>CM060384.1:30236448-30562950 GCA_030545235.1 Helianthus tuberosus
TGAATATTCTTTTGACAAACCAAACTTCAAAACAAACAAGAGTGAATGCAGTCAAGAATCTGTAAAAACTCCAGAAGCAGTTCACTCATCTTTTCAAAATTCTCCAATCATTCCATCACAAGAGGAATTATCAGAAAATTCTAATAACTCTTGTATGTGTGTTGACATACTGAAGCTTGTCCAACACCATCTTCAAAAGAAAAATGTAAAATCTGTTAATAGCTCAGCATATAACAGAGTTTCCGATGCAAAACCAAGAAGAAATAAAAATAAAACGTTTCAAATTTCATCAGAAACAGTACCCAAGCATGCCTGGGTACCAAAAACCCTCTAATCATTTCATTTCAGGACCATCATGTGCAGCAGATCTGGTACTGCGACTCAGGAAGCTCCAAGCACATGACTGGGGACAGGAGCTTACTCAGCAACTTTGTTTCAAAGCTGGGTAGAATGGTAAATTTTGGAAATGGAGTGAAAGGGAGGATCATGGGGTATGGTTGCATAAAATATGGATGTTTGACCATAGAGAAAGTAGCCTATGTTGAAGGCTTAAAGTATAATTTGCTGAGTTGTGGTCAATTCTGTGACAAAGGTTTTCAGGTAACCTTTTTACCAGAAAAATGCTTGTTAATAGGTATAGATGATAACAAAATTTATTTAAGTGGGAAAAGGATAAGAAAATCGATCTACTATTTTGACTTTAAAGAAGAAAGTGAACATCCAAAACTATGTTTATTTTCAAAACATAACAAAGGTAGTAGTTGGTTATGGCACAAAAGGCTTGCTCACTTAAATTTCAAAAACCTAAGCAAATTAGCAAGCAAAGGTCTGGTAAAAGGATTACCTTTGATATCCTCAAAGAAGGATAAAATTTGTGAAGCATGTGAAATGGGAAAATCCAAAAGAAGCTCACACAAATCAATTTCTGAGTCTTCTATTTCACAAAATTTGGAACTTTTACACATGGATTTGTGTGGACCCATAAGTACAGAAAGTTTTTCAGGAAAGAAATACATACTAGTTATAGTAGATGACTTTTCCAGGTACACATGGGTAGAATTTTTGAGAAAGAAAAGTGAAACTCCTGATCTGATCATTAATTTTATAAAGAAAATTGAAAATCTGTTAAAACTAACAGTAAGAAGGATCAGATCAGACAATGGAACAGAGTTTAAAAATGCAAAAAATGAGAATTTTCTTGTAAGTAAAGGAATTTCTCATGATTTTTCTGCTCCTAGAACACCTCAACAAAATGGGGTGGTTGAAAGAAGGAATAGGACATTGGTAGAAGCTGCCAGAACCATGCTTGCTTATGCTAAGTTGCCCACTCACTTTTGGGCAGAAGCTATAGCAAATGCATGTTTTACCCAAAACAGATCCATAATCAACAAAAGGCACAACAAAACACCTTACAATATTATAAATGGAAGAATACCAAGTATAAATTTTTTGCATACATTTGGCTGTAGATGTTTTGTTTTTAATGATTTTGAAAGCCTTGAAAAGTTTGACAGAAAAGCAGAAAAATGCATTTTTCTTGGTTACTCTTTGTCCTCAAAAGCATACAGAGTTTTTATTCTCAACACCAGGACCATCAGAGAAAGTTTGTATGTCTCATTCGATGATTCATCAGAAACAGAGATTTCTGATGAGTACATAAAAGAAATAAACTTTTCTGACAAACAAGAAAATTATGAACATCTCTTTGAAATGTTAAATAAAGATTTCCTAGAACATGATAATACATACAAAAATAAATCAAAAGATTATTCATGTTCTAACCCTGCAGATCAAGTATGTAGTACATCAGAAATCCAGATTTCTGATACTTTTCAGACAAATGAAGCACCTGATCAGGGGGAAACTTCAAATCCGTTTCACAACAAGTTAAGATGGATCAAAGGACATGTTCATTCTGACATCATAGGCAATCCTGCAGATGGTGTCAGAACAAGATCTGCTACTGCACATGAGTGTGCATTTTCTGGGTTCTTAAGCAAGATAGAACCCAAATCTGTCAAAGAAGCTCTAAATGATCCAGACTGGATTCAAGCTATGCAAGAAGAGCTTGATCAATTTGAAAGGAGCAAGGTATGGGATCTGGTACCCAAGCCTAAAGACAAGTCTGTCATAGGTTCAAAATGGGTGTTCAGAAACAAATCTGATGAGAACGACATAATCACCAGGAACAAAGCAAGGTTAGTGGTCAAGGGTTACTGTCAACAAGAAGGTATTAATTAAGACGAGACCTTTGCACCAGTAGCTAGATTAGAAGCTGTAAGAATTTTTCTTGCTTATGCTGCATCTAAGGATTTAAAAGTTTATCAAATGGATGTAAAATCAACTTTTCTGAATGGTAAAATTGAGGAAGAAGTTTATGTGCATCAACCAGAAGGCTTTGTTGATCCAAAATTTCAAAATCATGTTTATAGATTAAACAAAGCCTTGTATGGGTTGAAGCAAGCTCCTAGAGCCTGGTATGAAACTTTATCAAACTTCTTACTCAATTCTGGGTTTACCAAAGGAACTATTGACAACACTCTTTTTCTCAAAACACACAAAGGTCATACTTTGCTGGTCCAGATATATGTTGATGACATTATTTTTGGATCAACAAATGAAAAATTTTGTGACAAATTTCAAAAATTGATGACCAGCCACTTTGAAATGAGTATGATGGGTGAGTTAACCTTTTCTTAGGGTTACAGGTAAAACAAAGAATTGATGGAATATTTTTGAGTCAATCAAAATATGTGAAAACAATTCTACAAAAATACTCACTTGAAAATTGCTCTGTTTCAAAAACTCCCATGGCAACAGGGAACAAGTTAGATTCTGATAAGAATGGTATAAGTGTTGATATTAAAACCTATAGAGGGATGATAGGATCACTGCTTTATTTAACTGCAAGCAGACCAGATATCATGTTTGCAACATGTTTTCTGGCCAGATATCAATGTGATCCTAAAGAATCCCATCTGAAAGCCGTAAAAAGGGTTTTTAAATATCTCAAAGGCACATCAGAAATTGGTCTCTGGTATCCTAAGGATACAAACCTTGAATTAATTGCATACACAGATGCAAATTATGCAGGGTGCAAAATTGATAGGAAAAGCACATCTGGTGCCTGTCAACTATTGGGAGAAAAGTTGGTATGTTGGGCGAGCAAGCAACAAAACTGTGTTGCCACATCAACAGCAGAATCAGAATATGTAGCAGCAGCAAGTTGCTGTTCGCAAGTGCTGTGGATGCAAACTCAACTGAAAGATTATGGAGTAACTCTGACAAGAATTCCAATTCTATGTGACTCAAAGAGTGCCATTGCAATAACAGAAAATCCCGTTCATCACTCAAGAACCAAACACATAGATGTCAGATACCACTTCATAAAAGATCATGTGGAGAAAGGTAACATTGAAATGTATTTTGTTCCAACTGAAAATCAAATTGCTGATATCTTTACAAAAACTCTTGATGAAAAGAGACACAATTTTTTAATCAGCAAACTTGGCATGGTTAATCTAAATGATGAAGATTTCTCAGAAAACACAAAAACACAAATTGATGACTAACTTGTTGAAAATCAAAATTCTGATATTCATAGAACAAATCAACTAGTTTCTGATAAAACAACCCATCAATCTGATGGAACATAAGAAAATCTGATGAACTATCAATAAATGATAGTTTATCAGATAATCTGAAGAAATATCAGGATATCTGGTAAAAGCACCAGAAGTTCTGATATAAAATCAGAAATTACGTTTGATATATCAGAATAATTTGTAAAAATACATCCTCATGCACATTCCACATATTGTAATTACTTATTTTTGTGTATTTTTTTTTGTTTTGTTTTGTTTTGAATTAAAAAAAAAAACAAAAAGGGGGAAAAGTAACATGCATACTGATGGAGTTCCATACAGCTGTAATTATCAACCGTCTCAATTTCTTTTCAGTTTATTGAATTTCATTTGTGCATGCAACGTCATTTCTTCATAAGGAATTTAAATGTGACACGTAGGCACTAGAATCATTAGGAGCTATTAAATGCTTACTCACACATGGGGCTTAGTAGACTGTCAAATTCACTGTTACATTCTCTGGGACAGATATCTTCTTAATTGAAGAGAAAAAGGTTGGCTGTTAACATCACTTTCATCTATATATGTTAACAACCTGAAAAGAACATTTGTAAAATAAACCATCTCTTCAAAAGCCTTTCAACAGTTTTTTTTTCCTTATCAAAAATGGGTCGCCCAAAATTGATGAAAGCCACTCAGTTCCCTCTTCCGTTGCACAGACTTCGCAATCTTAGATTAAGATCCAACTTGGAAGGACCTGCATGGGAGGACTGCAGGTTTGTGTATAATATGATCATGCGAAGTCCTTTAGGCTTTGCTGTATCATCACATATCACCATATACCCAGAACTTCTCCAAGAGTTCTAGTGGAACTCTCAAATCTTTTTTGGTGGTACTTCCATGTGGATTGAAAGTGAGGTCATGGGAGTAAAGATTACTCTAAAAGAAGAAACAATCAGAAATGTCCTCAAACTGGGAGATGATCATGAACTCCAACTTCTGGAAAAAGCAAATGTGCAACAAACCTTGACTGAAATGGGTTATCAGACACTTAACTCATCAAGGGCCGTTAGCAAATCTGGTTTTATACCACCTTTCCAGTTTTTGGTAACACAGTTAAGTGTCTATTTTTCCAAGAAGATTGGACACTTCAATGAGCTGTCAAATAGGATGATGGAAGTGGTGCATGCTGTGATACAAGAAAAACCTTTCAACTATGCTAAGTTTCTAATGAGAGACCTAGAAGGAAACATCCACGACCGTCAACCCTTTCTGATCTACCCTCGATTTGTTACCAAGGTGATCGCTAGTTAGCTGAACTTTGGAGGAGTGAGAAGCTGCTATTCGAGAGCTGAGCTGGTACTTCAAGAAAACATTAGTGAAGCCACCTTGACACCATCAACGAATCACACCGGACGAATAACCAGTCTTTGGTTATATGTGAAGTGCATGTTCAACGTATTAGAGGAGGAAGAGGAGTAGTTTTCTTTGTTTTATGTTTTGATTTCGTTTAACATGTTTGTTTTATGTTTTGTTTCAACAGGTTGTTTTATATTTTTCTTGGTAAATAGATCTAGGGGGAACTAACAAATCATGACTGATAAAATCAAAGAAAATCTGGTGGATCACACATGAATACTGACAAAAGTTAGTAGAACTCAGAAAATTTGATGATCAATCAGAAAAACTGTTCATTCATCAGAAAACTGTGAAAACTTTGATAACAAATCAGAAAATCAAATTTTGTTTTGAAAAACCAGAAAGTTTAACAAGTCATCAGAAAAACAATTCTTTTAATCAGATTTAATGAAACTTATAAAAATCTAAATTTTTAAGAATAAGTTTCTTTCTAAAAATTTTTCTGAGGACTGGAACAAGCTATTTGAAAAAAACTATATACCTCTGGTATATCAGAACAAAGGTGTGGAGTTCAGAACTGCAAGACTACAATGTAAGTAAAATCTCAGAACTCTACTTATTCCCTCTCATCTTAAAAAAAAAAAAATTCTGATGATATATATATCATCATGAGAAATATCTGGGGAGACACACAAAAGGTTTCGATTGGACCTTTTAAATAAAAGGGGTCCCACATAGTGAAAAGGTGCAAGTTGGAAACTAGTGTTTATCTGCAAAAACTTTGAAGTCTCTGAGTCTCTTTAAAAAGATATACATTAAATTAGAGATAAATCAAAGGTTTTTCAAAAACGGTTGTCTTCTTAAATGATTAAAACATCATAAAGGTGTCATTAATCCTCTTAAACTCAAACAACCCACGACAAACACTCAAAAATCTCTGTCAATAAACCCTATAAATACCTCATTCAAAAACAGAGTCTTCCATCTTCAACCTTCAAATTCAAAACCCTAAAACCCTTTTCCAAAAACAAAACCCAAATTCTCAATGGCTGCTGTCAACATCAACATACCTCAAATTAAACACTCAGTTCCTTTCATCACTGAAGATGAATTTCTTCCATTAAAGAGCAACAACGAAGCAATGAATGATAACATCGAAGAGTATGATATGAAGTGTCAAATTCTCATTGAATTTCTAACAAGATGCCCGTTAGCTCAAGCTCTTACAAAGACCAGAGAGGTACCACAAGAACTCATACAACAAATTGTAAAAACTCTCAAAATCTCAAGTCAAACTGAGCTAACAACACATGTATGGGGAAATATCTTTATCAAAATTTCACCAGAAAAGATAAGGGAATGTTTGGAGCTACCCTTACATCAGAACTTTGAAAAGTCACCAGAAAGAGAAGATATGTTTTCACAACTTGATGCTGTAATGGGATACAAAACAAAGATTTTAACAATCAATAAATTCAAGAGAAACAAGCTACCTGCCTTCTGGCAAGTTTTAATGGAAATTCTGAACAAGTGTCTATCGTCAAAGATTGGAGGTACAGATCAGATAAATATGAACATTCTAACAATCATGTTCAGTCTAATTAAGGGATTGAACATTGATTATGGAGCAGAAATATTTATTCTGATCAGAAGATCAATTCTGACCAAAGATGGTAGAATAGATACACATCTACCCTTTCCAATATTTCTATCTATCATAATTTCTGATGCTTTTCTGAAAAGAAACATTGAAATTCCAGCATCAGAAAATATGTGGAAGACTGGAATTATGAAACCTTGGAATGCTGCAGGGTCTTGGAAGTCAGATTATGATGTACCTGCTCTGTACCAGAAGGATCACCATACAGAGCAGAATACCTGAAAATGTTGAACAAAAAATCAGGGAGCAAAGGAGTTCTTGAACAAGTGTCCCCTATGGAGCATGATGCACAGGAATCAAGCACACCAAGAATGGAACAACAGGATGAATCAGATCCTCATCTAGCTGATAAAGATGTAAATATGAGTCCTGTGGCTGAAGGACATCATGCTGAAGACTCACACATTGGAGAAACAGGTGCACAACAGTCTAAAATTAACATATTTTATGATTCTGAGAATGATTCTGATGAATCAATTCAAGGAAGACATGAAATCTTGCTTAGAGATACTATTTCTTCAAAACAAGGTGTGAGTAAAACAAACGACTCATTTTCTGAATCAGATTCCGAGGAGGAAAATGTGGTAACAACAGGTGGAGATCAGCTTGCTGATCAAGGAAACCTGGATGAGAAAACTAAAAGTTTCTCAACAACTCATGGAGAACCTGAAAAGGTTCAAGGATATGAGGAAATCCAGAACTTGAATTTGTTTCAATTTTCTGGTGAGGATATAGGGAATTTGGATTCTTCCAATCCTCTTAACCTCAGAACAGCAGAGAATGTGTTTTCTGCTGGTGTTAGAAGAGAAACATCTGTTGTTACTCCTATTTCCAAAGAACATCAATCTATGTCACCTAAACAACTTCAAAAAGAACCTGAAGATAAAGCTGCTAATGTGAAAACAGCAACAGAAGAAAAACTTGATCTAATACTAGAAGAAATCAGAAATCAAAAGTCAGAGATCAAGATTTTGTCAGAAACTGTCAAAGTTGTGCAGAAGCAAACTGAAGATAATACTGCAACCCTCAACAAATTGAAAAAATCATCAGAAAACAAAGAAAGCTCATCAGAAATTGAGAAAGCTATCAAGGAACTGCATGATATCAAGAAAAAGATGGCTGAGGTTGCAACTGCAGGAGAAAGCTCAAGTTCAGGGAAGCTTCTTGAAGAAATACAGTTCCTCAGAGCCAATAACAGCAGCATGACTGAGGCTTTTGAGAAACTGTTGAAGGAATTAGCTGCACAAAGAAATCAAGAAAATTAGGAGTTTCAGAAAATGAAGAAACAAGAGGAAACAAATACTCAAGCTCTTACTAATGTTCATCTGTTAGTTAAGAGATTGCAGTATAATGTTGCCAGACTAGCAAATATTGATCTTCATGAACTGAAAGCCCCAATTCCACAAGAAAGACAAGCAAGAAGATCAGAAACTCCTCAACAACAACCAAAAACTGTTCAACAAGATCAAACCAAACAAACAGAAACCTCAACAGCTCAAAGACAGAAGCAACCCATGGGTCCACCTCAAGATAAACAGAAGATACTCATGGGTCCTCCACCAAATGTCTCAAAGCCAGACACATCAAGGGTACAACCAAAAGATCATGTTCCAGTACAGCCAGTTTCTACAACCATCACAGGAGAAACAGAGTTGAGCATAATGATGGATACAAAAGAAAAGAGAAGAATGGAACATGAAGTGACTTCTTCAAAAAGGCCAAGAAAAGAAATGATAGAAGATTCAGAAGGGAACATTAGAGAAATGGAAGTGCTAAAAGGTGATTTACACACCATTATGTACCCTGAAGAACATCTAAAGAATTACTATTGGAAAGGTCCAGAAGACAACCCAAAGAGACAACTCTCTCCAATGAGCAAAGGTATTGTTGAAAACAGAAACAATGGAGGTTGGGTAATTTTACACAAGCACATGACCAATCCAATAGTATCAATTGAAAGAATTGATACAATGACCACTGGAGGAGGCATCCTAGGCAATGAAGCACAAAACAAGTATACCTTGATCAGAAAAGACAACAGTCAACAAAAGGTTACTGATGCAGATCTGGCTGATGATATTCACCCATTGGGAATAATCAAAATGAAGAATATCATTGATGAAATGAAAGGTAATTCAGTTATAATCAGAAGAGCCCTTGAAAGTCTCAAAAGTGCAGGAGCAAAGTTATAAAAAAGAGCTGCACTGGTAGACTTTGATCTATGTATCAATTTTGAGTACAGCAACAAAGTGCTAATACCACCTCCAAACACTTCAATTCCAGTTGAAATTGCTTCTAAACCAGTAAGAACCGGAGCCATCTTTGATCAACCAGAAATGTGTGTAGTCTTCAAAGATGCAAATGAAGAGAAGGCTCTGTTCAGAATCAGTGAAATATGCAGGTATTCAAATCAAACACTAAAATATATAAGAAACTGCATGAATGAAAAACAAGAGCAGCTCAAAAAGAAGGGAAGGAACAATGAAAAGCTGAGAAAAACAATTGAAGAGTGCATTGAAAATTGGATGGAAGCAAGAGGATGGTATAAAGAGATGTACAAAGCAACTCAAAAGGCTATTGATCACAAGAAAAGACTGAAACCAGGAGACAAATACAGAAGTGGAGTGAAGATCAACTAAATGAATTAATAAGATTAAATTCCTGTTTTTAAACAAAGTTTTAAATTTGTCTGATTTATGGTTGGTTTGACTATGTTCTATGTTTCTGAACTTAGTTGTTTTTGAATTTCTTTTACAAAGAAAGTTGTTTATGTTTGATATAGAGGTAGTTCATTTTCTTACAATACTTAGGGGGAAACTGTTAGGAAACTTTATTTGTAAGTATTGAAGAAAAACACAATCAACTGGATCTATGAAGAGATCACAGTCCTGAAGATCACGAACTAGAAAAAGAAGATCAGATGGGACAACTGAAATGCACAGCATCTACTTCAAAGAATTACAAGTTGATCAAGAGCTGAATTGGATTGGATTATCAGAGAAGGTCATTTCTGATAGATCTGATGATATTTCTGATGAAATATCATCAGTATCTGACGATTCTGATCATCAAAGATATTCTGATGATTTGTTCATCAGAATTTCTGATGAAGTGGTTTATCAGAATTTCTGATGAACATACCCACTTGTCTGAAATTGGCTCTGTCCTGCCACACTTACCGAAGCAAGTTGACATTAAATGATATCATGATGAAAAAGGCAACTTGAACGTTGGAATCAATGAATATGTCAATTGGCTACTTTTTACAGGAATTATTGTATGAATAAACTATTGTTTATTCATACACCAAGCCGTCTATAAATAGAAGGCTAAACCAGGAGAAGCAAAGAGAGTTTGAAGCTTAGCATTCACACATACATCAAAACTCCATTGCCCTCTCACCCACAGAATTCAAGATTCGTTTGTAATAGATAATAATCTTACAATCACCTTGTAAACCATTTTGTTTTCAAAGTGATATAAACTTGATAATTCTGTAGGTCTTGTTTCTTGAAAGTCTGATTTCCATTTCCGCACATCTTTTTCACATCTACTGAAATCACTTGCCATATTACGTGAAAAGAAGTTGTTTTGAGCCTGAGTTGGGCCTAACAGTGTTAATCTGAAAAGCTTCCATCTTAACGATGACTGTGTTGAATGCAAGAAAGGGAAGCAAACAAAGAAATCGCACCCGAAAAAGCTTTTGAACTCCATCAGATTACCGCTCGAAAGACCCCATATGGATCTTTTCAGACCAGTAAATGTAAAAAGCATAAGTGGAGATCTATATTGTTTGGTTCTTACTGACGACTTTACAAGATTCTCTTGGGTGATGTTTCTAGAGAGAAAGGACGAAACGTTTGATTCTTTGATGAGGCTATTCAAAAAGATGGAAAATCTTTACAAATTACCGATTAGATGTATTCGAAGCGACAATGGCACAGAATTCAAGAACAACTGTATGCTCGAATTCTGCAACGATAAAGGCATTCTTCATGAGTTCAGTGCACCGTATACTCCTCAACAAAATGGTGTCGCGGAACAGAAAAACCGTACATTGATCGAAACAGCTAGTACCATGTTAGCAGATTCGATATTACCAGTATATTTTTGGAGTGAAGCGGTCGCTACGACACGTTACATGCTCAATCGTGTTCTTACAGTGAAGAAGTACAAGAAAACTTGTTTTGAATTACTTCACCTTTACAAACCGAATCTGAAATACTTAGAACCATTTGGATCACCAAGCACATACGTTGATCCAGACGGTAAATTTGGTACGAAAGCTAATGAAGGTTTTTTTGTAGGATATGCTAGTCCGTTGAAGAGAGTTTTTGTTCCGAGTTTTGGGAAGATCATACAAGTTCAGCATGTTGACTGTCAGCAGTTTACCGCTCCGAATCAACTTCCCGGAAATAGGTTGCTATTTGATTACGATAATCTCTGGGAGTCATTACATTTACCGACAGAGCCGAATGAGGAGGAACTAGCGTTCTTATACCAACAACAGCATTCTCTTTCACAAGAACAAGTGCCGAGACCGTTGGTAGTTTCCTCGCCCACCGTGGGTTCAAATGATCATGAGGCTGGTCCTAGTGGAACTGCACATATACCCCCAGAAGAAACAGCTCCAATATTTGACCAATCTGACGACTCAGAATCAGAAACCAATCCAATTTATGACGAGGAACCAAATATTGCGACTACAAATGCTATTGATCACACGAGTGATCAGAATATAACAAATTTGCAATCGGAAGTGAGTGTACCGGATACAGTCATGCCAAGAACGTTATCTTACCATCCGTCAGAGCAAATCATTGGTGACCTTCAAAGCGGCGTGAAAACTCGCGAACAAATAAACAAAGGGCTTACATGTTTTTACTCATCTGTAGCACCTTTACAAGTAGACTTCTCATTAAAATGTTTTATCTCGCAGGTATAGCCAAAAACGTACAAAGAAGCATTAACCAAAGAGAGTTGGAGAAATGCGATGCAAGAAGAGCTACAACAGTTTGAAAAGCTTGGAGTGTGGAGGTTGGTTGATCTCCAAGAAGATCAGAAGCTAATCAAGACAAAGTGGGTCTTCAAATGTAAAAGAGATGATAGAGGGGTTATAGTAAGGAACAAAGCACGATTGGTAGTCCAAGGATTTAGTCAGCAAGAAGGGATTGACTTTACTGAAGTATATGCTCCCGTTGCTCAACTTGAGGCAATCAGAATCTTCTTGGCGTTCGCGTCATGGAAGGGATTCAAGGTCTACCAACTAGATGTCAAATCTGCATTCCTCTACAGCAAGATTAAAGAAGAAGTGTATGTCGGTCAACCACCAGGTTTTACCGATCCTGTACATAAAGACAAGGTGTATCTACTCGACAAGGCGTTATACGGATTACACCAGGCCCCGAGAGCCTGGTACGAGACGCTTTCCCAGCATCTGCTGACCAATGGGTTTACCAGAGGGACTGTCGATAGTACCCTGTTCACTAAAGAGGTTGTAGGACATCTTCTGATCGTGCAAATATATGTTGATGATATAATTTTCGGATCAACGAACGATGAGTTATGTAAAGAGTTTGAGAAGGTCATGAAGAATAAGTTTGAAATGAGTTCAATGGGGGAGATGAAGTTCTTTATCGGGCTACATGTTGAGCAACTACCCGATGGAATCTTCATACACCAGACCAAGTATGTGAATGATGTGTTGGACAAATTCAATATGTCCGAATCATCTCCCATATCAACCCCCTGGCTTTGAATCATGGCATATGTCCGGATGAAAGTGGTGAGAAAGTGGATGAAACGCAATATCGGTCAATCATAGGATCGCTAATGTATCTGACAGCATCACGAACGGACATCATGTATCCAACTTGCCTCTGCGCCCGGTACCAGTCAAGTCCCAGAGCATCGTACATGATGACAGTAAAGAGAATCTTACGGTATCTCAAAGGTTGCCCAAGCATCGGCTTGTGGTATCCCCGATCCGATGACTTCTCTCTAACTGGATACTCTGACTCTGACTTCGGGTGTTGTAAGTTGAACGCTAAGTCCACAACTGCTGGTTGTCAGTTCTTCGGAACTCGGCTAGTCACCTGGCAGTGTAAGAAACAAACTATAGTAGCTCTCTCGACTTGTGAGGCTGAATACATTTCGGCTTCTAGCTGTTGTTCTCATATCCTCTAGATCCAACAGCAAATGAGGGAATATGGTTTGCAATTCTTAGACATACCAATTTATGTGGACAATGAGGCAGCCATTAATATCACTAAAAATCCGGTTCAACACTCTAAAACGAAACATATTGAGATTTTAATTATCTTTTGAAATTGAACGGGTTAAAGAATTTGTTTTCTGGGAGGGTGGAAGAGTGTGTGGCCGAGGCGGACGGCGATCAGAAGTGATCTGCGTCTTGTTGTCATGTTTTCTGTACAGTTTTCTTTACTGCGTTTCATAAAACCAAAAACACAAAAATATGTTTTTGATTTTAGGGGGAGAAAGTTTATAGAAAATACAAAAACATGATAAAATTTCATAAATATAAAAAACATTGAAAAATAAAAAATGAGTTTTGATGTGAAAAAGAGGAAATGATAGTACATCAGTGGACTATCACAACATGCTAAAGAAATGGAGAGTCAAAATGATTTTAAACAAGTCTCACTGATGATGTGTCAGTAGACTTCACACGACTAGTAGATTGAATTTGAGATATAAACCTAAATATCAATACTTACTTATCTCGTGGGGAACATCTCTCGGATATATGGGTAACCCCCGAAATCTTGTTTGAGAGAATGCCTGATTCTGAGATACTAGGTCTTTATACTGTTTGATATCTGGGGTATTATACCTGGTCTTTCGATATTGCGGAAGCAATGGCCTAGACCTAGTATAATACTTTACGCGCTTTTAAAGCTTACCCTCTGCATAAAAATTGATAAAATATCGAAAGATACAAATCAAGTGCAGTTGTAAAGAAGATTCCCAAGGGGAACACACCGAAAGGCGAGCCTTCATCTCTTTGATTGAACGGTAGTTCATACCTGAGCTCTCAAGGTCTCGCACTAACCCAGATACAGATATCAGATTGGTATACTCACCTGTAAGACTGAATCTAGGGAATTTTGATACGGGAGTATATTCTGAGGTGGGACACGCGAATAAGTTAAGTCTTTAAAACATTAATTCGTATCTCGAATCAATTGAAAAACTGTGTAGAAGTTTAAGTGGACAACAATACTGATAATCAGAAGTGAATTTGTTTAAGATTTAAAGTTAAATCAAGATCAACGGTGTTCGTGATAAGTTTCAAAAACTGATATGATCCTCTTACACAAACTCACAAAAAGTTGTTTGTAAATATGTTTGTACAGTTTCTTGTTTCTTAAATCCAAAAAGATATCTGTTTGTTTAGACAAAATGTTGTAAAATACAAAAAGATTTGTCATTTCATCTTATTTTCGACAACAGACGTTGGGGATCTGATAATCAAAGTCCAACAGTGCTAAACAAGTTGGATCATTTGGGTTGGATAAGAAAAAGTTTGAGAAAAGTGTTGGTAATTGCTCAAAATGTTTAAAAGTTCATTAATTTGACTTAAAATGTTTCAAAATTGTCAGCGAGATCATAATTTGGTCAGCCAAGGTCATTAACTTGGACTTGGCAGGCTAAACAGTTGACCGGGGTCATTAACTTGGACTTGGTTAACTGAGTGTGTTGGTAAAAAGTTAAAAAGTTAAAATTTTGAAAAAATAAAAGAGTTTCACACGAGGTGCCAACTCGTGCGAACAGGCCAAACAGTGTCAAACAAGGCCAGATCGCACGAACTCCTCAAAACATTTCAACATTCATCTCGCACGACCTGGCTCCCTCTATATAAAGGGGAGACCAGATCGCGTGAAATCATTTCTGTTCACCACATCGCATCAGACACATCCTTCAAGCGATCTGAGAGATTTGAGCGATTTATGTGATTTCAAGCCTTAATCTTGTAACTGTGTGTTCGGAATCCTTGTATAAGTTGGTTTACTCAACTTATATCATGGGAAAGGTATAGATTGATGATTAATTGAACCGAATCACATGAATTTGTATGAACATTGAACGAACAGGAATTTTGAACATAGATCTAGGCTTCTAAAATGGACTAAATCGAATAATAATCATATCAATGTGCTCGGTTTGTGTTGTAGAACAGATCTATTGAATCAATTTCATGATAAAAACAACTTTTGAAAACCTGCAAAAACACTGTTCATAAGTGTTGGTTCAAACGAGGTGATGACCACCAGACCGCACGAGATGGTCATACAAAGTGAATGTTCCAGACTGTGTGAAATTGGCCAACTCGTTCGGCTTCACATCGTTTGAGATTGGTTTGTTCGTATGAAACTAGATCGTTTGGATTTACCAGTTCGTTTGACCACCAGGTCGTTTGGGATTGGTCAGATCGTTTGAATATCAGACCGTATGAATAGTCTGATCAGTTTTGGCACAAGGTCGCGTGAAATGGCTACATCGCATGAGCCAGATTGTGTGAAGTTTAGTTTTGTCTTGAAAGTTGTGCAAATTGATTAACTTGTTTGTTTTTGTTTGTGTTTCAGGCATCGAACGTATTATTTGAACCATCGCACAATATTTGCTGTGTCTACGATGAAACTCTACCAAAGATGACTGTGTTTAAGGAGATTTTGCCGTTCATGAGACGTTTACCAATTCAAAAGGCCTTGACGGATCAACACAAAGTTTTCAAATCTCATGTTGCTCATTTCTGGAAGAATGCTAAGTATGATGACGTGAATGATGTGATCAATTCATGTGTGAATATAGATGGTGAAGATAAAGAAATAATCATCACAGAACAGCTTGTACGAGAAGTGTTAGAGTTTCCAGATGATGATAATTCGCCAACAGGGTTTCCAGAAAGGATTGTCAAAGGTTGTATGCTGAGAATGGGTTATAACGGTCCATTGAACAAAGCAAATTATCTGAAAGCATGTTTTATGAAGTCGTACAAATTTTTCATTCACTCAGTGATTCATGTGCTAAGTCACAGGAAAGGTGGATATGATGTGATGAAAGATTATCAAATGTGTATGGTGACGGCGTTGGTACTAAACAAGAAATACAACTTTTCAAGAATTGTTTTTTCACTACATGAAAGATAATATTACTTCTGGTAGTCGAAGTTGGGTGTATCCAAGGTTTGTGCAGATGATGCTGGATCATGCCTATCCAAATCTGGTGAAAGATGAACAAAATGATCTCATGCTGTTGCATCACATGGATAATGAAACGTTAATCCGATTATCCAAGTATACAAAGAATTGGCCGGAACCGAAGAAAACAGAGTTCTTTGGATTCATCAAAAGTGATAAGTATGAAGATCCAGATCCTGTAAATCATTTAAAGTGGAGGAATGATGTTGTAATGAAAGAAAAAAGTGCAATTGATGAATTAACAAAGTTAGAAGATTTCTGTGAAACACGAAATGATTGGTATATGAAAGAAGAAAAAGAAAAGAAGAAAAAAGGTGGAAAGAGAACTCCGAAAGTTCAAACTGAAGAAGGATCATCTTCTCAACCACAGAAAAAAACGTAGAAAGAAAGCGGTTGAAACTTTGCTGGTTGATGAACCTGAAGAAGATGAAATAGAATCTAAGGTTGAAAAAGATCAAGAATCGTTATCTCCTGAAACTGAGCAATTGATGAGAGATATTGATGATACTTTGGAAGCTGGGAAATCAGCTAGTAAGGTGGTAGTTGATGATAAAGAGAAGAGTTTATCTGATTCAGAAGATGATGTTGAAGTTGATCATTGGATCAAAGAAAACTATGATCCAAGAGATAGAGAGAAACAAAAGAAGAGAAAGAGGAGTTCGGGTGACGATGATGATGAAACGTATGTTCCACAAGAGGATGTTCAGATTGTGAAATCACCATATTCAGGAGGCCGAAGGAAATCTACGTCAAGAAAACGTGTAGCAACTCCAGCAGCACGAAGGTTAAAATTCAAGCTGAAATTAAATCCACCACAAGAACCACATCAACCATCACCAGAACCACAAACTAAACCACCATCACAACAAAATCAACTACCATCACCACCACCATAACAACCCTCAGCTGATCATTTACAATCACCACCACAACATCATACTTCATTACCCACTCTTGAACAACCACCAATAACACCACAACACGTCCTACAAACACCACCAATCACACAACGTCAAATAATGTGACAACCCTCAAAATCCCATGTATTCCGTACAATTTATTAATGAAAATTAATGTGCTTGACGACTGTGTGAAACATGATTTAATTACCTAACTGCTTTCTGATATCTATGTTATACTTACATGTGCATATTAACATACTAGTAGTAAACAGAAAAGTTACTAAAAAGTCCTGTGTGCTTTCCTGAGTATTGAAAAGTAAAAGCGTTACAAAAATATATATGTAGGACACGTTACGGATTAATTAAGCACTTTAACGGAACAATATCGAACCGAACAACCAGACTTTACCCGGAACACAAAAATATTGTCAAACACATTGTCCTTATTTTTCTGAGCCAGTTATGATCCCCAAACATCATAACACACTATATAATTAATAATACACCATAAACCACTAACTTAGTACTTGAAAGTTAACTAGAATCATGTAACTAGAGTAAGTAATTAAATCAAAATCCAACTAGACCCCCCACCATCCATCTAACGGCCGGTTACAGGAGGGCCTCAATTGGTAGATTTTCTTGCAATATTTTATTAGAGTATGTTGGCTAAAATGGTGACATAAAGTCCAAGGGATAATATGGGAGTTGGTTAATAAATAAGCACATGGAGTTCATAACCTACAACCACACTCCAACAACATCTTCTTCTCCTCCCCATACCTACGGCTCCACCCATCACCACACCATCACCACTTTTCAAACATCATTCATCCATTCCAAGTTCATCTAGAGGTGTTAGAAGGTGGTTGACGAAACTTGGAGCACTCGGAAGTGGAAGGACCTTCTCCATTCGCTATTAACCATCACATTTCTTCACTCGAACTTCCCTAGCCTTGAGCTAGTGGTAAGAACTTAGATCCGTTCATTATTCATGTTATTTAAGTGGTTAATAGGTGATTTAATGATTAAAATTATGAAACACTAAAGCTCATGAGCAAGTCTTGAACATAATGTGTTAAAGTGTGGATAAAGAGAAGTTATGAGTGTAAATCATGTAGATCTTGTGTGGTTATGATTCTTGGTTGATTATCTGATGTTTTACTGGTTCATATTGATGGTTGATGTTGTTGTGATCACTAAACATGATTAACGGAATCAATCGAACACAAACTAGAAAGCCCAGGACTAAAAACAGAATCTGTCCAAGCTTTACAGCCAACTTCAGTTGGCTGTAAACAGGCCATAACTTAACAAAAAATGTATTTTTTGAAGCCTAGATTTATGTATTATGAAATACGGTTCTAATGGAACTGGAATCATAATTTTTGGACTTCGTTTACTATTTTTAAAGAACCGATTTGTAACAGCAGCTTAAGCTGAGTTTTTATAGCAATAAATGGGTGTTAAATTGTATTCTATGTAGAGTCAGATCATGAAAATTTTTCTGTAAATGAAAACTGATGTATTTGTAATTACCTCACTGGAATTTCATAAATTGGACTTACGGTGAATTTTTAATAAATTGTTCCGTGGACTGTGGTCAGAAAAAGATAAATCTGAGTTAAGTCCGGAAAATGAATTTTTATAAAATATTAGTAATAAACTGGACCCCGATATTTTTACACAATAAAATTTGGAATGTTCAAGACATTCTGTAAAAATTTGGGAATTTTTGGAATAAGTTAACTATTTTATTAAAATGCCCGAAAACAGCCCGGTTTTGAATATTTATGCTGAAATGACATAAGCTGTAATTTGCGTGTCTAAATGTCGAATATGCTATCTGTGAATGATCTAACATGTTAAAAGTGTTATGTGCATTATCGTATGTTTGTTTATGAGTGGGAAATGGATGGGAAGTATATATGGGCATAAACCATTAAAGTGATGCATGCTATGTGATAGATACGTGTAGGAACTTTGTGCTCTATTTGAAACCACTAAATGACTAACTGGTAATCATATTAGGACGTGATTGACCGACCTTGACTGTTAGCTATTTTTGAGAGTCAAACCGAGCAACCGAGGTGAGTTCACACTTTCTACAAGGCAAGGGATTCCCGGTGGTTTGTGAATGGGTTAAAGAATTAAAACTGAATTTACATATTAATCCTACGAATTCTCCTGGTACAGAATACGTACGTTCGTCCTCCTTGTGGAGGACAACAACCTTAAAAACTAACTAGACAAAACTCTATCAATAAGCCCCTCTTCATTATATCGACTTAATCACCGAGGCCAATGGCGAGCGGGTCATTAGTTAATAGCACTATTAGGTTTAACAAACCTCACACCGTGCCAGTCGGACGGGCGTGTACTAATGGACTATGGCAGATTGTCAGTGATGATAGACACTGATATAGGGCACAACTTATTTGCGTAGTAGTCGATATCATACCGTCTAGTAGTTCACACGGGGAAAGCCCCCACTGATTATGGATATGGTTTGGGTAAAGAAAAGGAATTGGTTAAACATACTTTCAACTACAGGGTAACCCCCACGGCAAATAAGCCAACGAAAGTCAAACCACGTTTTTCAGAAACAACTTAAAACTAAACAACCAAACGTGAACTCACTCAACTTTGTTGTTGACTCGTTGTTACATGCCTTACAGGTCGTTAAACGCTTGGAGCTTGCACGAGGAAGGAGTCGCTGTGGTGTACGGACCGTTATGTTCCGTGCTTATTATTTAAATCCTTATGAACTTATTAAACTTACGTTTTGAACTTTAACTTATAAACTATGGACTTATGCTTTTGGATTTACCTTTATGCTTCCGCTTTTTAAACTAAACATGGTTAACTAGCTTTGGTCACCAATCGTATTGTGGTTGGTCTTATTTGCTTAATTACGATGTTCAATATGATTGGTGGCTCGATCCTGGTCACGTCACGCCTCCAAGCGATGGTACTCCGCATGGTGGATTTTGGGGGTGTGACAGATTGGTATCAGAGCCATTGGTTATAGTGAACTTGGTTTTAAAAAGGGGAAAAGCTTTTTGTTAAAAACCAGACTATAACCTGTACAGTGCTCAACGATCCACAACGACGCTTCGCTCCACGTGCAAGACTCAACATTCTAGGTTCTATGATTTATGTTTATATATTACCTACTTGTTAGTTACAAGGTACATTGTTCATGACATGCATAAGTTAATGTGATAATTGCTATTTGAACCTTGTGTGCTTACTCTCTTCTGTCACTCCGCACTTACGCACTTTGCGACACCTTTCTTACATGAGTTCCTTCTACGTGAAGATCATGAGTGGACGTCTCGACATGACCCAGGGTCAGCTGATGGCCTTGATTAACGAACGGATTGCTGAAGCCTTAGCAACCCAATCAGGGAGTCAACCTATGCACACCCAAGCACGCATAGGCACTCTCAAGGCGTTCTTGGAATGCAAACCTCCCACTTTCGACGGCACTGGAGGAGCAATCGACCTTCTACGCTGGATCCAAAGAATCGAATACACATTCGAAGTAAGTGAAAGCCCTGCCGGCAAACGAGTAGAGTACGCTACTGTCATGTTGCAAGGGAAAGCGTATTCTTGGTGGAACGCACAAGTCCAGATGCTCGGATTGGCAGACGCGAATGCCACCCTTTGGAGCGACTTCAAGGATTTGATTAAGGAAGAATTCTGCCATCTGGACGACATCCTGGAACTTGAAACAGAGTATTATGGTTTGAAGATGGAAGGATCAGAAATTGAGGCGTACACAAAGAGGTCCAACGACTTGGCTGACTTATGTCCTAACTTGTCACGACCCATATCTAGATGGATCAAGCTATACCTCAGAGGCTTAGTCCCGGAGATCCAAGGGTCTGTAGTTGCGGCCAACCTTTCCACAATCCAGCAAGTCATTCGTTTGGCCCACCAACTCACCGATCAGGCGGTGGAAGAGGGCAAGCTGCCCAAGCGCGTTAGCACTACTGCTACTGGTGATCCCAGCAATGACAAGCGCAAGTGGGATGGAAATTCGGGTAGGGGTTCCACTTCAGTTCAGTCCCAGTCCCAGCGGCGAAAGACAGATGAACACAGGAGCCCCAGTCAGCAGTTTTCTGGAAATCAGGGTCAGGGTGGATACAGGGGAAATCACCCTAGGTGCAAACGATGTAGATTGCACCACAGCTGGCTGTGCAACAAGGATCATTGTCAGAGATGTAACAAGCTTGGACATAAAGCCAGAGATTGCAGGAGCTCACGTCCTGCGAATCAGAATCAGCAACAGCAGCCACAAGCTCCATAGAACCAACAGCAACAGCAGGGTAACAAGGAATGCTATCAGTGTGGTGCTGAAGGTCACTTCAAGAGAAACTGTCCCCAGTTGAACAGGAAATAGAACAACAACAACAACCAGGGGAACGGAAACAATAATGGGGGAAACAATGAGGGCAATGGAGCCAGGGAATGTGCGTTCGTGATTGGGCAGGATGATGCAAGGAACGATCCCAGCGTTGTGATGGGTAAGTTTCTTCTGGATGATCTCTTTGTTACTGCTTTATTTGATTCGGGTGCCGATACTAGTTACGTGTCCTTAAAACTTAGTCAGATGCTTAAGCGTACCCCATTTCCTTTAAAACACCCAACATATTGTAGAACTAGCTGATGGTGAAAGCCTTAAGGGTACACACGTAGTTAAAGGTTGTAACCTCGTCTTAGCTGGTCAAACTTTCTCTATCGATCTTATTCCTATCACACTTGGTAGTTTCGACGTCGTTATTGGGATGGATTGGCTATCTCATCATCAAGCGGAGATTGTTTGCAAGGAGAAAATCGTCCGCATTCCTCGTTCTGGTGAAGAATCCCTCGTGATTCGTGGCGACAAGAGTGGTGCTGTCGTAGGCATTATGTCTTTCCTTAAGGCCCAGAAGTGTTGGCGAAAGGGCCACACTGCCATTCTAGCATTCGTTACTGACACATCAATGGAAGAGAAGAGAATTGAAGACATCCCTATTTACGCGATTTTCCCGAGGTATTTCCTGAGGAATTACCTGGTCTTCCGCCTCATCGTCAAGTGGAATTTCAAATCGAGCTAGCTCCTAGAGCAGCGCCCATAGCTCGAGCACCTTATCATCTAGCTCCATCAGAACTTGAAGAACTATCCACACAACTACAAGAACTCTTGGAAAAGGGTTTTATATGTCCTAGCTCTTCGCCCTGGGGAGCTCCAGTCTTGTTTGTGAAGAAGAAAGACGGTACCTTTAGAATGTGTATTGACTATCGCGAACTTATCAAGGTGACCATGAAGAATCGCTATCCTCTTCCACGTATTGACGACTTGTTCGACCAGTTGCAAGGGTCGAGCTATTACTCTAAGATTGATTTGAGATTGGGATACCATCAGCTGAGAGTCCGAGAGGAGGACGTCTCCAAAACAGCATTCAGGACTTGCTACGGCCATTACGAGTTTCTGGTTATGCCTTTCGGACTGACGAATGCACCAGCGGTCTTCATGGATCTCATGAACCGAGTGTGCAAGCCTTACTTGGATAAGTTCGTTATTGTATTCATCGACGATATCCTGATCTCTTCGAAGAGTCAGGAGGAACACGAGCAGCATCTACGACTTATGCTGGAACTTCTTCGAGCAGAGCAACTGTATGCTAAAATTTCAAAATGCGACTTCTGGCTTCGCGAAGTCCACTTTCTAGGCCATGTGGTAAACAAGGATGGAATTCATGTGGATCCATCTAAGGTTGAATCGATTAAGAACTGGCCTGCACCCCGTACACCAACAGAAATCCGCCAATTCTTGGGTTTGGCAGGATACTACAGAAGGTTTATCAAAGATTTCTCCAAGATTGCGCAACCTCTCACTTCACTGACTCAGAAGGGTGTCACCTATCATTGGGGTGATGCACAGGAGTCCGCATTCTAACACTTGAAAGATAGACTTTGTAGCGCGCCTATCCTCTCATTTCCTGAAGGCACAGATGATTTTGTGGTTTATTGCGACGCTTCCATCCAAGGACTTGGTTGCGTGTTGATGCAACGTGACAAGGTCATTGCCTACGCATCACGCCAACTCAAAGTTCACGAAAGAAATTACACTACTCACGATCTGGACCCGGGAGCAGTTGTTTTCGCCCTTAAGATATGGAGACATTACCTGTACGGTACCAAGTGCACCATTTACACCGATCACATGAGTCTCGAGCATATCTTCAAGCAAAAGGAGTTAAACATGCGACAACGATGATGGGTCGAACTCTTGAATGATTACGAATGCGCAATCAAGTACCATCCGGGCAAAGCCAATGTTGTGGCTGACGCCCTCAGTCGGAAGGATACTATACCTAAGCGAGTACGTGCGTTACAGCTTACCATTCACTCTAGCCTTCCCGCTCTGATTCGTGATGCTCAGGTTGAAGCATTGAAAGTAGAGAACATCAGGGCCGAGTCCTTGCGAGGATCGAGGAAGCGACTAGAGCAAAAGGAAGACGGCGCCTACTATGTTAACGGACGCATCTGGGTTCCGCTTTATGGAAACTTACGCGAGCTTGTGATGGACGAAGCACATAAGTCTCGTTATTCGGTACATCCTAGTTCGGATAAAATGTACCACGACCTCAAGACTACGTATTGGTGGCCTGGCATGAAAGCCCACATATCAACCTACGTCAGTAAGTGCTTAACTTGTGCGAGAGTCAAGACTAAATATCAGAAACCATCAGGCCTACTTCAACAACCAGAGATACCTAAATGGAAATGGGAGCAAGTTTCCATGGATTTCGTTACTGGCCTGCCTAGATCTCAACGCGGAAACGATACCATTTGGGTGATCGTAGATCGACTGACCAAGTCTGCACATTTTCTGGCTATCAAAGAAACGGATAAGTTTTCTACTCTTGCAGACATTTACTTAAAGGAAGTGGTATCAAGGCACGGAGTGCCAACCTCCATCATTTCCGATCGTGATGCGCGTTTTACTTCTGAACTGTGGCAAGCAATGCACAAGTCTTTTGGCTCACGTTTAGATATGAGCACCGCTTATCACCCACAGACGGATGGGCAATCTGAACGCACCATCCAAACCCTTGAAGACATGCTTAGGGCATGTGTAATCGATTTTGGTAATGGCTGGGAAAAGCACCTCCCGCTAGTGGAGTTTTCGTACAACAACAGCTACCACACCAGCATCTAAGCCGCTCCATTCGAGGCATTGTACGGACGCAAATGCCGATCACCTCTCTGTTGGGCAGAAGTTGGTGACAGCCAAATCACTGGCCCAGAACTTGTGGTAGATACCACCGAGAGAATTGCTCAGATACGACAGCGAATGGCGGCAGCTCATGACCGTCAGAAAAGATTTGCTGATAAGGGAAGAAAACCACTTGAGTTCCAGGTTGGGGATCGAGTGTTACTCAAAGTCTCACCTTGGAAAGGTGTAGTCCGTTTTGGCAAACGAGGCAAACTCAATCCGCGTTATGTTGGACCATTCGAAATCATTGAGAAAATTGGCAAAGTTGCCTACAGGTTAAACCTACCTGAAGAACTCAGTGGAGTTCACAATGTTTTCCATGTATCGAATCTGAAGAAGTGTCTGTCAGATGAGACCCTCATAGTTCCTTTAAAGGAGCTCACTATCAACGACCAGTTGCGATTCGTCGAGGACCAAGTAGAGATTATGGATCGAGATGTTAAGATCCTCAAGCGTACCAGGATACCCCTCGTCTGAGTTTGTTGGGATTCCCGTCGTGGCCCAGAGTATACCTGGGAACGAGAAGACCAGATGAAACTCAAGTATCCCCAGCTGTTTAAGAAAAACGCAACCACTACTGAGGCTGAAGCTACTACAGAATTTCGAGACGAAATTCCAAATCAACCGGGGGATGATGTGACACCCTAGGAAAATCAGGAAAACAACGCAACATAACTAGCTCCCTCAGTAACCGCGTGCTAAATTTCGGGACGAAATTCTCTTAACAGGGGGAGAATGTGACAACCCTCAAAATCCCATGTATTCCGTACAATTTATTAATGAAAATTAATGTGCTTGACGACTGTGTGAAATTACCTAACTGCTTTCTGATATCTGTGTTATACTTACATGAGCATATTAACATACTAGTAGTAAACAGAAACGTTACTAAAAAGTCCTGTGTGCTTTCCTGAGTATTGAAAAGTAAAAGCGTTACAAAAATATATATGTAGGACACGTTACGGATTAATTAAGCACTTTAACGGAACAGTATCGAACCGAACAACCAGACTTTACCCGGAACACAAAAATATTGTCAAACACATTGTCCTTATTTTTCTGAGCCAGTTATGATCCCCGAACATCATAACACACTATATAATTAATAATACACCATAAACCACTAACTTAGTACTTGAAAGTTAACTAGAATCATGTAACTAGAGTAAGTAATTAAATCAAAATCCAACTAGACCCCCCACCATCCATCTAATGGCCGGTTACATGAGGGCCTCAATTGGTAGATTTTCTTGCAATATTTTATTAGAGTATGTTGGCTAAAATGGTGACATAAAGTCCAAGGGATAATATGGGAGTTGGTTAATAAATAAGCACATGGAGTTCATAACCTACAACCACACTCCAACAACATCTTCTTCTCCTCCCCATACCTACGGCTCCACCCATCACCACACCATCACCACTTTTCAAACATCATTCATCCATTCCAAGTTCATCTAGAGGTGTTAGAAGGTGGTTGACGAAGCTTGGAGCACTCGGAAGTAGAAGGACCTTCTCCATTCGCTATTAACCACCACATTTCTTCACTCGAACTTCCCTAGCCTTGAGCTAGTGGTAAGAACTTAGATCCGTTCATTCTTCATGTTATTTAAGTGGTTAATAGGTGATTTAATGATTAAAATTATGAAACACTAAAGCTCATGAGCAAGTCTTGAACATAATGTGTTAAAGTGTGGATAAAGAGAAGTTATGTGTGTAAATCATGTAGATCTTGTGTGGTTATGATTCTTGGTTGATTATCTGATGTTTTGCTGGTTCATATTGATGGTTGATGTTGTTGTGATCACTAAACATGATTAACGGAATCAATCGAACACAAACTAGAAAGCCAAGGACTAAAAACAGAATATGTCCAAGCTTTACAGCCAACTTCAGTTGGCTGTAAACAGGCCATAACTTAACGAAAAATGTATTTTCTGAATCCTAGATTTATGTATTATGAAATATGGTTCTAATGGCACTGGAATCAATATTTTTGGACTTCGTTTACTATTTTTAAAGAACCGATTTGTAACAGCAGCTTAAGCTGAGTTTTTACAGCAATAAATGGGTGTTAAATTTTCTGTCATAACTTGTATTCTGTGTAGAGTCAGATCATGAAAATTTTACTGTAAATGACAACTGATGTATTTGTAATTACCTCACTGGAATTTCATAAATCGGACTTACGATGAATTTCTAATAAATTGTTCCGTGGACTATGGTCAGAAAAAGATAAATCTGAGTTCAGTCCGGAAAATGAATTTTTATAAAATATTAGTAATAAACTGGACCCCGATATTTTTACACAATAAAACTTGGAATGTTCAAGACATTTTGTAAAAATTTGAGAATTTTTGGAATAAGTTAACTATTTTATTATAATGCCCGAAAACAGCCCGGTTTTGAATATTTATGCTGAAATGACATAAGCTGTAATTTGCGTGTCTAAATGTCGAGTATGCTATCTGTGAATGATCTAACATGTTAAAAGTGTTATGTGCATTATCGTATGTTTGTTTATGAGTGGGGAATGGATGGGAAGTATATATGGGCATAAACCTTTAAAGTGATGCATGCTATGTGATAGATACGTGTAGGAACTTTGTGCTCTATTTGAAACCACTAAATGACTAACTGGTAATCACATTAGGACGTGATTGACCGACCTTGACTGTTAGCTATTTTTGAGAGTCAAACCGAGCAACCGAGGTGAGTTCACACTTTCTACAAGGCATGGGATTCCCGGTGGTTTGGGAATGGGTTAAAGAATTAAAACTGAATTTACATATTAATCCTACGAATTCTCCTGGTGCAGAATACGTACGTTCGTCCTCCTTGTGGAGGACAACAACCTTAAAAACTAGCTAGACAAAACTCTATCAATAAGTCCCTCTTCATTATATCGACTTAATCGCCGAGGCCAATGGCGAGCGGGTCATTAGTTAATAGCGCTATTAGGTTTAACAAACCTCACACCGTGCCAGTAGGACGGGCGTGTACTAATGGACTATGGCAGATTGTCAGTGATGATAGACACTGATATAGGGCACAACTTATTTGTGTAGTATTCGATATCATACCGTCTAGTAGTTCACATGGGGAAAGCCCCCATTGATTATGGATATGGTTTGGGTAAAGAAAAGGAACTGGTTAAACATACTTTCAACTACGGGGTAACCCCCACGGCAAATAAGCCAACGAAAGTCAAACCACGTTTTTCAGAAACAACTTAAAACTAAACAACCAAACGTGAACTCACTCAAATTTGTTGTTGACTCGTTGTTACATGCCTTACAGGTCGTTAAACGCTTGGAGCTTGCACGAGGAAGGAGTCATTGTGGTGTACGGACCGTTATGTTCCGTGCTTATTATTTAAATCCTTATGAACTTATTAAACTTACGTTTTGAACTTTAACTTATAAACTATGGACTTATGCTTTTGGATTTACCTTTATGCTTCCCCTGTTTAAACTAAACATGGTTAACTAGCTTTGGTCACCAATCGTATTGTGGTTGGTCTTATTTGCTTAATTACGATGTTCAATATGATTGGTGGCTCGATCCTGGTCACGTCACGCCTCTAAGAGGTGGTACTCCGCATGGTGGGTTTTGGGGGTGTGACAAATAACATCACCTCACATTCAACAAACACCACCAATCCCACAACCACCAGTTCATACTACCCCTGGATCATCTGGTTTTGAAAATTTTCAACATATTCCAGAGAGTACAGTTCTTGAAGGGCTTGATTATTTTAGTTTTGTAAATGATGATCTTGTGAAAAAGTTGCAAAAGAAGGCGGATGAGGTGTTAAGTGAGAAAAAGAAGTTAGAAAAACGTGTCAAGACTGTTGAATCTGAGAATTCATCTTTGTTGAAAAAGGTTGAAGCTGATCAAGTCGAAATAGATATTCTGAAAGTTTGAATAGCTGATTTGGAGTAAGAAAAGGCTCGAAGGGATGAGCAGAATGAGTATTTCAAGTTGAAAAACAAAGAATTAGAAGCCAAGAATGCTAAGAAAGAACATGAAGAGTATATGTTAAAGAAAGTATTGGAAGATTTGATTGGTAAGCCGATAGAACAAAGATTTGAAGAAATAGAACTTGCGGAAGTTAGAGCGAGACGTGAAGCTGAAATAGAAGCTAGAATGAAAGATAAGGGTAAAAGTGTTCAAGTTGAAGATGTTGCTCAAGTGACTGAAAGGGAAATTGTTCCATCAAAAGTTCTTGAATCGTCTATTCCAGATCCTTGTTGTAGGATCGTTTTACCGACCAACTGAGTCAATCAGAGGCAATACACACTGTTTGAGAGGCGGAAACTAACAAACAGAGTAGAATCAGTGAAGAATAAAGTAGAAACATAGTTATTTCACTTTAAAACTATCTTCTCATTCAAATTAAACTTGATTACACAGCAGAAATTCAGCAGCACTTCGTTACACTTTAGCTAATTCCGTGCCAAATGAGAAGACCACATCACATATATATAGGCCACTAATTCCGCTTGAAATACAAACAAGACAGTTCAAACGGAATTACCTATTGTAATTCCGTGCGGAATTAGGTAACACCATTTCAAGCGGAATTACATTAAACACCCTAAACTTTACATATTTGACACTTTTGACCCCTATACATTATGACCTAGACTTAAGACGTAGGCTATAGACATTGTGCACCAACAAACTCCCCCTTGGATATTGCCGGAGTCTTTAGTCTGGTCTTCAGCTCATTCTTCACAACGACTTGAATTTCTCTTCCCTCGGCTTAGGCTTTTTCATCAGTAGCTTCCTAAGCTTCTCGTTCTCTTCAACCTTCTTCTTTTCCTCAGCAGCCATTCTTTGAACCACAGTATGCCTTAGCATATTGTCTTTGTCTTCACGAGCCTTTCGTTCTTTTTCAGCTTTCAACTTTTCTTCTTTTTCGATCTCCCACCATTTTGACGACCATTTGCTATCAGCATTAATTCCCTTCTGAAAGCAAATTGAAACAACTTTCTGAAATTGCATCGCCTGATCTCTATCTTCAGCTTAGAACCAGATTTTGTTTACAAACAAACATTCTATGTCTTTGGCAGAGCAGTTCACCAGCCATAGCGGATCATATACAAAGATTTCTCTGATTTCATTCTCTGTCTTGTAAGTAATCACAGCTTCAGTCGTTATATAGCTGTATACCCAACACACAAAACCTTTATAGAACTCTTGTTCGATATTTGGCACCGGAATATTCTTCATCAGTCTTGGTTTCTTCACATGCAGGATTGTCGCTTCAACTCCAGTCACTGGATCTACCCTCTTCACTTTCTTCGGGTAGTGAGGCTTCCAGTGTTTGAATCCCTTTAAGGCTTCAAATTTTATCAAACCCCACATGGGTACATCAAGCTTTCTAACAGGATAATCCAGCGTTCTAACTTTCGACAATTCTTCCACGTCCCACCAGGGTAATGACATGACATCATAAAGATATTCAAAATATTGCACACCATATTCTCTCCGAATAGCATACGCATTAACATGAGGCAGAAAGCCCCAGCTAATGATGTCACCAAGTGACACATCCCAGTCTCTTTTGTAGTACTTCAATGGCCGCTTAAACTTTCTTTCATTACGTTTTCTGAACCACTTCTTGCATTCTTCTTTCTGTGCGTCTTTCACTATACCATCAAAGTTTTTATCTTTCAAGCACTCAGCAACTTTCCTTCTCAACTTATCTGCATTCTCTTGACTGAAGAATTCAACAAGAGTTGGAAAGTTTGAAGTATCTTCATTCACACTTTCTTCATCAGTACAATCTTCAACCTCAACCTATCATAGTTATCTGCTTCATCAACATACTTGTACTCATATTCAGGCTGTTGGTTGATATCAAATGCGTTCAATTCTTCTTCAAAGTCAAACTTAAAATCAGGATCAACAATACGCGTCATCTCTTTAATATCAGCCATTGTATACGTATGCCTGAACTCACCTTCCTCTACCTCAGGCTCTAGACGCAAAATTAAATTTTCAACTTTATCAACAGTTTGATCATCCACATGCTCCCCCTCACCTTCAGCACTTTCATGTTCTTCATTAGCATCATCATGCATATAATCATCTACATTTTGTTCATTTGATGCTTCAGTAACTTTGACACCAGTACCACCCTGACTATCATCATCATCGTCATCATCACTGTGACTGCTTACAGAAATTACATCATCTGCATCATCTACTTTCTCTTCATCATCATCCTCTTCATCATCCTCTTCATCATCATCATCAGCATTAATAACATCATCCATTAATACATCCTCTTCAAAAATAGCAGACACTGCTGAAATAGGACGAGGATTCTGAATAGGAGATCCAAGTACAGTGGATGGAACAATTAATCTTTCTGTAACCTCAGAACCTTCAACACCTTTGCCTTTAAACTTCATTTCAGCTTCAATTTCAGCTTGACGTTTTGCTCTAACCTCTTCTACTTCTATCTCTTCAAACCTCTGCTCTACAAACTTCCCAAGCATATTTTCTAATACTTTATTCATCATGTAGATCTCATGTTCTTTCATAGCTTTAGCAGCTTCCAATTCTTTGTTTTTCAACTCAAAGTACTTATTCTGCTCATCTCGGCGTGCTTTCTCTTCTTCTAATTCTGCAACTTTGACCTTTAGAATATCCATTTTAGTCTGATCTGCTTCAATTTTCTTTAACAAAGACTTGTTCTCCGATTCAACTTTCTTAACACGCATCTCAAGTATTTTTTCACGATCTACCAATCTTTTATTCTCAACCAATACATCATCCATCTTCTTTTCCAATTTCTTTACTTGCTTATCATTTGCAAATCCGAAATCTCAAATGTCTTCAAGAGCTGGAATATTTGGAAAGTGTTTGTATCCAGAAGATCCGGGTGTAGATTGGACAGGTGGTTGTGTGAGTGGTGGTGTTTGAAAGATTTGTTTTGAAGTGAGAATAGGTTGTTCTTGGATTGGTGTTTGGTGTGGTGGTGATAAATATGGTGGTGATTGATGTAGTGGTGAAAGATGTAATGGTGAAACAAGTGGTGGAGGTGATGGTGGTGGTGTGGGTTGTTTTAGAGGTGATTTATGTGGTGATTTAGGTGGTGATGGTTCAGGTGGTGGTGATGGTGGTGGTGATGGTGGTTTACTTGATTTTGTTTTAGGTGTACGTTTAGGCAATCTCAAAATCAGCTTTTTCTTTGCTTCTCTTGGAGAGACCACACTTTTTCTAGCACTTGCCTTCTTTCTACCACCAGATGGAGGTTTCTGAGATTCTATCACATCCTCTGGAGATGGAACATACACATCATCATCTTTGTCTTCTCTCCTTTTTCTTTTAAGCTGCTTTTCTTTCTCAATCTCAGCTTGAATTCTTTTTGCATGTTCTATTTCATCAACTTCAGATTCAGAACTAGAAGAACTCTTTTCTTTATCTGCACCAACTTCTTCATCAGCTACCTTCTCTTTTTCCAATTCATAATCAATAACATTCAGTATCTGTTCAGTCTCAGAAGAAACTGGATCTTGATCCTTTTCTGCATCACCTTCATCTACAGCTTCATCTTCTTTCTCAGATTCATCAACAAGCATGGTTTCAACAACCTTCTTTAGACGCTTCTTAGGTTGAGATGACGAACCCTCCTCAGTTTGAACTTTTGGAGTTGCTTTTCTGCTCTTTTTCTTTTTCTCCTCTTTCACCAACCATTCATTCCTTGTATCTTTGAAACTTTCAAGAATTTTTAACTCATCAGCATATCCTGCTTCTTTCATCTCTTCCTCATTCCTCCAGTTCTGATGATTGATTGGATCTGGATCTTGATAATTCTTGTCTTTGATGAAACCAAAAAAATAAACTTTTGTCTTTGGCTCTAGATGCTTTCGATGATATCTACCCAACTGCTTCAAAGACTCATTATCCATATGATACTGCACCAACATATCATTCTTTTCATCTCTCTCCAACTCAGGATATGCATGGTCCAATATCATCTGAATAAAATGTGGATACACCCAAGTTTTGCTCTTTGAAGTGATATTTTCAACCATGTAATGAAATACAATGTGTGAAAATTTGTACTTTTTGTTTAATACAAGAGCAGTCACCATATTCATTTGATAATCTCGCATAGCATCATAACCTCCTTCCTGTGACTAAGAGCATTCACCACTGAATGGATAAGAAACTTGTAAAGCCTTGGAAAATACGCTTTCAAATAGTTCGCCTTGTTTAGTGGACCATTGTAGCCCAACCTCAACATGCATCCCTTTACCATCCTTTCCGGAAACTTCGTTGGAGAATTCTCTTCATCTGGAAAGTTAATCACTTCACGTTCAAGCTGTTCAGTGATAATGATCGGTTTATCTTTGCCATTTACACTCACAATCGAATTTATTGTCTTGTTAGCCTCATCATATGTTGCATTCTCCCAAAAACGTTTAATATGATATCTGAACACCAAACGTTGGTTCGTCAATGCTTTCTGAATTGGCAATCTCTCCATAAACTCAAGAATTTATGTGAAACCAGCCATTTTTGGAATTTCCTTATCATATACAAAACAACTGTTGTGCAGTGGATCAAACAGTACGTTCGAAGCCTGAAAAATCACAACATACAAACAAATCAATCACTTAGAAAAATTTTCAACTCAAATCTCATTCAAACGAAATTACACATCAATTGAAATCACACTTTAAAACGGAATCACATCACAACCTGATTGACAGTTTGATGCAAAATTACCTTTTGACACGAAATTACCAATTGAAACGGAATAACATTTTCAAACTGACTTACATCTCAAACGGAATCACTGTTAAAACGATATCACATTTCAAACGAAATCACACTTGAAGCAAAATATCTATTTCAAGCGGAATTATCAGTTTGAAACGAAATTAACCAACAACACATTTTCAAGAACTGATGATCAAATTGATGATCTGGGTTTGTTCTTTAGTGAATTTCGAACACCATGGTATGATTTTTGTTCATTTTTTACCACAAAATCGTCCTAGATCTATGTTCAAACTTCAGATCTACCGACATCAAACACAAACAAGTTTATCAGTTCAAATTGACACCCTAGATAAGATCTTCCACATATTTCGAGCCCACAGGTGTGTTAATCGGTCAGTTTTATACACAATCAAACCCTAGATCTACGTTTTCTCTCATGTTCGTCGTAGTTCAAACGGAATATGTCAAATCCGGGTCAAATACAACAAATACTCTCACCTTTCCCATGATAATAGTTGTGTAAACCAACTATAATCAAGAATCAGTCAACAATCGGGCAGTGTAACGGTTGTGAATCGATGAAATCGTGATTTCGTTCGAAATCGCTTTTGATAGAGCTTTGAAACGAAATTAGTTGAATAAGCCGTTCAAACGAAATTAAGCTCCTATTTATAGACGGGGTAATTCCGTTTGAAATAGGCACAAGTATGTTTCAAGCGGTATTACCATTTAAGCGAAAATCCTGGTTCAAGCGGAATTACGTTGTTTCAAACGGAATTACCACATCATGTGGAAACACACTTCAAACGGAATTATGTTTTCAAACGAAATTAATCATTTCAAACGAAATTAATTTCAACTTTTTCAATTTTTTAACTTTTTGAGATTTTACCGACACACCTAGTTAAACCAAGTCCAAGCTAATGACCTTGGTCAACTGTTTAGCCTGCCAAGTCCAAGTTAATGACCTTGGCTGACAAGATTATGAAGATGCTGATTTTTGAAACAAATTTTAAGTTCAAGTTAATGAACTTTTGAACTTTCAAGCAATTACCAATCACTTTTTCAAACTTCTGCTTACCCAACACTCATGATCCAGACATGTTCAGCACATAAGACTTTGATCATCTGATCCCCAACGTCTGTTGTCGAAAATAAGATGAAATGCAAATCTTTTTGGATTTTTGAATATGATAAGCATAAAACTGTACACACAATATTTTTGTGAGCGTGTTAGGGGATCATATCAGCTTCTGACAAGATACAAGTACCGTTAAGCTTAGTTTTCATACACAACATTAAACAATTTGCTTTAATTGTCGATATACTGATTCTCTTAAATTTTCACACAATTTTCAATCTATTCGGGATACGGATTTAGTGTTTTAAGGTCTTAACTTTTACATGTGTCCCACCTCAGAATATACTCCTGTATCTAGATCCCAATATTCAGTCTTACAGGTGAGTATACCTAGATGATATCTGTTAAAGGGTTAAATGCGAAACCGTGAGAGCTCAGGTCAGAACTTCCGTTCAGCAGAGAGATGACGGCTCGACTTTAGGTGTGTTCCCTTTAGAGTATCTTTTTTACAACAGCACATGATTTAGCATTTTGCAATGTTTCATCATTTTTTATGCTGAGGGGAGTGCTATTATTACAAGCAAGCGAAAAGTATTATACGGGGACTAGGCCATTGCTTCCGCAAAATCAGAAGTCCCGGGATAATACCCCAGATATCACTAAGTATAAAGACCTAGTATCTCAGAAAGAGGGATCTTTCAAACAAGATTTCAGGGGTTACCTATATATCCTGGAGATGTTCCCCACGTAAAAGCAAGTTATTATTTTGGTTTATATCCCAAACAAATTTACTAAATGTTTAAAAACCTATCGACACATCATTTGCAAAGCGGTTTAACACATTTTTTACAATACAATTCTTTAGCGTACTGTATATGTCTAGCTGATGTACTATCATTTCCCCTTTTTACACAAACTCTTTTTCAGTTTTTCAATGTTTTTGGATTTTTCAAATTTTCTATTGTTTTTGGATTTTGAAATTTTATCATGTTTTTATATTTTTCTGCAAACTTTCTCCCCCTAAAAATAAAAACATATTTTTGTGTTTTTGTTTTTATCGAAAGCAAAAAATAAACTGTACAAAAACTTTGACAACATGACGCGGATCACATCAGATCGCCGTCCTCCTCGGCTTCACATTCAACAACCCTCCCAGAAAGTAAATTTTCAACCCATTTAATTTCAAAAGATAGTTAAATATCTTTTTGTCAAACGGTTTGGTGTAAAAATCAGCCCTCTGTTCATCGGTGTGTATATGTTCTATCCGAATCAATTTCTTCTCGTGACAATCACGGATGAAATGATGACGGATTTCAATATGCTTTGTTTTATAATGGTGAACCTGGTTTTTCGTTATGTTAATCGCTGCTTCATTATCCACAAAAATAGGCGTGTCCAAGAACTGCAAACCAAAGTCTCGCATCTGCTGTTGGATCCAAAGGATCTGAGAGCAACAGATTGAGGCCGAAACGTATTCACCCTCGCACGTAGAGAGCGCTACTGAGGTTTGTTTCTTGCACTGCCAATTGACTAGTCGAGTTCCGAAGAACTGACAGCCTGCAGTGGTGGATTTAGCATATTGCTTGCAGCTACCAATGTCCGAATCAGCAAAACCTGTGAGTGAGAAATCGCCAGACTTAGGATACCACAAGCCGATGCTTGGGCAGCCTTTCAGATACCGTAAGGTGCGTTTCACGATCGTCAAGTGGGACTGGCGTGGGCTAGACTGATATCGGGCGCACAAACACGTCGGATACATGATGTCCGGGTGAGAAGCAGTTAGTTACATTAAAGATCCAATCATTGACCGATACAGTGTCTCTTCCACTTTTTCTCCACTCTCATCTGGGCAAATCCTGTGATTCTGAGGTAGGGGGTTGATGCTGGACTAGATTGAGCCATGCTAAACTTCTCCAGAACATCGTTCACGTATTTGGTTTGATGAATGAAGATTCCTTCGGGCATTTGTTCTACCTGCAGCCCTAGGAAGAACTTCATCTCCCCCATCGAACTCATCTCGAACTTCTTCTTCATAACTTTCTCAAAATCTTTGCACAAATCGTCATTTGTCGAACCAAAAATGATGTCATCGACATAGATCTGCATGATTAAGAGATGGCCTGCAACTTCCTTTGTACACAGAGTACTATCAACTGTCCCTCTGGTGAACCCGTTGGCCAGCTGATGTTGGGAAAGCATCTCATACCAGGCTCTCGGGGCCTGGTGAAGTCCGTAAAGCACTTTATCCAGAAGATAGACTTTGTTCTTGTGTAGTGGATCAGTGAAACCTGACGGTTGTCCCACATACACTTCTTCTTTAATTCTTCCATACACGAATGCAGATTTCACATCAAGTTGGTAGACTTTGAATCCTTTCCATGACGCGAACGCCAGGAAGATCCTAATAGCCTCAAGTCTAGCAACAGGCGCATAAACCTCATTATAATCAATGCCTTCTTGCTAACTGAATCCCTGTACTACCAATCGTGCTTTGTTTTGAACAATGACTCCTCTATCATCTCTTTTGCACTTGAACACCCACTTTGTCTTTATCAGCTTTTGGTTTTCAGGAAGGTCTACTAATCTCCAAACTCCTAACTTCTCAAACTGCTGCAATTCTTCTTGCATAGCATTTACCCATCTTTCTTCAGTTAAAGCTTCCTTATACGTTCTGGGTTCAATCTGCGAGATAAAACACTTAAGTGATAATTCTTCTTGTAAAGGAGCAACAGATGTATAAAAACAAGTAAGTGCTCTGTTGATCTGATCTCTCGTCTTTACTCCGCTCTGAAGATCACCGATTATCTGCTCTGAAGGATGATAAGACAAAGTTCTTGGCATTGATCACCGGTGTGATCCTCAGCTTCTGTCGTTGCAACATTTGGTTCCTCGTCAAAAGTCGGACTGGATTTCGATTCTGAGTCGTCAGAATTATCAAATGTTGGAGCTGGTTCTTCTGGGTCTTCGTGTGTCGTTCCACTTGGACCGGCCTCATGATCATTATTACCCCCGGTGGGTTGAGAAACTACCAACGGTCTTGGCACCTGATCTTGTGTCATAGATTGTTGCTGTTGGTATAATAATACAAGTTCCTCTACACTTGGCTCGGTCGGAAGTTGGAAAGACTCCAAGAGTTTGTCATAATCGAACATGAATCTTTGTCCGGGAAGTTGCGAAGGCGCAGTATGCTTCTGACAATCTACATGCTGAACTTCAATTACCTTCCTCAGGCACGGTACGAACACTCTCTTCAGTGGGCTCGCGTAACCTACAAAGAAACCCTCATTAGATTTAGCACCAAACTTGCCATCAGGACCTGTAAAGGTACACGGAGATCCAAACGCTTCTAAAAATTTCAAATTTGGTTTGTAACGATGAAGAAGTTCAAAACACGTTTTCTTGTATTTCTTCACTGTGAGGACTCTATTCAGTGTATAACACGCTGTTGCCACTGCTTCACTCCAGAAAAATATTGGCAACTTGGAATCTGCAAGCATTGTTCGAGCTGTTTCAATTAAGGTGCGATTCTTTCTTTTAGCTACACCGTTCTGCTGTGGTGTGTATGGTTCACTAAATTCATGAAGAATCCCTTTTTCATTACAGAACTTAAGCATTCGATTATTCTTGAACTCCATTCCATTATCGCTTCATATTCTCCTGGTCGGCAGCTTATACAGCGTTTCCATTTTCTTGAATAGGATCATCAGCGACTCAAAAGTTTGGTCTTTTCTTTCCATTCACACCACCTACGGAAACCTTGTGAAGTCATCAGTAACCACAAGACAGTATAAGTCTCCACTGATACTTTGCACATTGACTGGCCCAATGAGATCCATGTGGAGTCTCTCGAGCGGTACTCTGATTGAGTTCAGCAACTTCTGTGGGTGTGACTTCTTTGTCTGCTTTCCTTTCTTGCACTCTACACAATCATCATTTAAATGAAAACTTTTAAGATTCACTCCTTCAACTAAATCATTGTGTACAAGAAAGTTCATTTTCCTAACATGAATGTGGCCCATCTTTCGATGCCACATAATCGACTCTTTTTCTGTTGCCTTTGTTTTTGTCACAAAACACTGTTTTTTATAATCTGTTGTTGTTACGATGCTCATATCAAGAATGTACAAATCATTTTCTCGTGGAGCTCGCAACAACACCATTTCTTCAGGAATTTTGAAAACAGGTTTTAAGACTAAACATTCATTTTTAGTAAAGTGTACTGTAAAAGATTTGTCACAAATCTGTGAGATATTCAGCAGATTGTTTTCAAGTTCGATTATATAGTTCACTTTTCAAACGACACAATTCCATTTGTTAGAGTTCCTTGACCAACTATCCTGCCACCCTGATTCCCAGCAAATCCCACATATCCTCCGTTGATAGATTTAACGTCATATAGCAACTAGCATTCTGGTCATGTGTCTTGAGGCTCCACTGTCCATGATCCATTTCGAGATTATCGACCTCGGTAGCCCCTGCAACCATTAAAGCAATTTATTCAAACAATGACGCCCATGATTTCTTTACATTCGGAACACTACCAAACACAAGATCACAATCCACTTCAACTTTCGGAATACTAAAAATGACATTTGGAACCACAGGTTTAGATTTTGATTTTAAATCTTCCTTTTTAATCGGTGGAAACTCCTCAAGAAGTTTATCAAGTTCAAATTCAAGTTTATCCACATCATTTTCAAAGACTTTTGGTTCAATTTTCAAAACATTCTCCATCTTTTTCTCTTCAACTGATGATTTTGGTTTTGCCTCCCATGATTGATTTTCAAAAACTTTCATCTTTGGATAAATCTTTGAAGTCTTTTGAGTCTTCGAAGATTCGCCAATCTCAAAGGTTGATTTCGGCTTTTCTTCGGACTTCAAAGATTCACCTCTTTTCAAAATTCGAACGGGGAAACCATGGGTTTTTTACCCTTAACATCAGTTTGAGTTTTAGGTTTTGGTTTTTGCAAAACTGGTTTCACAAACTTTTTCATGCATTGTTTTGCCATGTGACCAATTTCATTGCAGCGGTAACAAATTCTTTTATCATATTCGACAAAAGTTGATTTGTAGGTCTCTTCTTTCAACTTCTTCGCTGCATTGAAATCATCAATGGCTTTTTGACTGAAAATATACTCCTTTTCAGCATCAACACTAGGACCAACAACAAAAACATCACTCATCTTTTCTTTTGGCTTAAAACTCTTCTTAGCCATTTTCTTTTCAAATCCAACCCCTTTGTTTTTGAAATTGTTTCCACTTCTCTTGTTATTACCACCATTTCCCTCGCATTCTTTCTTTCCTGAGTTGTTTGGTTGTGTTTTAACAAAAGATTTTTTAGGTTTTGAAAAGAACTTGTTGTTGTTTACCTCAGAAATGTCAATCTCGACCAATTTAAACACCTTTTCAACATTCTCAATTCTTGCATTTTGGAGCGGATACTCAAAATCAGAATAAAGTTTGTCAGTTCCAATCATTGTGTAAACCACAATGATCGGATCATCATTCGTGACTTTGTCTGATTTTGGTATTAATCTGTCTAAGAAGTTACCATCTTCTTCAGTATCAGAAATGGAATTCTCAAAATGAGTTTTCACAATCTCAACCTCTGAGTTATCACTTTCTTCGTCTAACACTTTGTCAACAACGGTTTTGATTACCTGTGACTCATTATCAGTGTCGGACGGAGAGAATGTAACATCAATACTCTCAGGCAACTCATTCTCAATGGTTCTCAGTTTGAGGTTCAAAGCAGCTTCCACCCCATCTGGATACTTCTGTGTGTAATGATTCCACATTGGGGGTGGAACACTGTTAAAGACAGGTGTTGCATCTGGATGTTGCGGGACAATCTGATCAATCACATATGAAGATGCAACATAACCCATCAACTTCTTATCAATTCTTTCATTCTCAATTTTTGTTAACTCTAATTCCTTTTTCAATGAAGCAATCGTGTCCAAATGAAAGTTGATTTCTACTTGTTTATCAAAAACTGTTGATTTTAACAATTTTGTGGCTTTATCATTTTCAAGACTCTCTTTTTGAATCATTTTGATAGATCTAGCCAACTTGTCATAAGCTTCTTTTACTTCACTTAGGTCAAATTTAACCTCATCAGTGTATTGTTTCAATTCTTGAAACTTTTTGTCTTTTTCAAGACATTCCATGCATGGTTTTGAACAGTTTTTGCATGAAGTTTCAGAAATTGAATCAATCTTTTCAACAATATTTTCCTCTTGATCAATATTAACATCATGTTTACCGACACCATTCGAATCTGACTCAGACACTCCTTCGGTTTTGACTTCCTCACTTTCAGATTTCCCGTTAGACTCCTTTTGACCTGACTCTATTTTGACCGACACACTTTCAACTGACTCAGTATCAATAGACTCTGGTTTTACAGATTCTGTGTCTACCTCTTTTAGTGTTCCCATTAAGGCTTTGTCAGCAATTTCTTTAAGTGTCTATTCAGTCATTTCTTTGGAGACATCAATAATTTCTTCAACCGGAGCTTTCACAACCTCATACTGTGAGCAGAATCCTGTTGTTGGCTCACTGAAAAAACCTGCAAAAGAATCAAACACTTTAGGAGGCATAATTGATTTTAAAGAACTAGCTAAAACCTCCTGTTCGGATTGATAATAGTAAACTTCTGCAGCAACTTCTTCGAGATCAGCCAAACTTTTTTCAGACACACCTTCACTAACAACTTCTGTTTCAACAACACTCTCTGACTCCTCCACAATCTCAGCCATCATTGCTCTACCCTCACTGCCCGGGATGTACTTATCCCAACTGAAACCTTCAGCAACCTTTTCATTATCTTGGTTGACTATGAGAGCTTTTTCCGGCTTGTTTTCGATCTGAGGTCTTTGAACGACTGGTTGTTGATTTGTCTTGTGATAGATCACCTGTCTGTAGTAATCGTTGGTAAATGGATTTTGGTGGTTGTTGACCACTCTATTCGGACATTCCCGCTTAAAATGCCCCTTCCCTTTACATTTAAAACACGTCACTTTGGACTTATCAAACCCAAGCTTTTGATCTGGTCCTGACAAACAGTTCCGTCCCGTAATTTCCATAAACCTTTGGGCTCTTCTTACCAAACTAGCCATTCCCCATTTGATGTCAATCAGCTCTAGCTCCTCTGGATCGATTTGATCGTAATCCTCCTTTGTCATGTCTGGATTATCGATCCTTCCTGCTACCAAACTCTCGTATGACTCAAGAACGGAAGCTAACAGTGCGATGTGTTGCTTTGCAGCTGCTTCTGTAAACTCTTGTCCATTTTTGATGTTTACAGCAATGTTACACTGTATCCCAGAAACATAACCCTGATTGTTCGAGCTTGATGAGCTTTGTGGAGACAATTGTATAGATGTCTTGGGATTCGGCTCATAACTTGCAAACGGTGAAGGCTTCTTGTTGCTTGATTTACTTGACGAAGCACCGGATGTTGAATCTGCACTGAACATTGTTTGAATCTTCGGACTTAGATTCGATGTTGCGGAAGTGCTTCCTTTGTAATATAAAGACACGTCTTGTTGAACATTTGTAGAATTCATCTTTCTGATCTTCATTAGCTCAAGTTCATGTGCCTCGATTTTCTCAATGAATGAACTGAGGTTGAAACCAACATACTCTAAGTTGTTCTTCAACACCAAAAGATAGGTTCCCCATTCATCATATGGTAAGGCATCTGCCAGTTTATCAACCCATTCTTCATCAGTTTTCTCAATACCCAAGCGCTTCATTTCAACAACTAGTTGACAGTATCTCTCGATCAACTGTTTTGTTGTTTCACCTTTAATTCCCCTGAAGATGTCAAATTCTCTCTTCATCAAAGCAGTCTTGCTTTTTATCATCGATACACTTCCCAAAAACTTCACTTTCAAAGCATGCCACACTGGTTGTGAATTATCTTGATGTTGTAGTAACACCAAGATATCTTCTTTTCAGCTTTGAAATCTTCTTGTTCAGTTTGTGTCAAACTGCCAATCGCCTTCTCAAGACCCAAACCATCCTTAGGAGGAACATATTTTGATTCGATCTTCATCCAACACTCGAAGTGGTTTACTTGAACCCATGTCTTAAACCTTCTAGACCAACCAGCATACTCGTCAATATTCATCAACTTAGGAGGTTTCTACATCATCCCGAGCTCATTCTCCATATTCACGTTTTGCACTATACTGGCTGGGTTTTGTGCTGCTGTCATCCCCCACCGGCAAAGAAGTTATAAAATTCTTGATTGTCCATTTTACGAAATCAGTTTACGGAAAAATTTTCAAGTTTTGAAAACTGTCTTTTCAAGCGAAATTAGTTTCCACACGAGATTAGACTTTCAAACGAAATTAAGAACACAATGGACTTTCAAACAGAATCAGACATACTCACACGAAATTAGGTTTTCAAACGGAATTAAACCTTCAAGCGAGATCACCTTTCACACGAATTTACCTTTTTCAAATGAAATTACACCTTCAAGCGAGATTAGGTGTCATTTCAAACGAAATTAGTTATTTGAAGCGAAATTAGCCAAACGAAATTACATTTCGAACGGAATTAGTAATTTCGTGTGAAATTACTTCAACTTTTCAAACGGAATTAGTAATTCCGTGAGAAAATACCTCAGACCTTTCAAACGAAATTAACTGTTCGTTCAAACGGAATTACTGTTTGGCCCATTTTTTGTCACTTTTACTTCGAATTTTGATCTGATTCTCTCAAGGGTTTGTTAAAACTGTATTTTACACACAATATCAGAAAATCAGTCCATTTTGTCCGTTAAATTGTCCAGAATTCCAAGAAAGTGTAGAAAAAGGCACTGATTCAAGTGTATTGACTCATAACTGGCTCTGATACCAATTGTAGGATCGTTTTACCAACCAAATGAGTCAATCAGAGGCAATACACACTGTTTGAGAGGTGGAAACTAACAAACAGAGTAGAATCAGTGAAGAATAAAGTAGAAACAGAGTTATTTCACTTTAAAACTATCTTCTCATTCAAATTAAACTTGATTACACGGCAGAAATTCAGCAGCACTTCGTTACATTGTAGCTAATTCCGTGCCAAATGAGAAGACCACATCACATATATATAGGCCACTAATTCCGCTTGAAATACACACAAGACAGTTCAAACGGAATTACCTATTGTAATTCCATGCGGAATTAGGTAACACCATTTCAAGCGGAATTAAATTAAACACCCTAAACTTTACATATTTGACACTTTTGACCCCTATACATTATGACATAGACATAAGACGTAAGCTATAGACATTGTACACCAACACTTGTCCGATAACTTCAGTACCTGGTGAAGAAGATGAAGAAGACGACGATGATAATCTGAAAGATGATGCAGATGAAGTTTATTCTGTTCATAGTGATGATGACGATGATGGAAATGATGAGGCTGATCAAGGAAATTATGGTATCAAAGTAACTGAAGTGTCACATGAAGAGAATATTGATGATTATCTTCAAGACAATGCAAACGAAGAACCAGAAAATGCAGGAGGAGAGGGGGAGCATGATGATGCTGAAAAAGATGATGAGAATGTTGATCAGGGTACAGGTTTAATTCTACGTCTTGAACATGAGATAGTTAAGATGATGGTTATTGAAGATAGTGAGTTTAACTTCGATTTTTGTTGGTGCATAAATGTCTGTTAACTTTGTCTTTATCGAGTCTAATGTCTAGATAGGATAAACCAGTGCTCAGTATACGAAAAATCAGGTTTTGTGTTTGTAAGAGTCATTTCGTACGAAATGGATCAAACCCATTTCGCATGAAATGAGTTTTGCTTGTTTCGTACGAAATGCCTCCTCTATAAATAGTGGAGCCTGGTTCATCATTTGAAACGTTTTGAGATTTCAGAGCCGAGGTGCTGCCAATTTGTCAACTGATCTGTAAAGCTTTGAAATCAATAAAAAAAAGATAATTAGGGAGAATCAAGCTGTAATCAAGTCTATATCATTGATTCTGCCTCTGATATGGATCATAAACTCTTCTGAACAACTCATTCGGGTCATACGACGATCCAACAAGTGGTATCAGAGCTTCAGGAAGAAGAGTTCATACCGATTCAGCTTGTTTTCACCGGATTTTCTCACTTCTACTCATTCTTCTTCACAATTTTCAAAATTTAATGGTTAAAATGGCTTGAATTTCACATATATCACGTAAAACACAGTTTTAACAAAGCCTTGAAAGAATTGGACCTAAAATCGACCTAAAACCTGATCAATTTGACGAAATTGTGGCCGATATGATGATGTCAGCATCATTTCGCACAGAATAGTCGAGTTTCATTTCGCACGGAATCAACCTTGTGAACGTCATTTCACACGAAATCAATTGTTTGGATTTTATTTCGTACGAAATAAACTTCCATTTCGTACCAGAGGACCATTTCACTTGAAGAATATCATTTCGTGTGACCATTCCACACGAAATAGTCATTTCGCTTGAAAGATTACCATTTCGCACCAAGTTGGCATTTCGTTTGAAATTCATTTTGTTTGAAAGTCATTCGCGTGAAGATTGATTCATTTCATTTGGATCCATTTCGTTTGAAAGTGTTTCTAAAATCACAAAAATTTTTCTAAGTGTTTGTTGATTGTTTCAGGTACATCAAGATGGAGGACGATTTTCTCAATCCTTTCAGTAACGTGTTTGCTTACACTAGTAGTTCAGTAGATGGCACAACCGACAATACGAATGAAAATGCACCAAACCCGAGTCCGAAGAAAACCATTGCTGATTCTTTAAGTGTTGATAATGCCTACGACACCTACAACAAACCGCCCAAGCTAATGGCTATAGAGGATTACAACAGATGGGCTAGAAAATTTGAGGAATGGCTACAGGCATTTGCTTATCTTAGTTGGAAGAGTATGAAAAGTGGATTTAACATCGGAAGAACTGACTACGAGAACTTAACGGATACTCCACATGAGAATTTCATTGCAGAACAAAAATGCATTGATTTACTTCATCAATCAGTGAGAAATGATATTATATCATTGATTGAATATAAAAATGCCAGAGATCTATGGGAGAAATTAAAAATGAAATGTGTCGGTGGTGCTGAAATTGTTAAAAATAAGAAAAAACTGTTAAGAAAAGAATTTGATCTGTTTGGGTGTTTGAAAAATGAATCTGTGTCAAAGATGATAGAGAGATTCGGGCACTTAAAGTTGGAACTTGCAAGATATGAGATTGTGTATACTCAGGAAGAGTTGGTTGATAAGCTGTTTGATTCATTGCCTGATGAGAAAGACTGGCAGTACTTTGCTTTAATGCTGAAAAACATAGTGAAGTCGACTGATCTGACAGTTGATTTACTAATCGAAAGGTTGGAAAGTCATGAATTAGAGATCAGAAAAATGAACAAAGTCAACAACTCCTCGTATCAGCAAAATGTTGATTTATATTATCGAGGACGTTTGATTCCTAAAACTGTGTCCCCGAAAACTGCCTTCTCAGCAGAAAATTCAAACATGTCAAATCAAGAAAGTCCAAGCAGTGGTTATCATGGAGGATCATCTTCAACTTCTCCAAGTCAATCAGTTTCAAAAAATCTGTTCCAGTGCAATATTGCTTTAGATCTTAAAAATGCACAAAACTTTAGCGAAGAATCCGCCAAGCAGCAAATGGTGTTTTTGGCATCTGTCTTGGAATCATATGAGAGTCTTGTAGCTGGAAAGATCGGAAACACAAACCTCACCAAGGAAGATTATGATCAAATCGACCCCGAAGAGATGAAGTTGATAGATATCAGATGGTGTATGGCAAGTGCGGTCAAAAGAGCTCAAAGATTCATGGAGATAACAGGCAGACATTCCATTGGCGGACCTTCAAAAAAGCTACATTTTGATAAGTCGAAGGTTACATGTTTCAAGTGCAAGCAAAAAGGGCACTTTAAACGTGAATGTCGAAATGCAGCTGCTGATGAGATGGCCAATCCTTTTCATGAAGATTATTACAAAAGGGCCATCTATCATCAAAACAAATCAGAATCTCCCAGAATGAAGCAGATAGAAGATGCTCCCAAAGATAAGTCGAGAGCATTAGCTGTTATCCATGATGATGAGTGATTCGATTGGAGTGATGTGTTACCAGAAGAAGAAGCAGTGGGATATGCCTTCACGGAAAAAATTGTTTCTTGGAAAGATACCCAATCGGAAGAAGTAAAATATGTCAACAGAAAGATGTTAGCCTTAACAATGAAAGACAGGCATTTTCGTGCATGGAAAGAGGCAAGAAGCGCAAAGAGATGGGACGCTGACAGAGAATGCTATTTGGATCCTAAGGGAAATATACTTGTGGAGCCATCAACACTTCTTGTGGAGACTCTGATTAAGCAAATTACAGAAGAGGAAGAAGCAAATCAAAGATTGTGGTGGGGAAGTGATGAAGAGAAAGAAAAAGAGCTACAGTCGAAAAAGGTCGATGATGGGATAATCGACACGACGAAAGAGTTCACAACAGAAAATCTGAAGAAAATGGCTGAGAAAGTTCTTGCAGCAAAGGAGTTAGAGGTAGAGTCTAAGTCCAGAACTGAGTCAAAGAGCAAGGTCAGTTCTAATGATTCAATCAATGAGTCAGGTAAGACTGATAAAGCCAAAAGTGAAAGTGACTGCAAAAATTGCATGAAAGACTGCAAGGTTTGTAGCACACTTGCTTACCTCAGTGGTAAAAAGACTGAAGAGCTGACAGAAGGAGTCAGAGAAGTTAAAAATCAGATCTTAAGTCGTGATAAGTTGGTAAAAGCTTCAAATGACAGATTAAAAGAATTAACTGATAAACTTGAAAAAGATAAAATTGATGTAGAACAAATCAGGAAAGAAAACGAAAAGTTAATTCATGAAAACCGTCAACTTTCTGAGAATTACGAGAAATTAAAAAGAACGGTAAAAGATTTTGATGAAAGAAATGATAAAACATTTAAAGAAAATCTTCAATTGTCGGGAGTACTTCAGTCAAAAGAGAAGCAAATTAACCAACAGTTGGATGAGATTGCTAATCTGAAGCTTCAGTTTCAGGAAGCTAAGATTGAAAATGAACGCATCAATCTGAAACTTAACAGTTACAACTCCGCAAGTTTTGTTCTTCAACACATTGTTCCCAGACCCATTGGGAAGAACAAAGGCGGCGAAGATGTTTATTCTGATGGAACTGGGGTTGGGTATCATCAGGTTCCACCGCCAGTTTTGAATAATTTTTCAAAGAAAAAATCTGGGTTGGTTAATGATGAAGAAATAAATGAGGTTAAACTTCCAGATTCAATTGATGTCACATTCAATTCATCATCCGATGAGGATAGTGTTCAGTCTGAAATTGTTAAAAGCATGGCTGAGAATGTTTTGAAATCTGAAAGTGATTCAACTGAGGATGAACAATGTAAATGAGGTTAAACTTCCAGATTCAATTGATGTCACATTCAATTCATCATCCGATGAGGATAGTGTTCAGTCTGAAATTGTTAAAAGCATGGCTGAGAATGTTTTGAAATCTGAAAGTGATTCAACTGAGGATGAACAATGTTTTCTGAACAATTATCTTCCGAAATCAACATCCAAAAACAACTTAAGTGAAGAACCTAATCTTATGTTGTACAAGATGTCAGAATCTGATAAGTTGTATTTGGATCTTGAATTTCCTTTGGAGAATGTGAATGTTGAAAAATTGAAAAATGTGTTCAAGTTGGTTGAAATTGATGTGTCTGAGATAGAAGGTTTGAAACGTACCAAGAGGCAATTGAACTTTGAAAAAGATAAGTCTTATTACAAGAAACCTGTTGTACCGATACGTTTTTCTAACAACAACCAAAACAGATGGTCGGGTGGATATCAGGGTGGTAAGAATTATCAAAGAAGGAATTTTCAAAACAAAAAGTTTGTTGAGAAAAAGGTGTTTGTGAAAAGTTCAAGTTCAAGTTCACTTTCTGACGAGGAATCTGAGATTTTTTCAAAATCAAATGAAGAATTCTTTGAAAAGAAGGCCTCACAGCCCCAGATTGAAGGCACAACTCGGGTAGTTGACACCCGAACATGCTTCAGATGCAACAAAGTTGGACACATTGCACGAAAGTGTACCAACTTAAAGTCTAAGTCTGAAGTTGTTGAGAGTCAGAAACAGAAAGTTGATGCAAAAGGCAAAGCTCCAATGGTTGTTGAGAAGAAAGTTTTGAAAAATGAAAACACAAAAATCAAAACTGAACTTGTAAAGAATGTGGTAACTAAAAATGATAAATTTTACAAAGGAGTTGCATCATCTCAACAAACTTGGAAGCCAAAATCTGTTGAAAAGAAAACAAGTTCTCCAGAACCAAAGGTCTCAGAAACTGCAAAACAATCATCTTCTACCACTCCGGTAAAGATGAATGTTCCTTTGGATTATTATGAGAAACTTGAAAAACAAATGTCCACTTCTTAGAAGAAGGATGTTCAGAAGAAAGATCAACCATCTGGTCGACCTCAAAAAGATGAATTTTTCTTGTATAAAGAGGTTGAGGTTGGATCTGAAGAGAGCTTAAAGATGAATGATAAGAATTTTCCGCCACTTTATACTACAAAAACTTACATCAATGTCAAGCTACCTGAGTCATTTGAGGCTTGGGTGGCATCCAAATCTAACTAATTGTTTGTGATATGTGTAGGAGCTTCCAAGATCCGTTTCACATTGGATTATGGATAGTGGAGCTTCTCGGCACATGACAGGAAAGAAAACCCTATTGTACGATGTTAGAGGGTTTAATGGAGGATATGTGGGATTTGCAGGTAATCAAGGTGGTCGAATAGTTGGTGAAGGAACTCTATCGAATGGTATTGTCACGTTTGAAAGAGTGAACTACATCGCCGAGCTGGAAAACAATCTTCTGAGTATTTCTTAGATCTGTGATCGCATGTATACAACGCATTCACAGATAAGGAATGTTTGATTTTGAAACCAGGATTTGTTGTTCCCGAAGAATGGATTATCATGAGAGCACCAAGAGTCAATGATCTGTACGTGTTGGATATGAGCGTAGCAACTACTACCACAGGTCAGGCTCACTGTTTTATGTCAAAAGCAACGGAAAAAGAATCGTAATTGTGGCATCGAAAGATGGGTCACATTCATCTGCGAAAAATGAATCACCTAGTACACAATGATTTAGTTACTGGTGTCCATTTGAAAAGTTTCCATCTGGAAGGGGAATGTATTAGTTGCATCAAAGGCAAGCAAAAGAAGAAGTCACATCCTCAAAAGAAAGTTAACTCAGTCTCAAGACCGTTAGTAAGACTTCATTTGGATCTTTTTGGTCCAGTGAATGTCAAAAGCATAACTGGTGATCTCTACTGTCTAGTAGTTACTGACGACTACTCAAGATTTTCATGGGTATCATTTTTAAAGACAAAAGATGAGACATTCGAAAGTTTGATGGCGTTGTTCAGAAAAATTGAGAACTTGTACCAAACTCGAATCAGAAGAATCAGGAGTGACAATGGTACAGAGTTTAAGAAGAAGAAAATGGAAGAGTATTGTAATGAGAGAGGTATATTGCAAGAATTTAGTGCTCCTTACACTCCACAGCAAAATGGAGTAGCTGAACGAAAGAACAGGACGCTAATCGAAACGGCCAGGACGATGCTTGCTGATTCAAAATTACCTGTCAACTTTTGGGCAGAAGCAGTGTCAGCCGCTTGCTATACACTCAACCGGGTTCTTACAGTGAAGAAATTCAACAAGACATGTTTTGAGTTGATCAACAATCTCAAACCGAACCTGAAGTATCTGGAACCGTTTGGATCTCCCTGCACAGTTCTAGAGCCTTTTGGAAAATTTGGTCCAAAGAGCATCGAAGGAATATTCGTGGGTTATTCATGTCCACTGAAACGAGTCTTTGTTCCTAGTTTAAAGCGGATTATTGAAGCACATAATGTTGAATGCCAAGGTTATACAATGCCACCGTAGAAACCTGGCGATTCATGGAAATTTAACTATGATACTTTGTGGGATTCGTTTGATATGGAAGAAGAACCAGAGTTCTTTGACGAGTTGGATATTCTAAGAGAGTATGAATCATCACAGGAAAGGTTTCCAGCAGAATCTTCTAGGCGTCAATGGCAAACTTCGAATGATAATGAAGCCGGTCCAAGCTATGCTGGAGAACATGATGATATTCAGCAATCTTCAAAACAGGAACATGCTTCTGACAATTAGACAGCAGTCAACGATAATCTAGAATCTGATGATAGACCAGTATTTGATCAGGGTGATTCAGATTCTGAGGGGGAGCAAATCCAGATTTCAAGTCATACAATTCCAGTCAGTGAACAAGGTGCAAATCAAAATGTCACAAATTTGGAAGGCGAAGTAGATGTTCCAGGCGAGGTGATGTCGAGAACTCTTTCGTATCATCCAGAGGAGTTGATTATTGGATATTTACAATCAAGCGTTCGCACTAGACGACAAATTGACCAAGGCCTTACTTGTTTTTATTCTACAGTTACTCCGTTACAAACTGAGTTTTCACTTAGTTGTTTTATTTCGCAGATTGAGCCACGGACATATAAGGAGGCACTAACTGAAGATTCTTGGGTCAACGCGATGCAAGAGGAGCTAAGTCAGTTTGAGAAATTGGGAGTGTGGAAATTGGTAGACTTACATGACGGTCACAGGAAGATAAATACCAAGTGGGTGTTTAAGTGTAAAAGAGATGATCGAGGGGTTATTATTCACAACAAAGCTCGACTCGTAGTCCAGGGCTTTAGTCAGCAGGAGGGTATAGATTTCACCAAAGTATATGCTCCCGTTGCTAGACTAGAAGCGATCAGAATCTTCCTAGGATTTGCATCTTGGAAAGGATTTAAAGTATATCAGCTGGATTTAAATCGACGTTTCTTTACGGGAAGGTAAAAGAGGAGGTATATGTCGGACAGCCATCGGGCTTCACCGACGCAATCCACAAAAACAAGGTCTACTTACTGGATAAAGCACTGTATGGTTTACACCAGGCCCCAAAAGCTTGGTATGAGACATTGTATCAACATCTGCTTGCCAACAGTTTCATCCGTGGAAAAGTGGATGCCACTCTCTTCACCAAAGAAGTCGACGGACATCTTCTGATAGTTCAGATATACGTGGATGACATCATATTTGGGTCAACAAATGAAAATCTGTGCAAAGATTTTGAAAGAGTTATGAAGCAAAAATTTGAAATGTCATCAATGGGTGAGATGAAATTCTTTTTGGGTCTTCAGGTTGATCAACTGTCCAAAGGAATTTTCATACATCAGACGAAGTATGTTCATGATATCTTAGAGAAATTTAGGATGTCAGGATCTACTCCAGCTTCCACCACGTTAGCGACGAACCATGGGATAAACCCTGATCTCACCGGAGAGAAGGTTGATGAAACGTTTTATCGTTCCATGATCGGATCGCTGATGTATGACAGCTTCAAGACCCGATATCATGTATCCAACCTGCCTCACAGCAAGATTTCAGTCTAACCCGAGAGCTTCACATATGGTGATTGTGAAACGGATATTACGCTACCTGAAAGGAACCCCATCATTGGGGTTGTGGTATCCAAAAGAAGGCGACTTCATGCTCGAAGGGTATTCCGATTCTGACTTCGGATGCTGCAAACTTAACGCTAAATCAACAACTGCGGGATGTCAGTTTTTCGGACCACGATTAGTCACCTGGAAATGTAAGAAGCAGACCTCTGTAGCTTTATCCTGTGACACCTGGGTCACTGTGACCATCAAAAAAATACCAAACCAATTAAATATTGTATTTCATACTTGGTATTTGTATAAATATGTGTATCATTTGCACATATCAATTCTTGTTCGATTTCAGGCTCTAAATCGCTTTCTAGAAGGTTATACGCGCACTGATGCGTAAATATAACCAGTTTAATGCAACGAACACTCTAGAATAGTGAAATAGGCTTAACATACCTTAAATAACCTATACATAACTTAGAAATAAGTTTTGAAGGCTTTGGTATGGCAAAATCAAGTTAAATCGCTTACAGGGACAAAAGTTGACAAACTGTGAAAGTATGCCAATTTGAACCGTAACAGACATTCCGGATCATGTCCATAAGTTAAACATACCATAAATATCCTTTATATAGCTTAGAAATAGGCTTTGAGGGGTTCGGTGTGCTAAAATAAACTTTTGGGTCATTCAGGGACTAAAAGCGTCAAAAAGTGCACAAGTTTGCATTTTCGCGCATAACTTACGTTTTGAATACATCCGGACATCCAAAAATTTATGTAAGCATTATAATATTATGCTTTAGTGTTTGGCTTGTCAAAAATCCATTCGTCGCTTAATTTGGATCGTTTTTGTATTCGTTACGACTCCCGTCGTAGTTAACCGAACATCGCTATCGTACGGCCAAACGAACCGACATCCGAGATATTTTTGAGCACATTTCAAGTTCCCTATACTTTAACTTCATTTTAGAGCTTTGAAATGGGGTTAACGGGGCTTAAACGTGTCAAAAACGCATCGAAAACCAAGTTTTGAGGCTGCAGGGAGTGAAACTGTAAATCTGCCAAACTAGGTCCTTACGGACCTCAACATTGGGAGTGTTGAGGTCCGTAAGCAGAGGCCAGATGCAGCAAATCATTTTTAACAACCTGTTTCCAGCTCTTAACCCCCCCCCCAAAGGCCAATGCCATGTGTCTAACTCTTATGGTGAGTGGCCAATTAACCTACCACAACTTTCCAACAAGTGTACGGCTTAGATCGTGCCCCCTTTTCCAAGAAACGATCCTAACGGTGAACCGAAAACTATAAATACCCACCTTATGTTCACTCATTCCTCATAAGAATCTGATCTAATGTGCTCTAAGTTGAAACCTTTGTTTCATACCTGAGCTATTTTGATCTAGATTAGCATTCGGGGACCCTTTGTAAGTGTTCCTTCGTTCTTTTATTGCTTTTCGAGTCCGAAAGTCAAACTTTGTTTGACTTTCTGCGTTGACCAGTTTATGGTCAATGCGAAGTTCGTTTGAACTTCGCAACGTGATTGTAATCACGATGGTTATAGTCCCTTGTGACTATGCCTACTGACTTCCACGTTGTCTAGGGTCGTAAGGGTAAGCGATCTAATAAATCGCTTATACCTTCGAACCCGACCCATTTGGTCGATCATTAGGATCCGACCAAACACATTAGGTGACCATAGTATATAGGGAATAACCTTCCGAGGTTATACCTTATGGTCGCTTCGTTTAAGTAGTTGTATGATAGGTAGTTTATATGCCTTAGGTAAATTACCAAAATACCCCTTTGATGCCAAAATTCATTTTAAACATATGTAACATAACTTTTGACATCTAAACTAAATTGACAACAATATTAGACATGTTAAGGCATATGTTACTTGTCATAGGACTAGTTAGGCGGTCCGAACGCGTTTCACGCGAACGACGCGTTAAAGTAGCATAAGCTACCTAAACGGGTCGTGATGGGTCATAAGCACATAGGTTAGGTTTCATTGTAGTATATAGGCCTTGTTAAACCATATTACATGAGTTCCCCTACTCATTTGGTTTACGAACCCTCATTCTATCTAATCCTCCGATTTAGGTCCGGTTTATTAACATAGTTACCTATATTAGGTGCCGTTTGATTCCGTGATCCCTAGCATTGCTTGGTGGATTATCTTAGGACTTCTGAGCAATCTCAAGTGAGTACATAGACCCCTCTTTTACTGTTTTCCAAACGTTTTGGGGTGGAACACATGTGCCTACTTGTTACTTTCATGCTTTCCATGTTTTCACATCATATACCTGCTATGTTCGTTAGTACATTATAGTACATGATTTCATTGTTTTCATGCCATATATGCCCATTGTGTGCGTACTTAGTACATTATTTTACATTACATTTTATGCTATGTGTGCCCATTGTGTGCATACTTAGTACATTGTTTTACATTACATTTCATGCTATGTATGCCCATTGTGTGCATATTTAGTACAGTTGTTTCACGTCACATGCTATGTATGTCTATTGTTGCATACTTAGTACAGTTGTTTCACGTCACATGCTATGTATATGTATGTCTAATGTTGCATACTTAGTACAGTTGTTTCACGTCACATGCTATGTATGTCTATTGTTGCATACTTAGTACAGTTCACATGCTATGTATGTCCATTTGTTGCATACTTAGTACAGTTGTTTTCATCACATGCTTACATTTAGGTATGACATTTGGTTTGTTTTGATGGATCAATATACATTCATTAACACCGATCACGCCGTTCGTTAGTAGGTAGTGGTACCATAGGAATTGACAACTCCCGTTCCTGAAATCCTGGGTTTGTTTGGATTGGAAGGAATGACCGAATTCGATACACATAACTTAGATAAACCTTTAATTTGTTTAAGGGTTTATCGCCACAGTCTCAAGGCTTGGATGTATGCATTTTCACAATACCGCATAGATGTTTATATCAGTATAACATGCATTTGTTCCACAAAACATAGCTTTGATTTAAACCATGTTTTACTTCAATACTTTGTTTTTGTGCATATGGTTTAGTTGATATTTTCACTAGCCATACATATCATTTTGGGTTACACATTACATGATTTACATTTGACACATAAACATTATTGACATTGGTTACACATTACATGATTTACATTTGACACATAAACATTATTGACATTGGTTACACATTACATGATTTACATTTGACATATAAACATTATTGACATTGGTTATACATTACATGACTTACATCTTGACAATAAACATTTTGACATATTATTCAATACGTTTGGCAATTGGCTTAAACATAGACATCTTACATTGTTGGTTTGGTTTGAGTAAGTGATTTAAGTAACGAGGCGTGTGTAATATGATACAAGCATGGTGGATACGCCGCTGGTACTTCCTATATATAAGTGTTTGTATGGTATTACATATCGTAGCGTTATTTGAATCATTTCAATTTGAGACATATAACATTTTATTCAAATAACATACTTTTCACAAGACATTGTTTTACAAACAACTTATCTTATACAAACTCATTTTACATGGTTATTCATTTAACCATACATTATTCTCTTATTTATACATATCATCTGAGCTTATCGTTTTTCAAATGATTTACAAGACAAAGCAAATTACAAGGTTCATGACTAAACATTTTCTCAAACATAAGTCATGAATTCTGTTTTCACAAAACCTATGTATCTCACAGGCATTTTTATGCTGACGTACCTATTTTCACATGTGTTTCAGGATATGATGCATAGGATTTATCAAGATACACTTAGGCGGACTTGGGCCTTAGCGACAATAAAAGATGCAAGACTAGTTATTTATGTTATGTTTCTTTGATTGTCAAGACATTGTAACTACTTTAATCAATAAAACAATATTTCAATTTCCATGTGTTATGAAACAATGATTCTGTTACAACACTCCCCGACATTTTCCGCCACGTTTTGTTGTTCTACGTGGTCGGGGTGTGACATATCCACATGTGAAGCCGAGTATGTATCTGCTAGCAGCTGCTGCTCTCAGATCTTGTGGATCCAGAAACAGATGCGCGACTACGGTTTGCAATTTCTTAACACCCCTATCTTTGTTGATAATGAGGCAGCGATAAGCATAACAAAAAATCCTGTTTATCACGCTAAAACGAAACACATTGAAATTCGTCATCACTTCATCAGAGATTGTTTCGAGAAGAAGTTGATACGAATTGAGAAAATCCACACTGACGAACAGAAAGCTGATTTGCATACCCAAGCGTTTGATAAAACTCGTTTTAAATATCTTTTAAAACTAAATGGTATGAAGCTTTTATCGGTGTCGGAGGGGATTATTGGCGTAGATGAAGGTACCACTGTAGATGATGATGAAAAGCAATCTGCAATGGTTTGTCAATTTTTTACTTGTTTTGGTATTTAGGGGGAGTAGTTTATATTTTCAGAAAATACAAAAATAGTAAAAAAATTCAAAAATACAAAAACATGAGATATTTTAAAATCCAAAAACATTAGAAAACCGAAAAAGAGTTGGTGTAAAAAGGGAAAATGATAGTACATCAGCTAGACAGTTACAGTATGCTAAAGATTTGTAATGATTAAAAAGTGTTAAACAGTCTTGCTGATGATATGCCGATAGGTTTTTACACACTTAGTAGGTTTGTTCGGGATATAAACCTAAATCATCACTTGCTTATTTCATGGGGAACCTCTCTTGGATATATAGGTAACCCCTGAAATCTTGTTTGAAAGACGCTATTTCTGACATACTAGGTCTTTGTACATGATGATATCTGGGGTATTATACCAGGACTTCTGATTTTGCGTAACCAATAGCCTAGTCCTCGTATAATACTTTGCAATGCTTTATTCTTAAAAGCTCACCCTCAGCATAAAAAATGATGTAACATTGCAAAATGCTATTCATGTGCTGTTGTAATGAAGATCCCCAAAGGGGACGCACCTAAAGTCGAACGATCATCTCTTTGTACGAACGAAACTTCTAGCCTGAGCTCTCATGCTTTCGCATCTACCCCTTACAGATATCATTAGTGTGCATTCACCTGTAAGACTGAATATAGAGGTCTGGATACGGGAGTATATTCTGAGATGGTACACACGTATCAGCTAAGTCTTTAATTCACCTAAATCGTATCCTGAACAGATTGAAATTTGTGTAGAAATTTAAGAGGATCAGTATATCGACAATCTAAGCGAATTGTTTAATTCTGAGTATGAAATCAAAGCTTAACGGTACTTGTAGCTTGTCAATAGCTGATATGATTCCCTAACACGCTCACCAAAAATATGTTTGTAAATAGTTTACATTTACTGCATTTTATTTCCGTTTAACTTTCAAAACTCAAAAAGATTTCATTGCATTCTAGGCTAGAAACTTTATTCAAAATCCAAAAAGATTTTACATTTCTGCTTTATTTTTCCGACAAACCGAAGTGGAAAGCTGATCTTTAGATTCACAGTTTGAAGCAGATGCAGGAAGTTTCTGAGCTGGAAGATGAGTTGGGAGCTTATTATGTTAAGCTTGTGAAATCAAAAAGTCAACACAAGTTCATTGATTTGAAACTTGTAATTTAAAAAAATGTTTGAACAAAAGTCAGTTTTGGTTTTGTCTCAGGTCACCCAAGGTCATTAAGTTGGACTTGGTAGACAAATTAAGTATCCAGGGTCATTAATTTGGATCGGGAGACTTAAGTGGTTTTCTAAAAACTGATAAAAACAATAAAAGAAGTTAAAAATGAATAGATTTTAATGTCAGATTTCTAAGAAGCAAGTAACAGTTTGAACCTGTGTAAGCAGCAAAACAAGATCTCCATGGTTAAGTTTGTACAAAAGTTTGAGTCAGAATACTATTCAAGACTGCGATCCCAGCTTGTTGAGAGGGGGAGTCTGAAGATGTAAGAGTCAGATACAGATTCTGGATCAACATTTAAGGAGGAGTGCTAGCTGCTGATGATGTCAAAGTTGAGGAATCAAGAGATGTGATCAAGAGAATTAGAAGATAAAAAGATTGAAGGATGCTTACAGTGTCAAGACAATTTGGAAAGAACGAGAAGATAGATCAAGACTGAAGACTCGATGCCAAAGACTTCGTCAACATCCAAGGGGGAGTCTGTTGGTGCATAAATGTCGGTTAACTTTGTCTTTATCGAGTCTAATGTCTAGATAGGATAAACTAGTGCTCAGTATACGAAAAATAAGGTTTTGTATGTGTAAGAGTCATTTCGCACGAAATGAGTTTTGCTTGTTTCGTACGAAATGCCTCCTCTATAAATAGTGGAGCCTGGTTCATCATTTGAAACGTTTTGAGATTTCAGAGCCGAGGTGCTGCCAATTTGTCAACTGATCTGTAAAGCTTTGAAATCAATAAAAAGAAGATAATTAGGTAGAATCAAGCTCTAATCAAGTCTATATCATTGATTCCACCTTTGATATGGATCATAAACTCTTCTGAACGACTCATTCGGGTCATACGACGATCAAACAATTTTGAAGAAGAGTTGAACAAGTTTGATATTAATCATCAACCTAAATATCAGTACAAGTATGTTGAAGAAGCTGATAACTATGATAAAGTGGAAGTAGAAGACTGGAGCAATGATGATCAGTCTGAGAATGTTAATGTTGATACTTCTAGCTTTCCAACTCTTGCCGAGTTATTCAGTCAAGCAAATGAGGATGAGCTAAGAAGAAAAGTTGCTGAAAGTGTTAAGAATAAAAGTTTTCAAGAAATGTCTAAAGAAGAACAACGCGAAGAACGAAAGAAGTGGTTCAAGAAAGGTACAGAAAGAAAATTCAAAAGACCACTACAGTATTACAGTAGGGATAGAGATGTTTCTCTTGGTGATATCATAAGCTGGGGTTACTTGCCACAAATCAATGCTTATGCAATTAGAAGAGAATTTGGCGTTCAATAATTCGAATATATTCAAGATATAATGTCTTTGCCTTGGTGGGATGTTGAAGAGTTGTCCCAGGTCAGAACATTGTCATATCCCGTCAGAGATCATGATATGCCAACACGGGGCTTGATGAAATTTGAAGCATTCAGAGAATTTAAACACTGGAAGCCACATTATCCTATGAAAGTCAAGAGGATGGATCCAGTTACAGGTATTGAAGAAACAATTCTGCAAATCAAGAAGCCCAGAGTTATAAAGAACATTCCATTGCCAAAGATGGAATAGAATTTTCGTGAAGGGTTTATATGCTGGGTTTATAGTTGCATAACGACAGAAGCAATTATTGAGTACAGAGTTGGGAATGAAATCAGAAATATTCATCTCTACGATCCAATGTTGTAGGATCGTCGTGTGACCCCAACGAGTCGATCAGAAGAGCTCTAATCAATATGTAAGGCGGAAACAGACATATTGACTTGGAATCAGCTTGATTTACCTTTTAAATGTCTTGTATATTGATTTGACAATGATTACAATCAGTAGACACGTCGGCAGCAGTTCGGTACCAGAATCAGAAATCATTACAAATGAATTCGCATGAGAGGTATATATAGGCGAGTGGTTTCATGCGAAACGACCAGGGGTTCATTTCGTGGGAAATAGCCACAGGCTATTTCGTGCGAAATGACACTTTGTCATTTCATGCGAAATCAACATTCATCACCCATTTCCTATATTCCTCGTACTACGTGCCCTGATCTAACAATTCTAATATAAGACTCGATACAAGACGAAGTCAACAGACGTATGCACCAACAGACTCCCCCTCGGATGTTGTCGAAGTCTTCGGTGTCGAGTCTTCACAATCTTCAACCTTGATCAGTCTTCGGGCTCTTTCAAAATATCTGACAGTGTAAGCATCCTCAATCTCTGTCTTCTTTTCATCTCATACCTGCACAAACTCTTCCTCACAATAAATTTCACAAATTTAAAATTTGACAAATTTATATACCACTAGCATATAACAATCAATCAATAAATGATTTTACAATGTTAATCTTTGATGAACCACTTGTAGAAAAAACAATTATTTCCAATTCACTTCTTATTTAAACACAGACTCCTCCTCACTGGTTGTCCATCATGTTTAGCACTTAGAATTTTGAAAATCAGCTTTTCAGTATCAGTTGTCGAAAATATTTTTGTATTTTCAAAAAATTTATGCTAAAACACTCTTAAAATCTTTTTAGATTTTGTTTAAGATGAAAAACAGTAAAGAAATATTTACAGACTACATTTTTGTGAGTTTGTGTAAGAGGATCATATCAGTTTATGAGACAAATCACTAACACCATTAAGCTGAAAACATTTTAAGTTCTAAACTATTCACTTAGATTGTCAGTATACTGATCCACTTAAATTTTCACACAAAGTTCAATTGTTCCGAGATACGTGATTAGTGTTTTAATAGACTTAAACTTATTCGCATGTATCACCACTTGAATATACTCTCGTATCCAGATCCCAATATTCAGTCTTACAGGTGAGTATACCTTGATGATATCTGTAAAAGGGTTAAATGCGAAGGCCATGAGAGCTCAGGCTATTGCTTCCGTAAAATCAGAGAGATGATGGCTTCGACTTTTGGTGTGTTCCCTTTAGAGAATCTTTTCTTCAACAGCACATGATTAGCATTTTGCAATGTTTCATCATTTTTTTATGCTGAGGGCGAGCTTCAAGATTAAAGCAAATTCAAAGTATTATACGAGTACTAGGCCATTGCTTCCGCAAAATCAGAAGTCCCGGGATAATACCCTAGATATCACTGAGTATAAAGACCTAGTATCTCAGAAAGAGAGATCTTTCAAACAAGATTTCGAGGGTTACCCATATATCCGAGAGATGTTCCCTACGAGATAAGCAAGTTTAAAATTTAGGTTTATATCTCGAAAACAATCTACTAAAAGTGCATAAACCTACTGGCACATCCACAGTGAGACCGTTTATCACATTTTGACTTTCCAAATCTTTAGCGTGCTGTGATAGTCCACTGATGTACTATCATTTCCTCTTTTCTCAACAGAACTCATTTTGAATTTTATCATGTTTTTGGCTTTTTCAAATTTTCTAATGTTTCTAGATTTTCTGAAATTTCTTACTCCCCCTAAAATTCAAAATTATTAAAAAAAAGATTTGAAAAAAACTATACAAGTAAAGTGACAACTGATTTTCAAGCTTGAATTCGCCATTCACTTGGCATAACAATCAGAACTCCTCCTTACAACAAACTATTTCCCATTAAGATTTCAAAACACTTAAATTTGTTTTAATCAAAATGCTTCTCCCTGAAAATTAGTTTTGTTGATTTTACCACTTGTAGGCTTGGGGATAAATTCATCACATTGTTCCTATTTCAACCACTTGTAAAAATTTAACAATTTTAGGTTCCATCAACAATTTCCACTTGTAGGAAATCAAGTACAACTTAATGTCCCTGATTAACCACTTGAAGGCATACACACAATCAATTATAACCACTAGTAGGTCGAAATATCACAGTTATCAACCTGTGACTTTCTCAAGAAAGATGCCGATTCCTACTCCCCAATTACCAACCTGGGAGTTCTGGCAAGTCAGGTTTTTAATCAAAAAATATGTCCACCCAAGCCTGACCAGCCTTGGGTGATTTTGACTCACATCTATCCCAACCTCCTTTTGTTCTATATAACTCTTTCACACCCTTTACCTTTCCATTTACCATCTTTCAAAAAATATGTTTGACTTTCCCATTGAAAGCCTTTTCAGCATCAAATTCTCCTTTACCAATGAAGAATTGATCTGAAATCTCAATCTTTCCAACTTTGAATTTCAAATTTTCTTTTGACAATATCGGAAAGTTTTCATCGTTCATCTCTGGAACGGAATTTTTCTCATCATTCTTCTCAACAAATGACTCCTCTGATTTTATGGAATCAGATTCATTGTCAGAACTACTCTCAGATTTAACAACCCATTTTTGTTTGTTCAAATTGACTTTTTTTTGTAAAAATGTTTTGAAACATCATCAGTTTCGACAGTCGAATTTTCAAAGCCATTAGATTTCTCAGTTAATTGTTTCCTTTTATCAACATGTTTTTCCTTTAATTTTGAGTTAAAAGTAACTCCCTGCTTTGTGTTGTTGGACTGTTGGCAATTCCAAGCAATGTGTCCAATCTTGTGACATTTGAAACACATTCTTCTATCAACTCTTGGTGCGAATTTGTTCAAATTCTTATTTCTTTCAGTAAGAAACTCTTGATTTGTCTGTTTCCAGAATGGTTACTTCTGTTCCTCTTCACAGCTTGTACCTGAAACAAATTTAGTTTTTGATTCATTCTTTTTCTTATTTTTATAATTTTCTGGAGGAATGAAGCCCAATCCTTTCTTTTTGAAATTACTATTATGGTTTGGTTTCTTTTGGAAACCATAACCATAACCATAACCCATTTTCTTGTTTACTCTTTGTTGAATTCTTGAAGTATACTTTTTAGGTTTTTCAGAAAGATTTATATCTTTTATTTCAGAAATATTAATTTCTGTTAACTTGAAAACCTGTTTGATCTTTTCAGTTTTAACACTTCTTATTGGAAATTCTTTATCAGAAAATAATTTGTCAGAATCATTCAAAGTATATGCAACTTTAAACGTTTCATCATTCAAATTATTTTTTGATAACATGAATTCTTTATTGTAAACCCGTTTGATTGGTGAACTCGGATTCTTGTCTGACGAACTCTGTTGATGCACACATCTGTCGTCTTCGTCTTACATCGAGTTTGCAGTTCGTTGCGAAGATTGATCAAGCATGATGTCATGATGATATCATCAAAGTGACATCATCAATGACATCATCACACAAAAGACAAAAAGGATTAGAATGTTAAAGTTAGATTTCGGTCAATATGTTTGTTTCTGATTCCGCTTTTGTGCCAAAGTTAATTCCGCTTTTGTGTCATAGGATAGGTATCGCTCATATGTCATGTTAGGTATCGCTTATATGTCAGTGTACATATAAGCGAAATCACTTCACTATATATAGTCATTAGAGCGAAATCAGATTCATAGTTCTAGGTGTTGTCTTCCGGTGAGCCACGAAGTGCTGCCGAAGTGTCGACATGTTGTAAACGTCTTTCAGATCAATAATATCGACAGTTAAAAGTGAATACGTGCTGAATTACATTGAAACACTTGTTTCCGCCTCTTGTTTTGATGAAAAACTCTTCTACACGACTCGTTTAGGTCCGAATTCGATCCTACAATTGGTATCAGAGCCAGTGAAGAAGAGTTTTCTACAATTCAGCCGAAAAATCTGTTTCTACACTTTTCTTTTTCGAAAAACAAAAATTTTTACGGTCGGAATCGCTTTAAATTCACACAGTGTGTTCGTAATCATGTATAAACAAATCCTTGAAATTTTCAGATCTTAAATCAACCTAGAACTTAGGATTTTAGGGGGTTCGCTTATTCGTACACGTTCAAAAATGACATCAGCAGTAAGGTCCGCTTATGTGAACAGTTAATTCCGCTTATTTGAACACAAGATTTCGCTCTTTTGAACATTTTAATTCCGCTCATTTGTACAACGTGATTCCGCTCTTAGTGACAGTTGGGTTCCGCTTTTGTGACCAGAAGTGATTTCGCTTATAGTGACAATTAGAGTTTGCTTTTGTGACAACTAAGGTTATCGAACAGTGTAATCACGTGATCTGGTGCACCGTTTCATTCATGTTATCGGAAATTTTTGTTGTGTATTGAAAGTTGTCGGCAAGATTAAAAAGGTGTCAACAAAGTGCATGTGATATTATCAAAAGTTCATTGAATATTGTGAACCGATTGAAAATGCTTTGTATTGTGTGATAGATATTTTAGATTGGCATGTGATTTGTTAAAAGGCGACAATTCATGTGAGTAGGCTCGGTCAAATAAAAAACAAGTATGTCATAGAGTCACGTGAATGTTTGCTTCAGCTTTTGAGTTGGTGTGTTAGTTTGATATTGATTGCATCAATTGGAGTTCAGTCGGTTCGCACGTTTCGATTAGTTGTTTTGTCAGTCAAGTTGCGTATTAAAGTCATCAATTTGCTTGAGAATTCGTACGGTTCGGAGTTCAAAAGTGTCAAAAAGTCAATTTTGTATCAAAGGTTCATCAGGTTAATTGAATTTGATCCGGGTCATTCAGTCTGCACAGTAGGTCAACATTCAGTCAGCACAGAAAATTATTAGTTCGAGTACCAAGTTTCTTTCGGTTAATTGATAAACGCTTAAACTTATTGTGTGTTGTTTGTTGTCGACAGGTACTCAACAGGTGATAAAGGTGTGTTACGAAGAAAATCAGTTCGTGTGAAAGCTTGTTTGAGAAATTCTTTGATTCCGAATCATGGATACCGATTTCTATAACGCGTTTGTAACACCGTCTGGTCCAACTGCTATTGCTCAAGCTATGAGTCTGGAAAATGAGACGGGAACCACTCAAAAGCCCCCGAAATTGATGAGTATCGAAGAATACTACGGATGGAAAGACAGATTCGAGAATTGGGTTCAGGCAAACCATCTTAGGTCATGGGAATGCATACTGAAGAAATATGTGTTGCCTCGAACAGATTTGCAGGTCCTCAAAGAGTTATCAGAGTTTACGGATCAGGAACGGGTTATGTACAAAGCTGAAAAAATGATGATTAGTCTATTGCAACAAGCCATCAAAGAAGACATATTCATTCTGTTACAGCATGATAAAACTGCAAAGTCAATCTGGGATGCACTTAAAGTCAAATTTGAGGGTAGTGAGAACATGATAAAGAGCAAAAAGGCGCTGCTTAAGAAAGAGTTTGATTTGTTCAGCAGTCTACCGGGTGAAGACACAAAGAAGCTAATTGAAAGATATTGTCATCTTGTGCGATCAATGTCAATGTTGAGTATTACAAAAGATCGTGAAGAGTGGGTAGACAAGCTTGCTGATGCATTACCTCAGAAAGAGTGGGGAACTTATTTGATGATTCTGAAAAACACGGGTGTTTATGATGGGTTGACGATATCTCAGTTTATTGAAAAGATAAAGCCAGGATCTGGAGCAACAGAAGATAGCTAGGATGAACAGTCCGAGTGGTCAACAGGATATTAAAATGTACTACAAAGGTAGCATTCCGGTTCCAGAATCTGAGAGAAGTCCGAAAATTCAGACTGCATTCAGTGCTGGGGATTCATCAGAAAAAGCTGATCAGAGTTCAAACAAAAGCAGTAGTGGATTTTCATCATTTCCAAGTGTCAATCCTAAAGAGTCAAACACAAGTTTTCAGTCTTAGAGCACAAAGACAGGAAATGGATATGTGATTCAGTGTAACATAGCTCTAAACCTTCCAGAAGGTCAAAGAGTTTCAGAAGACACTGCTAAAGACCACATGGCTCTACTTGGTTCCGTATTGTTATCTTATGAGGGTCTAGTAGCTGGTCGGATCGGGAATCCCATGCTCACTAAAGAAGATTACGATCAAATAGACGCAGAAGAAATGGAACTGATGGATATCAAATGGTGTCTTGCGAGTGTTCTTAGACGTGCTGAAAAGTTCAAAACAATTACTGGGAGAAATGACTTTCTTGATGCTTGTGTATCTACTTTAGGTTTTGATAAATCTAAAGTTACTTGTTTCAGATGCAGGGAAAAAGGTCATTTCAAGCGGGAGTGCAAGAACAGGGAAGCTAGTGGCGCTCAGAATCCGTTCGGAAAAGACGACTACTACCGGAAAGCCATTTATCAGCAGGTTGGTCAATCACAAGACTCACAGACGGCTCATGGTAGAAAGATTGAGGATTCAAAGAGAGGATGTTTGGTAGATTTCAACTGGAGCAACTATATATCTCCTGATAGCAAAGCATGCATAGTCGATCAAGATGATGAGAGGCTACCTGAAGGTTTCAGTTGGGATATGTTTGTTGATGAAAAGGGTGATTTCAAAGCTTTCATTGCAAAGATTGTTAGAGAACTAGACATGTTTGCTACATGGATGAAATCTATTGGTGAGACAGTGAAAAGTGTGAAGGAACAGTCTGTTACATCTGAAGAAAGCTCAGAAGATGCTGATGAGGATTCACTAAGTTCAGATGAAAGTGTTCAGAATGATGTTACTTCAGAAAAAGAAGTTGTATTTGATCAAACACCGTCTGATTCTGGTGTATCAGATACTGATTCTGAAAAATCTGTACAGTTTGATCAATCACCAGTTGATAGTAGCAGTGATGATGAGGAAGAGAAACATATAAATGTAGCAAAATCTCATCTTTCTCCTGAAAGTTTTCATTTCTATTTTGCAGATCGCATGGAGAAACTGAAGGAGAAACGAGCTGCTAAAGAACAACAACTAAAGAAATCTGAAGATGTTGTTCAGAAAGAGAATGTTGATGGTGTTGTTGAAGAGATGGTTGAAACTGAGCGAGTGAAGAAAGCAGAGAAGGTGGTTGAAGCAGAAAAAGTGATTGAAGTGGTGAAAACAATCGAAGTAGAAAAGATTGTTGAAGTTGTAAAGCCTTGCACGAAGTGTTTGGAAGCATGCAAGGAATGTGCAGCAAAAGATGAGATAATTGCTGAGTATGAGAAGAAGAAGGAGCAATTATTGTTCAACCTCAATTATGTGAAAGAATCTTATGATGTCTTGAACAAAACAGTAACTGGTCTCCAAAAGACAAACTCAGAACGAGAACAAGCACTTACGATGATGAATGCTGTGATGATGACAAAGCAAAAAGCTATAAACTTTTACATCGAAGAGAGTGCTAAATGGAAGCAAGAGTTGGAGACAGAAAAAATAGAAAATGAGAGAATTAGACATTTATTGCAAAGTTATTCTAGTTCTGATTATCTCATTGATCGTATTTACCCAACTGTTGCAGGTATGGAAGCTTTTCAAGACGAGAAGCCGAAGAATAAGAAATATAGTGGTAAGAAACCGACTGTTAGCTATAACAAGTGTCCGCCTCCAATTTGGGAAGGGTATTCTCCTAGAAAACCAAACGAGGAGCAACTTGAAAAAGCAGTCAATATAAAGCTAAAAGCCGACACAACTGACGTTTTACCAGATAACATTGATATAACGTTTACTTTGTCCGATACTGATCATGAGTCTGAGTTAATCAAAAAGGTGGTCGATCAGGTGTTAGATACTGAGGAGGAGTCCGAGTCAAAGTCTGAGTCTGGAGGGTCAAATTCGTCAGTCAACAGTCCAAAGTCGTTGGTCAAACGGTCTTATAGTAAAGAATTTTTGTTATCAAAAGCAAATTTGGATGATGAAACATTTGAAGTTGCATACACTTTAAATGATTCGGACAAATTATACTCTGACAAAGAGTTTCCAATAAGAAGTGTTCGTTTTGACATGATCAAAAAGGTTTTCAAAATGACAGAAATTAATATTTCTGAAATAAAAGATTTAAATCTTACTGAAAAACCTAAAAAGTACACTTCAAGAGTTCAACAACGGTTAAACAAGAAAAAGGGCTATAATTCTGGTTCTGGTTTTCAAAAGAAACCTAACCAAAATCGTAGCTACAAAAAGAAAGGTTTAGGTTTTGTTCCACCAGAAAATCATAAAAATCTGAAAAATTCTAAAACAAAAACAGAATTTGTGTCAGGTGGGAGTGCAGAAGAGGAACAGAAGAAACCATTCTGGAGACAGTCAAATCAAGAATTTCTTGCTGAAAAGAAAAAGAATGGAACTGAAGTGTTTTATCAAAGAAAGACTCGTACCTGTTACAAGTGCAATGAAGCTGGTCACATTGCATGGAACTGCCAGAAAAATGCCAAGTCAAAACAGGGAGTTTCTAACAAGTTGAAAGGAAAAGTTGTTGATAGTGAACCACCAACCGAAAAATTTAAAATTTTTGAAAATTCAACTTATGAGGTTGGTGAGTGTTCTAAAAAGAATTTTTATAAAAAGAAAGAGAATGACAACCAAGTGTGGGTTGTTAAGAAAGTTGATGTGAATGTCGGCGATGAATCTGGTTCCACAAAGCCAGAAGAGCCACAGGTTGAGGTAAAAATTTCAGTGAATGATGATGAGTTTCCATCACTGAAATTTGAAGAAGTTAAACAGAAAGTTGGTAAGGTTGATATCTCGAATCAGTTTTACAAAGAGAATACTAAGTTTGATGTCGAGAAAACATTCAACGGGAGTGTTAAAAAGATTTTTGGAAAAATGTTGAATGGGAAAGCAAAGGGGGTTAAAGATTTTTATGCAACTAAAAAGGCAACATACAACCCTACTGCGCAAGAATTGAAAGCCATCAAGTCTGAGAAGACTTGGATGGAAGTTTGTTTTCCTTGAAGTCTTAGGACTGTGCCGGAGATCCCAAGTTTGTATTGCGGATCAGGAATCGGCATCTTTCTTGATATTTTGATGATTGTGAATGAATCTTATAAAAGTTAAATTTTTACAGGATAAGTGTGAATTGCCGGAGCTTCCAGGTTGGTAAGTGCGAAGCAGGAATCGGCATCCTGATTGATAAAATGATACATGTAGACGTAACATTCCTACAGTTGGTATTGGATAGTCATACCTACAAGTGGTATTGTTTGTGATCCTAAAAGTGGTAATTTTTACAAGTGGTATAGAGGTTGCTTGATTGCAAACAGTGAATCAAGGACATTAAGTTGTACTTGATTTACTACAGTTGATGAAAACTGACAAGATGATGAACCATATCCCCATACTTAACAAGTGGTAAACTTACAAGTGGTAAAAATAAACTCATTTTCCGGAAAAATCATTTTGATTAAAACAAACTTAAGTGTTTTGAAATCTAAATGAGAAAATGGTTTGTGATAGGGGGAGTTCTGATTGTTTATGCCTAGTGAATGAAGATTTGATGTAATTCGATGTCAGTTGTCAAGCTTTTGTACAGTTCATTTTATGTTTCAAGTGGGTCAAGAGTCTAGTAGTTTTCAAAATTTCTTTAATGTGTTTGCATTTTAGGGGGAGTAGAAAATTTCAGAAAATCCAAAAACATTTGAAAATTTGAAAAAGACAAAAACATGATAAAATCAAAAATGAGTTTTTGTGTCTAGAAGAGGAAATGATGGTACATCAGTAGACGGTCACAGTATGCTAAAGAATTGTAATGTTTAAATAGCGTTAAACAGTCTCACTGATGATATGGCGATAGGTTTTTACACATTTAGTAAGCTTTTTCGGGATATAAACTTAAATTCAAACTTGCTTATTTCGTGGGGAACACTACTTGGATATATAGGTAACCCCTGAAATCTCGTTTGAAAGGTCCCTTATTCTGAGATACTAGGTCTTTATGCTCAGTGATATCTGGGTTATTATCCCGGGACTTCTGATTTTGCGGAAGCAATGGCCTAGTCCCCGGAGAATACTTTCCGCATGCTTGAAATATAGCGCAGCCCTCAGCAAATTGATGAAACAATAAAATTGATAGTCATTGCTGTTGTAATGCAAAAGATCCTCTAAAGGGGACCCACCGAAAGTCGAAGCCGTCATCTCTCTGCGTATCGAAAGATCGACCTAAGCTCTCACGGCCCTCGCAATTTAACCCCTTACAGATATCATCTGTGGTATACTCACCTGTAAGACTGAATATTGGGATCTGGATACGGGAGTATATTCAAGAGGTGGGACACATGAATGAGTTTAAGTTCTTAAAACACCTAACTCATATCCTGAATTAGTTGAAATTTGTGTGAAAATTTAAGTGGATCAGTATATCGGCAATCTAAGTGAATTGTTTAATTCTTAATGTGTAACTAAGCTCAACGGTACTTGTGATTTGTCAAAATCTGATATGATCCTCTTACACAAAACTCACAAAAATATTGTCTGTAAATATTTCTTTACTACATTTTATTACATTCAAATATTCAAAAAAGATTCTCTGTGTGTTTTAGCATAATTTTTTTTTAAAAAAAGTCAAAAAGATTTTCGACAACTGATGTTGGAAAGCTGATTTTCAAAATTCCGAGTGCTAAACATGATGACATTGTTGTGAGGGGGAGTGTGTCGTAATTGTCAAAATATGTTTTGGAAATCAACAAGTGGTTCATTAGATGTGTATTATCTGAGGGAGAGTTTTTGGTGATGCATATGATTATGAGAGGGAGTTGTCTGATTATTTCAGAGTGTTGGTGAATACAAATTGTTAAAATTAGAAAATTTATTTCTGGGTTAAGAATGTGCAGATTTAAGTATGAGCTGGATTGATGATTTTAAGCCGGATGAGAGATAGATTACAATCTTGGAACAACCTCAGAAAGAGATAGCAAGATTACGATCCTGAAGCAGATGATGCTGAAGAACTAACGGAATGCCAGTACATTGCAAGAGGGAGTCTGTTAATTTTGAGAGAAAGAATGAAGCTCAAAGACTGATCAAGACTGAAGATGCAAAGACTCAACATGTAAGACTCGTCAACATCTGAGGGGGAGTCTGTTGATGCACACATCTGTCGTCTTCGTCTTACATCGAGTTTGCAGTTCGTTGCGAAGATTGATCAAGCATGATGTCATGATGATATCATCAAAGTGACATCATCAATGACATCATCACACAAAAGACAAAAAGGATTAGAATGTTAAAGTTAGATTTCGGTCAATATGTTTGTTTCTGATTCCGCTTTTGTATCAAAGTTAATTCCGCTTTTGTGTCATAGGATAGGTATCGCTCATATGTCATGTTAGGTATCGCTTATATGTCAGTGTACATATAAGCGAAATCACTTCACTATATATAGTCATTAGAGCGAAATCAGATTCATAGTTCTAGGTGTTGTCTTCCGGTGAGCCACGAAGTGCTGCCGAAGTGTCGACAGGTTGTAAACATCTTTCAGATCAATAATATCGACAGTTAAAAGTGAATACGTGCTGAATTACATCGAAACACTTGTTTCCGCCTCTTGTTTTGATGAAAAACTCTTCTACACGACTCGTTTAGGTCCTAATTCGATCCTACAAACTCGAACTTTCAGATTTAGATTCCGAATTTGACTCTTCATCCATATCCAACACCTGATCAACAACTTTCTTTAACAACTCAGACTCATGATCAGTGTCAGACGCTGTGAATGTAACATCAATGTTATCTGGTAATTCATCAATGGTTTCAGACTTTAACTTGATGTTGAGAGCCTTATTTAAACGTTCCTCATTTGGCTTTCTGGGAGAATAACTTTCATAGATCGGGGGCAGACACTTGTTATACTTGACACTTTGTTTCTTACCAGTATCCGTTTCTTCCTTCTTTTGCTCTTGAAAGGCTTCAAGACCTGCAACAGTAGGATAAACTCTGTCAATCAAATAATCACAAGTTGTATAACTCAACAACAATCGTTTAATTCTTTCACTTTCAATCTTTTCGAATTCCAATTCCTGCTTCAGTTTTGCACAATCTTCAATATACTTATTGATGACCTTCTGCTTTGTCATTGATGTTGAGCTCATCCTTATCATTGCAGCATCAACTTCTGAATTTGTCTTTTTCAGACCATCAACTGTTCTGTTCAACACATCATAAGATTCTTTCACGTACTTCACATCAGACAATAAATTTTCTTTCATCTTTTCTAATTCAGCAATCTTCTTATTTTTCTCATCACAATCATTGCATGATTCCAAACATTTCAGACAAGGTTTCATTACCTCAACTATTTTTTCAATCACATTTTCAACAACTTCCTCTTTTATCTCACACACTTCTTCTTGAACCTTCTTTGCTGAACTTTCTTCAACTTTAGCTTTCTCGGCTTCCAGTTTTTCTTTTTCTTCAGCAATTCTTTTTGCTTCCAACTCTCTCTTCAATCTAGCATCCTTCTTCTCATTCAGCATCTCAACCTTATCTGCAAAGAACAAATAAAAACTATCAGTATCCAGACCTTTTCTAGCTTTATTAATATATTCTTCTTCATCATCTGTGTCTGCATCACTTCCTAATTCTAGAAAAATCGGTATTCTTTTTGGATGAGATTTGACTGATTCTGCTTCCAAGATTTGAGCAATAAGAGCTGATTTCTTCAGAAATTCTTTATCTGGCACATAGTTGTCCCAGCTAAATCCCTCTGCCAATTTTTCATCATCCTCATTGACAAGAAAAGCTTTCTTCTTTCCATCTTCAATAGCACGAGAAGATGATGGTTGTTCAACGATCTGTTGGAAAATTGATTTTTGATAATAATTGTTGTTTCCAGATGAGCTTTGTCTTTCAGTTGCTTCTTTGTTTTTACATTCCCGTTTAAAATGTCCCTTTTCTTTGCAACGAAAACAATTGACTTTTGATTTGTCAAACCCTATCGAAGATGCACCCATTTCTCGAAAATCATCTCTACCGGTGATTTGTTGAAATTTTTCAGCTCTTCTCACTACACTGGCCAAACACCATTTGATATCCATCAACTCGAGTTCTTCAGCATCTATTTGGTCATAATCCTCTTTGGTGAGCATTGGATTTCCAATTCGTCCAGCAACTAAGCTTTCATACGACTCTAACATAGCAACCAGTGATGCCATGTGTTGCTTAGCCATTTCCGGAGAAAGATTTTGACCATTTTGAATGTTCAATGTAACATTACATTGAAGATTCGTTGAATTCTGTCACTGAGGACTTGGTGTTGTACAATTTGGATCAAAACTTGAAAATGATGATGAATAACCTCCACTCTGAGTTGTAGTGCTAACATTTGAACTAGAAGAACCATCAGCACTAAAAGCAGTCTTGATCTTTGGACTTAGAGTGGTTTCAAATTTATTTCCTCTGTAATACAGACTGACATCTTGTTGAGCATTTGGATTACTCATAATTACAGTTTTCTTAATATCCAACTCATGTTCTTCAATCTTCTGAATGAACTTTGCCAAGTTCATACTTTCAGACTTTCTCATGTGTTTCAAAATCAGCAAATACGTTCCCCATTTATGCTATGGTAGCGCATCGGCTAACTTATCAACCCATTCATCATCATCTTTCTTTATTTCCATTCTTCCCATTTCCAAAACAAGATAACAATTTCTATCGATGGTTGTTTTTGTTGATTCTCCTTCAAAAGCAACAAACATATCAAATGATTTCTTTAGCAAAGCTTGTTTGTTCTTTATCATATCAGCACTTCCTTTAAACTTGTTAATTAATGCTAACCAAATTGATCTAGCAGTTCCTTCATGTTCGAGAAACACAAAGATATCTTCTTTTACGGATTGTTGGAGAAGACTAATCATCATTTTTTCACTAGTGTACTTCAATTTCTCACCATCCGAATAATCACTGAATGCTTTCTCAATCCCACGTTCATTTTTTGGTTTAACATAATCCACATCCAAGGAACACCATGCGTCAAACCTATACGCTTGCACCCAGTTTTCAAAACGATTTTGCCATCCTTTGAAATCCTCAATGTACATAAGCTATGGCGGTTTTTGATAAGTTCCCATCTCATTTTCACTGTAAACAGTTTCAGCAGCTGTAACTGGAGCAACCGGTGTTGCAAATGCATTATAAAATTCCTCTTCCTTGTTTCGGAAAACTTTTTAAACAATATCACAAGTTCAAACGAAATGAAAATCCAAACGAAATGGCATCCTCAAACGAAATCACTTTTGGAGCGAAATACCCGTTTGGGGCGAAATGACAAATTCAAGCGACTGATGTTTGATTTCGTGTGAAACGAAGCGATTTCGTGCGAAATGAAGTTTGTGTGGTTGATTTCGTGCGAAATAAGGTGGTTTCGTACGAAATGGGTGGTTTCGTGCGAAATAACAAGAACTGAGGCTGTTTCGTGCGAAATGAAACTCAAGTAGGTGATTTCGTGCGAAAACAAAATCTATTCCATGCAAAATAGCGCTGACGTCATACAGTCCGAGAGCATTTTCAAGCGAAATGACCAATTTTACCATGTTTTAGATCGATTTTAGGTCCAATTCTTTCAAGGATTAGTTAAAACACTGTTTCGACAATAATGTGTGAAATTCAAACCATTTTGACCGTTAAATCTTGTTAAATTTTGAAAAGAAGGTGTAGAAAACAGAAATTTTAGTAAAATCGAGCTGATTTGGCAAGAACTCTTCCTCCTGAGCTCCGATACCACTTGTAGGATCGTCGTGTGACCCGAACGAGTCGATCAGAAGAGCTCTAATCAATATGTAAGGCGGAAACAGACATATTGACTTGGAATCAGCTGGATTTACCTTTTAAATGTCTTATATATTGATTTGACAATGATTACAATCAGTAGACACGTCGGCAGCAGTTCGGTACCGGAATCAGAAATCATTACAAATGAATTCGCATGAGAGGTATATATAGGCGAGTGGTTTCGTGCGAAATGACCCTTTGTCATTTCGTGCTAAATCAACATTCATCACCCATTTACTATATTCCTCGTACTACGTGCCCTGATCTAATAATTCTAATATAAGACTCGATACAAGACGAAGTCGACAGACGTATACACCAACAGATGTGGATAGTGAACTGTTCTGCAAAGGATATTGAATGTTTGTTTGTGAACAAGATTGGGTATAAGGCAGAAGATAAAGATCAAGCTCTACAATTTCAAAAAGTTGCTACGATATGTTTTCAGAAAGGTATAAACTCTGAAAATATGTGGTTATCAAGTTGAAGAGAGAGATTGAAAGAGAAGAGGCTTTGAAAGCAAAGAAGCTGAAAGAAAAGTGTGTAGAGAAAGACATAATTGCTAGAGCTACATGTGTGCAAAGGCTAGCTGAAGAGGAGCAGAGAGATGCTAAGGAAAATAAAAAGCTCAGGAAAGCGTTGTTGAAAAAGCCAAAGCAAAGAGAAGAATTTTTCAAGTCTTTGTGAAGGATATTTTTGAAGACAGGCTGACTGAAGACTGCGGCAATATCCAAGGGGGAGTGTGTTGATGCATCATGTCTATCGCCTGCGTCATCAGTCTGTGTCGTGTCATGTATATGTAATAGTTTGAAAAAGTTAAAGTTTATGTATTGTGAGTCCAGGTCGCATGACCTGAATGTTTCAGGTCGCATGAAGTGGTGTCATCCAACTCGTGCGGACTGGAGTAGTTATTTGGTGTGACCTGGTAAACCTATAAATAGGTTAGTTGTGTTCTTCATTTGTAACATTCTGGAGAATTCTGAAACGAAGTGCTGTCGGATTCTCTCTGTACGAAAACATTTATAATCAATGAAGAACATGTTTAAAGTGACTTTCTACTCTTCTACTCCTATTCTAACACTGATTGACGGTTTCTAGTCTGATTCCGCCTTTCTAGAAACCAGATTTGACTCTGATTGACTCGTTTTGGACGAATCCTCGATCCTACACCAAACCATTCCCTTAACCCCCGACCAGGTAGCTAACATATCTTCATATAGACCGTGAAAATATGAATGGTGTAAATCTTTTATTTTATATAGACAGTAAAATAACGCCAAGACACCACGGGCAAATGATAAGGAAGTTTCACCTTCAACATAAGAAAGTAGTTATTAAAGTCATTAATTCTAAACCAAATAAAAAGTGCGAAAAGATAAAAAACAAAAGTATTACACTAAATGCTTGTCTTCACCAAGTGATGTAAGAGACTTTGGCAAACATTGCCTTTGATTGTCAAGAACTCTTACTATCAATCTTGGATATCGAGACTACTACACACACTCTATGATGGATGATGGATGATGGTAGTTGATGTGGGTGTAGTGATGGTGGTGGAGTGTGGGTGAAGTGGGAGAGAGGTGGTTTGTCAAGGGATTCCTTTGAAATGAACCAAGCACCCCAATTTATAGCCTGCACAGAAGCCCGGACACGGCCCCGTGTCCATACTCTTTCTCTTTCTTCATTTAATGCAGTTTGTCTGTATTAGTTGACCATGCCCCCATGTCCGCTAGGCACGGCCCCGTGTGCAGAAGCGTATCTGTACTCTCAAGATTTGCTTGGATTCTATGAATCTTAGCGATGACCATGGCCGTGTGGAGCTGGGCACGCCCCAATGTTGGGAAATAGAAGCTTCTACAACTTTTTCCTTTCTGCAGACACTTGGGCATGCCCCCGTGTCCGCTGGGCACAGGGCGTGTTAAGCCTTCTGTTGTTTTGTTTTTGCTTGGGAAGATGTTGTCGAGGGGTCGGGCATGCCACGTTTATTCCTTTTCTTGTATTTATGTTAGATTTAGCTGTATTTTTGCTTCTTTTGTTCATTTACGCTTAGGGCTGTAAACGAACCGAATGAACACGAACAAGGACTTTTTCGTGTTCGTTCGTTAAGGAAATAAACGTGTTCACGAACGGTTCATGAACGCTTACCGAACGAGATATTGTGTTCTTGTTCGTTCATTAAGGAAATGAGCGTGTTCGCAAACGGTTCACGAACACAAACGAACATAAATAAATTTGGCGAACGCGACGAAGGATAAAGATAGATGGCCCAGAGAGTAGCACTCAAACTTGAATCCCTAATTGTGGAACGGGGGTCGATTGTATTCGCCGATGTAAATAATGAGAAATGAAAGGGAAATAGTGCATAAACAAGATGAAAGGGGGTTTCCTAGTTTAATTGTTAGGATAATAAAATAAATAAAAGTTTAACAATATAAAAAGCACACATAAAATATATGTAAGTACAAAGATCTTCAATTAAAGCACAAGCATACGAGCATAAAAGAACGCAAATCAACGAATGTTCATGAACACGTTCACGAACACCTTACCGAACGTTCACGAACACAATCGAACGAACGAGACCTCTGTTCATGTTCGTTCACTTAACTAATCCAACGAAATTTTTTGTTCATGTTCGTTCGTTTATTAAACGAACGAACATGAACGAACTTCCCGCCGAACAGTTCACGAACTATTCGATGAACGTTCGGTTCGTTTACAACCCTATTTACGCTCATTTAACCTTGAAAATACAAAAGGAAGACAAAAGCACACTTTTTCCAACATTAGTACTAAAAAAAGGTTAGTTTTATGCCTCATTTGATGTAATTTATATGTTGCATTTTACACACATCAAATACCCCCACACTTGAATTTTTGCTTGTCCTCAAGCAAAACTCTTTATAATGTGGCTTACACACCCAAATGGAATGGCTAGAAGAGAAGGTTTTGTGCTTGTCTAGAGTGTTGGGATTCCAAGATCTTTATTAGGTTCTATTTTTATATTATTTACAATCCTATTCGTTATAATTTATTTAGAACATTTCATAAGAGAAATTACTTATTTGGGCATAACATGCCTCTTTAATATTCCTTTTATATACAAGTTCACATACCTCACGGGGGATCACTCAACACTCGGCCGAAGATGTATTTTTGTGAAACACTCGAGACCGGCATGGAACTTACTTCTACCATATGCTTGCCAAGCAATCAGTCCTCCTCCTTTTTAACTATAAACCTTTGTAAATATCAAGAGGACTTTGGGGAAGGGTTAGGCTTGGGTTAAAGGTAGGTGGTTTTTGGGTTCGTGGTTAGTGGAAAAGGGCTAAAAGACGTAAAAAGCGTCGGTTTTGGTAAAACATTTTGTTTTTGTGACTTTTTATTCAACCGAAGTATTTTTCAAACAAAGTTTCTTTTTGAGGAACTTATTTGTTTATTGCTATACTTCATCATATATATTTTTTTTTATAAGGAATGTCACATGGAAACTGAGATTTTTACTAAAATAAGGGGGTTTTAAAAGAAAAAGGGTTTTGGTGGGTAAAGGGTGTTTGTTTTGGGTTTAGAAATGAAAAGGTTTAGGCTCAAAGGGGTTAACTAGGGGGATTTTGGGTAGGTGGTAAAAAAATAATGGTGTTGAAATAAAAAGGGTTTGTCCTATTGCCTCCGTGATTTACTTACTCGGGTTTAAGTTGGTAAGGATCGGGAATTTATCATCATGGCAAGTTCTAGAGTCGTAAGAAACCAAGCGGCTATTCATACAAGAAACGAAACATTAGCATGTAGTTTAAAGATGTGTATTTGTATGCTCAATAAAGGCTCAAAACTCACTTTTTGTGGGAATGGGTTTTTAATGTGATCAAGTATATATAATCAAATTTTAACTAGATTTGTCATGCCGTTTCATAATTTTCTTATGTTGGTTCTTTTTATCACGACGCTATCGGTTGTAAATTTATAAAAATATAACCTTTTTAGAACTTGTTATTCCCAATTTAAACCAAGACAAGTAAAAAAAAATGAAAAGTTTTTTGAAAAAATTTGGGGTGTTTAGCGGTTCCAGTAGAGTTTTGAGTAAGGCTTGTAATTAGGACTTGCAAAATTCAAGGTTTTAGCATCCCCCTACACTTAAATTTCACATTGTCCTCAATGTGTCCCAAAAATAAGTTTTTAGGTTGATTGAATGTGTAAAAAGGTGTGTTAGACAAAATTTTTCTGTTACTGGGCACCTGGACTCGGGCCGTGGTGACCAGGCACGGCCCCGTGTTCGTATTGCTAGTAAAAGAAATCAACAAAAAGTAACAGAAGTCTTGGCACGGGGGCGTGTTCAACGAACACGCCCCGTGTCCAGTTATCTGAACTAGGCGTTTTTCTGCAGACCCTTGAGCACGGGGTCGTGTTGGCTGGGCACGGCCCGTGCTGAACTTGCTGTAATGAAGAAAAATTTTCGGGAGGCTCTGTTTTTGTGCATTGGGGTGTTGGTTCAAGTCTCCCTTTATACCCTTCACCATCCAAGTGTGTTTTATTCCATTACAACATCATCCAAACACCAAATAATTTTAAAACCATCATTCATTAAATAGAGAGAATTACAACAAGGTCCTAATAAAAACTAAAACTTAGATAAGTAGGTCAGAAAACACAAGAAATCTAAAACCGAAAAGAAGTTCTAGCCTATAGTTTATTTTAGTAGCAAAATTTCTGAAAAGATAATTTTCTCGGTTGAATACGGCTTGAAGAACTTCTCCTCTGGGCATGGTCCCTCACACGTCGGTGAGCCATTCTTCTATCTCCCTAGGGAGAAGAAAGGCGGGCTCATTGGCATCATCATTTTGAGGGGGTGTAACTTCCACCGGAACTTCTTGCAAATTGTCAAGAGGGGGTTCCGCGGGGATGTCATCCCATCCGGTGGGGTTGTTGACTCCTAGTGCTAGGTTCCAATCTTCTTGGGGAAGGATTGGTTCCATGGGAGGTGTCACAAGAACGTTCAACCTCTGGTGCAAGAGGTTGATTTCTTGGAAACTATTTTCCAGCCCCACCGTAAGATAATTTATATGGTCGATTAGGACCTCTTCTACGGATGTCATTTCGTCGAGAGCTTCTCGTAGGGCCATCACATAGCGTACAAGAGTTGCTTCGATTGAGGGCCTTCATTCCCTACGACTGTTTCTTGAATGTGCTGAAGAGGTTCCACTGTTTTGGCTAGACATTCTATGAAAATAAACCGAAAAGAATTTATTTTAGTGAAACAGTACCTCGAGCACGGCCCCGTGTTCACTGTTCTGCAGATTTTTATAACAAGGAACCTTGGAGTTTTAAATTATTTTTCTAACTTTTGAAGCATTTTTTTAGCAGAAATAACTTAAAACAGTTTCGTAAAACTTATTTTTAACAAGATTCCTTGAATAAAAATCTAGCAAACATCACAATAAAGCTTGAAACCATGGTGATTTTAAGCTTTAATGGAGGTTTTTGAGGTGAAAGTGAAGAAGAAGGCTATGGACAAAAGTAGAAAAGACAAGATGGTTGTTGGGAACCTTTTTTAGAATATACCTAGGATGGTATGTGTGAAGATCCCACCAAATCTCTGTCTTTGGAGTGGTCCAAATGTGCAGGAATCTTGCTGCATTTATAGAAAATGACAGCACGCTGGACACGGCCCCGTGTCGTCTGGACGGGGCCCCGTGTGCAGACAAGATTCTGACATATTTTGTTCGTATTCTGACCGAAAGTTAGATGAGAATCTTTTGGTGGACACGGGAGCGTGCTGACCTGAACATGGCCCCGTGCCTAGAGGCTGTTTATGAAGTTTTTCTATTTTCAAGGAATTTATCCGGATCGGGTGGTTCCTTACTGGATGGAACAACACCGAAGTGCCTGAGATACCTAAGTTGCCCTAGATTTAGATGAGAACGCAAGAGGTTATCGGAAAGGGTGATTCCTATGCTAAATGTAGGTGGACAAATCCAACCCTTATCCGGGCTCTCGTTAAAGAAGGTGTATGTCGAATCACTCAGGTCTATGTATGCATCGACGGAAGTCGATGGGGAGTCCTTCACGGCACAATCGACACAGGGACGACTATCGCTCAAGACTTCGCAAGAGTTAGAGGTGATTTCGGGAGCGACGATGTTGTTTTTATCCGAATGCGATCTCAATAATTCTTCTTGGATGTCGTCTTGAAATGAATTAGTTATGTCTATCTCAAGTTCTTTTATCCATCGGAGAATTAGTTCTTCTAGCTGAAAGAATTCTTCAAGAAGCATTTTATCTAGAAGGGACGATTGAGAGCATTCGAGGGAGAGATAGGGATTACTTTTACTTTTACCCCTCTTAAGGCTACAGGAAAACTATGGGTCTATATAGTGGGGAGTATAATTTAAAAAATAACATTTTAATTCTTCATGATTTCCACCACATATTTGACACCACGTACCATAAGAGGAGCGATAGTAAAAAACAATCAGTATCGCTCATGTTTGGGTCAGAAATTACCAACCGTCAGGATCTTACGGTTCTGTTTTTAGTATCTGATACTTGGGCAGGGGACGTGTTGGTTGGGCACGGCCCCGTGTTCAACTACTGTCTGACTTTAAATAGGATTGCCAGTACCAAAGATTGGGCACGGGGCCATGTTCAGCGGGCACGGCCCGTGCTGAGCTCTCCAGAAGCTGAAAATCTAAGAAAAATCCTAAAAAAACAGAAAAATAGGAAAAACGATTAGGCCGTTGATTCCTAACTTTCTTAAAATCCTTGTGTCCCCGGCAACGGTGCCAAAAACTTGATGTGCGTTCGGTGTGATATATATTTAAGTATATTTTTAGCCCTTTTTAACACTTTAGTCATGTTTTAAATTTATAAAACATGATATTTTACTAACACTAAACACACATATGGGCAAGTGCACCCATCGTGAGCGTAGTATAGCGTTGGTAAGATACCGAGGTCGTCCAAGGACACAAGAGCTTTTAGTACCGGTTTATCCTCAACGTCTAATCAAATCAAAAATTTAGAAAAAGGTTTTAAACAAGAAAATGAAAACTAACTAAAAATGCTGAAAATAAAAATAAAATAAAAACAGATAGACAAGATGAATCACTTGGATCCGACTCGACTTTAGTGTAACCTTTGATGTTTTCCGCACTTTTGCACTTTTTAAGAGATTATCTTAGTTATAGTAGTAGGCCCCTCTTTTGAAGGTGACGTTACCCTCAACCCAGTAGTTTGAGTCACCAAGGATACAATCCTAAAGGATTGGATTATTGGAAGATAATTAATTAAGTTATTAATGCTTAATGTGGTAGGCCCCTCTTTTGAAGGTGACGTTACCCTCGGCTAAGTGGTTTGAATCAGCAGGGATACAATCCCAATTAGCCGGGTTAATGTATTAATAGTAGTATACATTGAACAAGGCAAGAACCTTACCAAACCATTCCCTTAACCCCCGACCAGGTAGCCAACATATCTCCGTATAGACCGTGGAAATATGAATGGTGTAAATCTTTTATTTTATATAGACAGAAAAATAATGCCAAGACACCACGGACAAATGATAAGGAAGTTTCACCTTCAACATAAGAAACTGTTGGTGCATGCATCTGTCGACTTCGTCTTGTATCGAGTCTTGTTCTAGATTGTTAGTTCAGGGCACGTAGTTCGAGAAAGAGAGTTTAGGAATGTTTGGGTTAATTTCGCTTGAGATGGGCTAATTCCGCTTGAAATGACATTTGGCATTTTCAAGCGAAATCAGCTTAGTTAATTCCGCTTGAAATGTACTTTGTCACTTTCAAGCGAAATCACCTCAACTATAAATAGTCCCCAAGCGAAATCATTTCTAACGGTTCCTGAATTCGATACCGAGGTGCTGCCGGTTTGTCCAGTGATTGTATTTACTGTTATATCAATCAGAAAGACGTTTAAAGTGATATTCAAGCTGTTTCGAAGTCTATTTCTCTGTTTCCGCCTTTAAAATAGATTAAAACTCCTCTGAACGACTCGTTTGGGTCACAAAACAATCCTACAAGTGGTATCAGAGCCCAGGAGGAGGAGTTCTTACCGATTCAGCTCAAAAGTTCTGTTTTCTACACCTTCTTTTCAAAATTAACAAGTTTTCACAGATAAAATCAGCTAATTTTCACACATTATTTTCGAAATATAGTTTTAACAAACCCTTGAAAGTTTCAGACCTTAATTCAACCTAAAAGTGACATAATTTGACAAAAGTTCTAATTTCGCTTGAACGAACATCAGTAATTCCGCTTGAAGCTATTGTTTATTTCCGCTTGAATAACCTGATTCCGTTTCAATGTGTTATTCCGCTTGAGTTGGTTCAAACGAAATAAGTAATTCCGCTCCAAACTAATATTTCGCTTGAATTTGGATATTTCACTTGAATTGGTATTCCGCTTGAACTGGTATTCCGCTTGAACTTGTAATCTCGCTTATAAGTGTTAATTTTTGTGAAACTTGATACCGAATTATGGAGAATGAGTTTTACAACGCATTTGGTACTCTTACTACTCCAGCTACTGTTGCTCAAAACATGACTTTGGAAAACGAAACTGGAACTTTGCAAAAACCCCCAAAACTTTTGGGAATTGAAGAGTACCATGGTTGGAAAAATCGTTTTGAGAATTGGGTTCAGGCAAACCATCTGAGAGCTTGGGAAAGCATTGAAACAAAATATGTTAGACCACAGACCGCGTTGAAGGTTGATAAAATTATCTCAGAATTTTCAGACATTGAGAGAGATAGTTATAAAGGAGAAAAAATGATGATTAGTCTTCTACAACAAGCTGTTAAAGAGGATATATTTGTGTTGCTTCAGCATGATGGTAGTGCTTTTTCAATATGGGAGGCACTTGAGAAGAAATTCGAAGGCAGTACGGAAATGATCATTAGCAAAAAATCATTATTGAAGAAAGAATTTGAGTTGTTTACAAGTATTCTAGGAGAATCTACAAAGACTCTCATTGAGAGATATTGTCATCTTGTGCGTACCATGTCTCAGTTGAAAATTATTAAAACTCCAGCAGAATGGGTTGAGAAATTAGCTGATGCTTTACCTCAGAAAGAATGGGGTACATATCTCATGATTTTAAAGAATACAGAAGAGTTTAGTAGATTGTCTATTGGACAGTTTATTGAAAAACTTGAGGGACAAGATCTCGAACAACAAAAGATTGCCAGAATGAACAACTCAAGCAATCAACAAGACATCAAATTGTACTATAAAGGAAATATTCAAACTGTTGAAGCAAGTCCAAAGATCCAAACTGCTTTCAGTGCAGGGAACTCATCTGGATCAGTCAATCAAAGTTCAATCAACACCAGTGCATTTTCAAATATCAATCCTCCAAGTGTTCAAAGTTCAAATGTTGGTAATGGACATATGATTCAGTGCAATGTTGCATTGCATCTTCATAATGGTCGGAATTTTTCTGAAGAAGTGGTTAAAAGTCATATGGCACTACTGGTTACCGCATTGGAATCTTATGAAGGATTGATTGCTGGAAGAATTGGTAATCCTATGCTAACCAAGGAAGATTATGATCAGATCGTTGCTAAGGAATTGGAGCTCATGGACATCAAATGGTGTCTAGCTAGTGTCTTGAGAAGAGCAGAAAAGTTCAAAATGATTATAGGAAGAAATGATTTTTTGGATGCTCATGTTTCAACTTTGGGTTTTGATAAATCTAAAGTTACTTGTTTTCGATGCAGGGAAAAAGGTCATTTTAAAAGAGAATGCAAAAATCAAGAAGCTAGTGGAGCAAAGAATCAGTTTGGTGGCCAAGATTACTATCGGAAGGCTATATATCAACAAATCGCTCATCAATCGCATCAACAAAAAGAACCACAAATGGCACATGGAAAAATGATCGAAGATGCAAATAAGAAAGCTTATTATGGTATCATAGATCAAGATGATGAGAAAGTGGCAAGGATTTAGCTGGGATAAATACATTTCGCCTAATTCAGGGCTTGGAGCATTCATTGCTCAAATCATTCAAAAACCAGAGTTGATGAAAGAGTGGATGGATGTGTTTGCTGATGATGAGAAAAGTCAAGATAAAGAGTCAGTTTCTTCAGAAAGCTCAGAAAAGACATCAGAGTCTGATCAATCATCAACTGATAGCAGTGATGATAAAGAAATTGAACAAATAAACATTAGAGAAACTCATTTATCTTCTGATAGTTTTGAATTTTATTTTGCAGATAAATTGAAGAAATTTAAAGAGAGAAAAGCTGCAAAAGAAATGAAAGAAGTTAAGGTTGTTGAGAAGATAGTTGGAGTTGAAAAGGTAGTTGAAGTCGAGAAGATTGTGGAGATTGAAAAGATTGTTGAAGTCACAAAACCTTGTCTTACATGTTTGGAACCTTGCAAACAATGTGAAAATAAAGATGAAAAGTTTAGAGAGCTTGACAAGTTGAAAAATAAATTGATGTTTGATGTCAAGAATTTAAAAGAATCATACGATGTGTTAAACAGAACTGTAAATAATTTGCAGAAGACAAACTCGGAAAGAGAAGAAGCTTTGAAAATGATGAATGCAACAATGATGTCTAAGCAGAAAGAGATTAATTTTTACATTGAAGAATGTGCGAAGTTGAAGCAGGAGATGGAAGTTGAAAAAGTTGAAAACGAAAGAATCAGACGATTATTAAACAGTTATTCAATTTCTGATTACTTAATTGACAGAATTTATCCAACTGTTGCAGGTTTTGAAGCTTTTCAGAACAAGAAGACGGAGAAGAAGGATACTGGTAAGAAACAAAGTGCAAATTATAATAAGTGTCCGCCTCCGATCTGGGAAGGTTACTCACCTAGAAAGCCAAATGAGGAGGAAGTCAAAAAGGCTGTTAATATAAAGCTAAAATCTGAAACAACTGATGAGTTAGCTGAAAACATAGACATCACATTCACATCGTCTGACACTGATCATGAGTCTGAGTTAAAAAAGAAAATGGTCGATCAGGTGTTGTATAAGGATGAGGAGTCAGAGTCAAAGTTCGAGTCAGAAAGTTTGAATTCATCAGTTGACAAGTCAAAACAGTCGGTCAAGAGGGTTTACAGTAAAGAATTTTTATTATCAAAATCTAATTTAAATGACGAAACATTCAAAGTTGCATATATTTTGAATGATTCAGACAAATTATATTCTGATGAGGAATTTCCTATCAAAAATGTGAAAATTGAAAATATCAAAACAGTTTTTAAATTGATTGAAGTAAAATTTTCAGATATAAAAGATAAAATGGGATTTTTAAAACCTAAAAAGTATACATCAAGAGTTCAACAAAGGTTAAACAAGAAAAAAGGTTATGGTTCTAGTTCGGATTTTCAAAAGAAACCAAACCATAATGGTAATTTCAAAAAGAAAGGTTTAGGTTTCATTCCATCTGAAAGTCATAAAAATGAAAAATATGCTAAAGATTTTAATTCAAAGGTTAAATTTGTTTCAGGGACAACTACAGAGGAAGAACAGAAGAGCTTATTCTGGAGGCAATCGAACAAAGAGTTCATTGCTGAAAAACAACAATTTGAGAAGAATGGAGCTTATCAGAGAAAGGAGACAAGAACCTATTTTCGATGCCAAGAAGTTGGTCACATTGCCTGGAATTGTCCATTGGCAACTAAAACAAAACAGGAAGTTGTTTCTAAACTCAAAGAGAAAATTGTTGACAAAACTGAATCACCAACTGAACAATTCAAAGTGTTTAAAAATTCTACATATGAAGTTGGTGAATGTTCAAAAAGGTTTTACAGAAGACGGGCAAATCTTGACAACCAAAAATGGATTGTTAAGAAATCAGATGTGAAATCTGGTGATGAATCTGATTCCACAAAGTCAGAGGAGCCACAAGTTGTTCAAAAGGAAGAAAATTCAGTGCCGATAATGGATGAAGACAATTTTCCACCATTGTGTGCTGAAAATTTAAAATCAAAGGTTGGAAAGGTTGAAATTTAAAATTAATTCTTTGATGGTAATAAAGAATTTGATGTTGAAAAAGCTTTCAATGGTAAAGTGAAACATATTTTTGGTAAGATGGCTGATGGTAAAGCCAAGGGAGTAAAAGAGTTTTATGAATCTAAGAGAAGAACATATACACCGAGTGAAAATGACTCGGAAGCACCCAAGACTGGTCAGGCTTGGGTGTCAATCTTGTTTGTCTAAAATCCTGACTTGCCGGAGCTCCCAGGTTGGTAAGCGAGGGGCAGGAATCGGCATATTTCTTGAGAAATTCACAGGATGGTAACTGTGATATTTTGAATTACAAATGGTTAATGTGGATTTTCACCTACAAGTGGTAAATCAGGGACATTAAGTTGTACTTGATTTTCTATAAGTGATTGATGTTGATAAAATCGGGAAATGTTAAACCTACAAGTGGTTGAAAATGATGTGATGATAATCCCATTTTACAAGTGGTAACAACAAAACTTATTTTCCGGAAAAACCATTTTGATTAAAACAAACTTAAGTGTTTTGAAATCATAATGGGAAAATAGTTTGTTGTCAGGGGGAATTCTGATTGTTTATGCCAAATGGATGGCGAATTGAAGCTTGAAACATCAGTTGTCACTTTATTTTGTATAGCTTGTTTTCAAATTTCCTTTAATTGATTTTGCATTTTAGGGGGAGTAAGAATTTCAGGAAAATCCAAAAACATTTGAAAATTTTGAAAAAAATCAAAAACATGAAAAAATCAAAAATGAGTTTTGTTGTAAAAAGAGGAAATGATAGTACATCAGTGGATGATCACAGCATGCTAAAGTATTGTAAAGTTCAAATGTGATAAACGGTCTCACTAAAGATGTGATGATAGGCTCAGCTAGATTAGTAGATTTGCGATAACGATACAAACATAAAGCAAAAAGCCTAGTTCTAATGGGAAACACGGTCGAAAGCATAGTACTTAGTTTTGTCCTTCGTGACTGTGTGCCTACTCAGTAATCGTTGAATGCTGAAAATGCATAAAACTGGTTAAGTTTGTGAACTTTCACAACTTTGCTGAAAAGTCGCTGTGATTGTGCATTTTATTTAGCAAAGATTTAAACTTGTTTTATTTCTTTATTTTGTTTAAGCATTGGACATCCTCTGCGTATACGTGAGTATCGACCTGGATGTTATTGCCTAAACGTTCTGCTTTATTTTTATTGGTGTTTCGTTTAAGCTTTGGATCACCTTTGCGTATACGGAAGTATCGACCTGGTGGTTAAATCCTAAACAACTTCAACTTGTTTTTATTTTCTTATTTTGTTTAAACATTGGACTTTCTCTGCGTATACGGAAGTATCGACCTGATTGTTAATGTTTAAACATTCTGCTTTATTTTCTCATGATTCACAGTTGATAAAAGTTTAAAGGCATTACTTGAGTCAGTGTATTGCATGATGAGGGGATATGCTAAGATCGTGGGCTCCATAAGAATTTAGTGCGAATTTAATATAACTTAATGTATCGGTAAGCATTTCGAAAGTTTTTAGATTGAGTTTAAGTGGACAAAAATAACGTCAATCTATGTGAATCGTTTAGAACTTAAAATGTTTAAAGCTTAACGGTGCTAGTGATTTGTCTCAAAAACTGATATGATCCTCTTACAGAAACTCACAAAAATAGTGTCTGTAAATATTTCTTTACTGCATTTCTTTAAAATTTCAAAATTTTAAAAAGATTTTCAGTGTGTTTTAGCATAATCTTTGAAAAATTCAAAAAGATTTTCGACAACTGATGATTGAAGAGCTGATTTTCAAAATTCCAAATGCTAAACATGATGAGTAATTGGTGAGGGGGAGTCTGTTTGAAATGATAAATTGTGTTAAAATGAATGATATGTCTACAAGTGGTTCATTTGAGATTATAAATATTAAATCTTTCTGGATAGTATCTGTTAGTAGTATATAAATTTATAAAATTTATTTTGAGGTTGAGAATATGCAGGTAAGCTAGGTTCCGATACCTGATCTGGATGAGAGCCAGGTCACGATCTTGAAACAACATCAAAGGGAGTTTAAAGATTGTAGAGCCAAGTTCAGATACTGATGTTCACGCAAGCTGATGATGCTGATGAACTTAAGGAATCAAGAGATCTGATCAAGAGAAGTAAAGTGAGGAATATGCCAGGTTGAGATTCTGAAATCCCGAAGACTGATAAAGACTGGAGTCTGCAAAGACTCGACACTTAAGACTCGTCAACATTCGAGGGGGAGTCTGTTGGTGCATGCATCTGTCGACTTCGTCTTGTATCGCGTCTTGTTCTAGAATTGTTAGTTCAGGGCACGTAGTTCGAGAAATAGAGTTTAGGAATGTTTGGGTTAATTTCGCTTGAGATTGGCTAATTCCGCTTGAAATGACATTTGGCATTTTCAAGCGAAATCAGCTTAGTTAATTTCACTTGAAATGTACTTTGTCACTTTCAAGCAGAATCACCTCAACTATAAATAGTCCCCAAGTGAAATCATTTGTAATGGTTCCTGAATTCGATTCCGAGGTGCTGCCGGTTTGTCCAGTGATTGTATTTACCGTTATATCAATCAGAAAGACGTTTAAAGTGATATTCAAGTTATTTCAAAGTCTATTTCTCTGTTTCCGCCTTTGAAATAGATTAAAACTCCTCTGAACGACTCGTTTGGGTCACAAAACGATCCTATAGAAACTAGTTCTTAAAGTCATTAATACAAAACCAAATAAAAAGTGCGAAAAGATAAAAAAACAAAAGTATTACACTAAATGCTTGTCTTCACCAAGTGATGTAAGAGACTTAGGCAAACATGGCCTTTGATTGTCAATAAATCTTACTATCAACATTGGATCCCGAGACTACTACACACATTCTATGATGGATGATGGATGATGGTAGTGGATGTGGGTGTTGTGATGGTGGTGGTGGTGGAGTGTGGGTGAAGTGGGACAAAGGTGGTTTGTCAAGGGATGCCTTTTAAATGAACCAAGCACCCCTCAGAAGCCTGGACACGGCCCCGTGTCCATTGGGCATGGCCCCGTGTCCATCCTCTTTCTCTTTCCTCATTTAATGTAGTTTGTCTGTATTAGTTGACCATGCCCCCGTGTCCGCTGGGCACAGCCCCATGTGCAGAAGCATATCTGTACTATCAAGATTTGCTTGGATTATGCGAATCTTAGTGTTGACCATGGCCGTGTGGAGCTGGGCACGCCCTCGTGTTGGGAAATAGAAGCTTCTACAACTTTATCCTTTTCTACAGACACTTGGGCACGCCCCCGTGCCCGCTGGGCACGGGGCGTATTCAGCCTTCTGTTGTTCTGTTTTTGCTTAGGAAGATGCTGTCGAGGGGTCGGGCATGTCACGTTTATTCCTTTTCTTGTATTTATGTTAGATTTTTCTGTATTTTTGCTTATTTTGTTCATTTACGCTCATTTAACCCTGAAAATAAAAAGGAAGACAAAAGCACACTTTTTCCAACATTAGTACTAAAAAATGGTTAGTTTTATGCCTCATTTGATGTAATTTATATGTTGCATTTTACACACATCAAGTGTCGAGTGTCGAGTGTTGAGCGTTGAGTGTTGAGAGCTGAGAGTCGTCAGTGTTATGAGGATGCTCGAGTTGTTGCGAAAAGGCTATCCTACGTTCTTTGTTAACCTAGTGGATATGAAGGCCAAATGTAGGAATATCGAAGAGATTCCTATTGTTCGTGATCATCCGGAAGTTTTTTTAAAATGACTTACCTGGATTACCCCCTGCGAGACAGATAGAATTCCGGATCGACCTGGTACCCGGTGCTGCACCAATTGCAAAATCTCCTTATAGATTAAGCACCGTCTGAGATGAAGGAAATGTCGAATCAGCTTCAAGAGCTACTAGATAAGGGTTTTATTCAATCAAGCTTTTAGCTTTGAGGTGCATCTGTTTTGTTGTGATAAAGAAGGATGGATCCTTCAGGATGTGTGATGATTTCAGAGAGCTGAATGAGTTGACTATCAAGAATCGGTACCCTTTTACCGAGGATTGACGATTTGTTCGATCAAGCTACAGGGATCCAACTATTACACGAAGATCGACCTACGATCAGGGTATCATCAGTTGAAGGTTGCTGACGAAGATATTTCGAGGACTGCTTTTCGAACACGATATGGCCATTACGAGTTATTAGTCATGCCTTTTTGACTAAATTAATGCGCCATTTATATTCATGGATCTCATGAACAGGGCATGGAAACCCTAAATGGATAAATTCATGATAATATTCATCGACGATATACTTGCCTATTCGCGAACCAAAGAGAATCATGAGTAACATTTGAAGTTGACTATGGAGATTGTTGAGGAATAAGGAAGGCATGCATGTAGATCAGTCTAAGATTGGGGCAATCAAATGATGAGAAGCACCAAAGACCCCGTCGGGAGTACGACAATTCATAAGACTAGCTGTGTGCTACCGGAGATTTATTAAGAATTTCTCTAAATTAGTGCAGCCTTCGACACTAATAACCCCAAAAGGAAAAAAGGGGGATTCATTGGACAGAAAAGTAGGGGGAAGCTTTTCAAACCTTTGGAGGAAATGTTGAGAGCGTGTGCGACGGATTTCGAAGGAGGTTAGGAAACTCACATGCCTTTGGCAGAGCTATCCTACAATAATAGTTATCACGCTAGTATTTAGGTTGCTCAGTTTAAAGCCTTGTATGGATGGAAGTGTTGATCTCCACTTTGATAAGTTAATGTGGCAAAAAGACAATTAACCAGACCCGAGCTTATCCAGGAAACTAGCGACAGGGTTTGCCTAGATCGAGGGAAGGTTAAAAGTCGTCATTGATCGACTGAAGAATTACATGGATAATTAAAGGGAACTATTGCAGTTTTGCGTCGAAGAGTGTGTTTTGTTGAAGGAGTTATCTTAAAAGGTGTTATTAGGTTTAGCAGAGAAAGAAAAGCTGAGCCACATTGATTAGGTCATTTCTAGAGCCCATCTTGAGTTGGATCAGTCGCTTATAGGCTCAAGCTACCATAGGGAATGAGTGGAGTACATGATATGTTACATGTGTCCAGTTTGAGAAAGTGTATAATGGATAATACACTGATTATATTCTTGTTGAGGTTTATTCAGGCGATAATCGGAAGTTTATCGAAGTACCGTAGAAGCAGTACAGATGGCTAGAAGAGTTATGATGATAACCGGAGAGGCGATAACAGAATTCTAGTAGTATATGTGAATTATTGGTTGTGCAATTTGTGGATATCTGAAATGAATGCAAGAAGGAAAGAAAACTAGTTTATGAGATTAGATACTTTTGAGAGCCCATCTCGAGTTGGATCAATCGTGTGTAAACTCAGACTACCTCAGGTACATGGTAATGTATATGTAAATATACGTATGATGAACCTGAAATGGTGGAACTTTGATCTAACATTTCCTGATTTAGTGCTTGCAAATGTTGAACCTTGGAAAAGGTAGAGAGCGTTGAGACATGAGATTTGGAAATAAGAATGTATGTAATATAGATCTACGAAGATTCTTCCTAAGAATCAAAGTTTCTCGCAGAAACTACAAGACCATATTTAGCAAGCCAGTTTTTACTATTTCCACCTAGTGCGAAAACAAAACCTGTAGAGTAAAATTTCGGGGACCAAATTTCCTAAAAGGGAGGAGACTGTGACACCCAGCTTTTCAGGCCGTACCATACAACTGTAACACGTGTTGTGAATAGATAAAAGGCTGTATTTGACTGATTATGATGCTTATATATGATATTTAATGTGTTGGTAAATTTAAACCTTGGTGATGTACGTTAAATTATACATGTTTTTATACCCCAAAACACTTCCGTTTTAAAGCATTTTTGACCGAAAACACAACGTTTAGGTACCAAATTCGGTACTTTTATATTTTCAGGTCTTAAACAGAGCATAAAGGAAAAATCTGAAGAAAACGGACAAATTCTGATGCATTTCTGATAAAAATGGCAAAAATCTGATGAACTGCCAGGTATGGCACGACCGTGCCACCAGCGGCACTACCGTGCTGATCAAGCGATCTCGGAAGCACTGCTAGTGCGATCAGGAGTGCCAACTGCTTCTCGGGCCACACTACCGTGCCACCCGAGGCATGAACGTGCCAAGGCTTGACCAGAGTTTCTGACCAACATTCCTGATGAATGGCACTACCGTGCCGATCTGATGACCGAGACAACTTGTCCACTAGTCCACTTGGCTGACTCGGGATCGAAGAAACTGACGTCACCCGACAACACCTGCCGCACGACTGTGCCAAACTCGCACAACCGTGCCGATGAAGAAATCTCCTATAAATACAGCCATTCGCTACTGGTTCGAATGTTGGGTTTTTCTCCATGTTTCCGGGCAATTTCTGGGTTCCGAAGCAGTCCTGATCAGAACCTTTTGAATCTTGAAGATCGAGTGGAAGCATAACCGATCCAATCCGTCAATTCCTTGCTTGTTTATGGTTCGATTCCTTGTTCTTGAACATGTATTCTGATCATTTTGCAAGTTATGAGCTGATGTTAGTTTATGTTTAATGTAGTTTATGTAATAGTAGTTATAAACTTGTTTCTTGAATAATCGTTACATTGTAATCTTATTTGTATTAAGCTTTAGTACTTTTTCTTGTTGAATCTTCATGATTATATAATGAACGTTTCGTTGATGTTGAGTTCCTGATTATGTTTGATTATCTTGGATAATGAATCTGTGGTTAGTGGGATGGTAACTATTTCTTGATTAATCACTTATTTGTAGACTTTGTTTACACCATGAAACCAGACCAGGGTATTGGTTTTATACAAGATATATCTTATTGTGATTAGGAATACTTTCTTGGACGTAAGGGTTCTAACGAATTATATGGTGTTGATTACATGTTCTTGCATGCAGTTTATGATCCTTGTTTAGTAGTTTTGGTCTGAAATTGCTGACATGGTAGATTTGTGTTCAAGACTTGTAAAGGTGAAATTGTTTGTTATATGATCTACATAATTGCTTATCCTCGTGGTTGTATTGTGACCATCGGTATTGCTTTCTTTGATAAGTGAGGTTAGGAATCTAGACCCGGTAAATAACCTATCTTTAAAGATTTGCATGAATAAATATCAATAGCTCGCTAATGAATGATTTTAGGTAGTTAACGTGTGACCATCACGTTAACTTTACGAAGAATCATAATGCTAGAAATCCAGACCCGGTAACTAGCTGTCTCGAAATTGGAAAATTGATTAAGTGCTTCTGTGACATATTTGATAGATAACATATTTAGGTTGTTTGTGAAACAAGATAGTAGTATATTTATGTTTTAGTTGTAATTTAGATAACTTAGTTAACAACCATTCACCTTTCTTTATATCTGGTAATCTAATGACGAAGACTTAGTACATTATAACGCCCGTGTTCCATGGATCGATATCTGGCTCTTACCAATACTTTACTGCATATATGACGTGATACACTTGTCCTTTGTTGTGTGTGTTTTAATGTTAAGGTATAAACCATTTTTATAATTATAAAACACATTTCGTTGCATATGAAAATACTGTAAATAAATGTATACGAACATGAACGTCAAGTTTTTGGCGCCGTTGCCGGGGAACTCGGCGAAATTAATGGAACAATCCGAGTCATTATTCTACCAATGTACAAACTGTTAATACCTGTAAATTTTTGTATTTATTTATTTTCTTTTATTTAACCGGTTGACTAACTTTTCTTTTCCTATTTTATTAACTAGTGAATACCTAGCCTGGTACGCCCACTAGGACTCACTTTTGACTAACATCCTAACTTCTTATTTTATTATTCGACTAACATTTAATTCAATTCATTTTTCAGTTACGTGTTCAGAATCGAACCATTAACTTTCATTTATTCAAATTCAGTATTTTAATTGTAGTAATTTTATTTATATACTTCATTCATTTATTTATTACAGTTCAGTATTTCTAATTAAGTATTTTATATATTAACGTTCAGTTATTTATTTATTTATTTATTTATTTCTATCTGTTTAATTAACTTTTCATTCATTTAATCATTGTACCCATTTGTTTATTTATTTACTCCACAATAATAAAATATAACTTTCTGATAAAATCATCAGATTTTCTGATGAATTCCAATGAATTTATCCAACTTTCTGATGGATTCTGATAAACCCATTAGATGTTCTAAAAACAACAATTTACATTTCTGATGAATTTACCAGATTTTCTGGTAATTCTGATGGATTTATGAGGAATTCTGATGGAACGAAAATTTCATCAGATCTTATCAGAATTTTATAAGACATATCAGATTTTCTGATATGTAAAAAAACGAAGTTACCTCAGATTTCTTATGATTGTCATCAGAAATTCTGGTAAACAAACAAAAAACTGTTATCGGATGTAAATAAGTAAATAATTCAGTAAATATTTAAATACATTTGTTTAATAACTCATATATATATATATGTATATTATGTATTAGTGTTATTATTATTACTTAATTCCTATATTATTATGTTCTTTTTTCTGTATAATGCCTTCCTTTTTAAGTGCAGGCTAATGTCCACACCCCCTGCACCTGCTAACGCTGAGCTAGCCAACGAACCAGAAAATAACTTAAGAAGAAGTAGGCGGCTTCACGAAAGATCACTTGTGGTTGCACAAAGGATTGCAGCCGCAATCGACGAACCAGTGATTCTTTCTGATAGCGAAAGTTCAGAGGACGACACAGGAAGCATTATGGCAGAAGACGACCAGCCTCTGAATGAGACCGGCCGTCCAGGAGGAGAGGGCTTGCTACCGAGCATTGCCCGACCTACGATAGCAGCACCGAGTTTTGAAATTAAATCTAGTCTTATTAACATGTTGCAAAATTCTGTGCAGTTTGATGGGAAGGATCACGAAGATCCAGGTCGGCACATCGCTTCATTTCTTGAGGTGTGCTCGACATTTAAGATTAGAGACGTTTCTGAAGACGCAATTCGTTTGCGACTCTTTCCATTTTTTGCGAGACAAAGCCCGATCTTGGCTTTTGTCACTTCCAACAGGGTCCATCACGACTTGGAACGAGATGGAAGATATTTTTATGCAAAAATACTTCCCGCCGGAAAAGACAGCCAAGTTAAAGAATCGTATTATGACATTCAAACAGGACGAAGGAGAATCTCTACACGCAGCTTGGGAGAGGTTCAAAGATCTTCTAATCGATGTTCCACATCACGGGTTGTCCAAAAGACAACTTGTGTTGAACTTCTACCAAGGACTCAACTACGACTCACAAGAACGTTTAGATCTATATGCAGGAGGCGATCTTGGTACAAAAACACCTAACGAAGCCTATGCAATCATAGAAAAAGCTACTTTGAAGTCGAGTTCTCATCACGGTGGAGTACGGAATAAAGCATCATCTATTCCTGGAGTTCATCAAGTGGATACATATACGGCTCTAGCAGCAGAGATTGGAGCTTTGACAGCAAGATTTGATCAAGCTCAGAACGTTTTGCAAGTACAATCATCATGTAAGCTGTGTGGAGTGTCACACGAGCCAGGTACATGTGAGCAGGGTGTTATGTTTACAGGCCACGAAGAGGTGGACTATTGGGCAATCAAATTAGGCCCCAAAATAACCCCTATAGCAACACGTACAATTCGGGTTGGAGAAATCACCCAAACTTTGGGTGGAAAGCCAATTCCAATAACCAAAACCCACTCGGATACGCTCAACGCGCTCCCGCGCCACAACAGCCTCAGGGGCAATCCTTTCAGCCCCAGGGACAATCTTTTCAGCCATCAGGGCAAACCTTTCAGCCACGTTATAATAATTTAGGTTCAGGAAGCACTTCCCAGCCTCAAGCCTCTCAAACCAACGCAAAACTAGAGGAGATGATGGCGCAACTATTAAACAACTCCAACAATGCCAATCAAAATTCTGAAAAACGATACAAGCAGCATGAGGAGCATTTCATGGCACAAGAAGGGGAAATGCGGAGCCAGAAGGCTTCAATACAAACCATTGAGAATCAAGTTGGCCAATTGGCCAAAATGTTGTCCGAAAGACCACAAGGTAGTCTTCCAGGTAAGACAGAACCAAACCCGATAGGGCACGTTAATGCAGTAATGACGAGGAGTGGTAAAGCCACAGGACCTGACAAATCGGACTCACCACCGATCACTGATACAGTCCAAACTGACGCTTCAGACGAGGTGCACGCTAGGCGAGTCCCAGCAAGTACAACACAGTTCCAGGAGCCAGTTAAAGATTTCATTCCTCCTGTCCCATATCCGAGCAGACTAAAGAAACAAAATAATGATGAACAACATGGTAAGTTTTTAGAAATGTTTAAACAATTACACATAAACATACCATTTGTTGAGGCGTTGGCTCAAATGCCTAAATACGCAAGGTTCTTAAAAGACATCCTCACAAATAAGCAGAAACTCGAAAGTTTGTCTTGTGTGTTGATGAATGAAAACTGTTCAGTCCTTCTCCAAAACCGTCTACTTGAAAAGATGGGAGATCCGGGCAGTTTTACTCTTCCCTGTCTCATTGGCAGTATGTCTGTCAGTCACGCATTAGCCGATCTAGGAGCTAGCATAAACCTTATGCCATATAAAGTTTTTGCTAAATTAGATCTGGGTGAACCTTCACCCACTAGAATGAGCCTTCGACTTGCAGATCGTTCGATCAAGTATCCGCGTGGATTCGTTGAAAACATGCTTGTTAAAATTGATAAATTTGTTTTTCTCGTAGATTTTGTTATTCTCGACATGGACGAAGACTCAAAAGTGCCATTAATACTTGGATGCCTATTTCTCAATACCACGAGAACGATCGTTGATGTGGCAGCTGGCCAAATCACGCTCCGAGTAAATGACGAGCACGTGACTTTTGATATTAAAAGATCAATGCAACATCCGCAAAGTCACGATGACATGCTTTACTATGTCGACGTAGTCGATACTTGTGTAAGCTCTCATTTCCAAGGTACTATTGAAGAAATTGATACGGACACACATCTTTTGTGTAAGAACCAAAATGGCATTTCGCAGGAAGGCCACGAAACTGAGCAGCCGGTTTTCCAAATCGGTGAAGATGGTTCTCAAAGTCCAGATCAATTTGTGGAGATTGACCATGAAGTTGAAGAAAAGTCTAAACCTTCGGTTGAAGACCCACCGTCATTAGAGTTAAAAGAACTACCAATGCATCTCGAGTATGCATTTCTAGATGAGGATTGTCGTTTGCCAGTCATCATTTTAGCATCTTTAGCGAAAGAAGAAAAGAGACAGCTTCTCGAAGTTCTAACGCTCCACAAGAAAGCTATGGCGTGGAAGATTATGGATATCAAAGGCATTAATCCTTCTTTTTGTAAACATAAGATTCTCATGGAAGACAATTACAAGCCTAGTGCACAACATCAAAGGCGTTTGAATCCATATATGCAAGGCGTGGTAAAGAAAGAAGTAATTAAATTGTTAGATGCAGGGCTGATTTATCCTATATCTGATTCTGTTTGGGTAAGTCCAGTGCAAGTAGTACCCAAAAAGGTGGTATTACTGTAGTTCCAAACGGTAAGACTGAACTTATTCCTACCTGTACCATCACCGGATGGCGAGTTTGCATCGATTACCGCAAACTCAATGATGCCACCCGTAAGGACCACTTCCCGCTTCCATTCATCGATCAGATGTTGGAACATCTGTCGGGGAAGTCATTTTTCTGTTTTCTAGATGGGTTCTCTGGATATTTTCAAATTCCTATCGCTCATGAAGACCAGGAAAAGACTACTTTCACATGTCCTTTCGGCACATTCGCCTACCGGCGTATGCCTTTTGGGCTGTGTAATGCACCAGCCACATTTCAGCGCTGCATGGTAGCCATTTTCCATGATATGATTGAAGACTCCATGGAAGTATTCATGGATGATTTCTCTGTTTTCGGGAGTTCTTTCAATCAATGTCTGGGAAATCTGAAAAGAATGTTAATAAGATGTGAGGAAACTAATCTAGTGCTTAACTGGGAGAAATGCCACTTCATGGTGAAGGAAGGGGTAGTTCTTGGACACAAAATCTCAGAAGCCGGGTTGGAAGTTGATCCAGCAAAAGTGGATATCATTTCTAAACTTCCTCCCCCAACCTCGGTCAGAGCGATTAGAAGTTTCCTGGGTCATGCAGGGTTCTATAGGCGATTCATAAAAGACTTTTCAAAAAATGCAAGACCTATGACCCGTTTATTAGAAAAAGATGCTCCATTTGTGTTTTCAGACGAGTGCATGAAAGCATTCAAGCAGCTGAAACCAAGGCTTATCGAAGCCCCTATCTAGTTGCACCAGATCGGGCGTTGCCAATTGAGATAATGTGCGACGCCAGTGATTACGCAATAGGAGCAGTCTTAGGACAGCGAAGGGAGAAGCATTTTCATCCTGTTTACTATGCCAGCAAAACTCTATATGATGCTCAGGAGAATTATACGACTACACAGAAAGAGCTTTTGGCAGTAGTATATGCTTTCGACAAATTCAGGTTATACCTTGTGTTGTCCAAAACAATTTTGTACACGGATCATGCAGCAATTAAATACATTTTTAGCAAACAGGACGCAAAACCGCGTCTTATCAGATGGATCTTATTGTTACAAGAGTTTGACATTGAGATCCAAGACAAAAAGGGAGCTTTAAATGTTGCAGCCGGTCATCTCTCAAGACTTGAGCATGGTAGTTCTGAAAATTCATTGGAGGAACCAATAAACAACAATTTCCCCCATGAATTTCTTCTAAGTATCGAGATGAATGATGAGTCACCATGGTTCGCCGACTTTGCAAACTACCTCGCATGTGGAATCTTTATCAAAGGATTGTCATATCAGCAAAAGAGGAAGTTCTTTGCAGATTTGTAGTATTATATCTGGGACGAACCATACTTGTTTAGAATCGGAGCCGATCACGTGATCCGAAGATGTGTATTTGGAGAAGAGGCAGCTAGCATTCTGAGCCACTGTCACGAAGGGCCAACCGGAGGTCATCATGGATCAAACTACACCCCCAAAGAAAGTGTTAGACTCTGGGTCCTACTGGCCCATGATCTTTCATGATGCACATGAATGGCTTAGAGCGTGTGATGCTTGCCAGAGGGCAAACTGTCACACCCCCAAAAATACCACATGCGGAAACACCGCGGGACGTGTGACGTACCAGGATCCAAGCCACCAATCACATTGAACTATAGCATATATTTAAATAAAAACTTTCATTCATTACCATAAAGTGCTACAAAATATTAAATGTAATTCACTGTATACAGCGGAAGCAAAAATTATTTGTTAAGCTTTTCCTAAACCACATGTATAAAACCATTAGACTTGTCTTGCGATTCCAAGTATCTCGACCCATGACCACTCCAGCATCCCAGACAGCAAGTTCCAAATGATATAACTTATAGACCTGCAAGCATGCAGACAAGTGTGTCAGACGACGCTGGTGAGTTCAAAGTTTTGTTAACGCGTTTAGTTACCAGTTGTGTGTTTGAAACAGTTCAACGTTTCGTTTTGATGTTGTTATTAACTCGATTACCGTAAGTGGCTACTAGATGTGTTTGCCCAAACCCCAATGCCTCTATCAAAGCATTGGTCAAGTGGTCAAGGTAATTAGTTCACGCTCGTCCTTTCCGGCACGGTGTGAGGGTGCCAATCCTAATAGCGCTATCAACTAAATACCTCGTTGCCTTCCTGGCAACTTTCGGTAGATGTAAGGGGGCTTATATGATAGAAACTGAGTAATAACCAACATCCCATTAACCTGGCATTCCTCCCTGGAACGTTACCCGATATCCCTCCCTGGGATGCATGCGTGGAAAAGAGCAGTGAACTCACCTTAGATTTGCTCGGTAAGACTAATTACTTGTTTATAGTTGGTTAACCAAATCCTAATATGGTTACCAGGTGACAGTTAGTTTTGTGTACACATAAATCACGTATCACATTATACAAGTAGTGAACAAATAAAGCACATATCATCATACATGTCATACCAGTCAACCATGCTACTCATTAGTCTTTCATACATTCACATAACAGTTGTTTGTGCCTCATACATGTTTGCATTGCAAATAGTTCACGTAGTCACACAAGAAAATTATCACATTGCACTTTATGTAACTCACCCAGCAACACATATCAGATGTTTAGCACGTTCACAGGTTCATATCACAAGCTCACACTCCATGACATACAAGCTAACATGCACGTTCATATACATGTATCACAAAATAATCTAAACAGTAAGTTCACAAACGTGCGGCCCAGGCATTCGGGCCCACATGTCTTGTGCGATCCGGATGGCCTTGTGCGATTGCCACCCGGTTATGCGATAAGCACTGACCCGTGGCCCAACACTTGTGCGACTGAGCAGTTTCCAGGCCCACAACCTTGTGCGATCCTACCAACAGTTTGGCCCAAGAGCCTATTTGTACGATCTAACCCAAGCACCCGGCCCAAAAAATACCAGCCCAAAAACTTGTGCGACGGACTATACATTGTGCGATTGGACCCTTATTGTGCGATTCATAGTAACTTGTGAAATACTTAGTTGTGAGATCATAGGTTTTTGTGCGATCAGTTACATCATGCCATAAATCATGAAATCAGTTACATGTTTCCTGGAAGGGATTCAAAACGCTATAGGTGAACACGGTTGACGAATCTGGCAAGATGAGCTTGACACATACCACTCATGTGATCCCTAAAGCTGCTGATGTGTTGGATAACTTAAACAACAAGAACAAAAAATTATAGCGGCCGTACTGTGCCTGCAACGCCGTGTTAGGAATCATCCTCCCCTGGGTCTTCCATCAGGTGATAGTTTGTTCGCTAGCCACCCCTCGAATAAGGGCTTGACCCTCGTTACTGGTCAACAGACTGGCAATACATGGTCAAGGCAAGCGGTCTTTAATTGTCACCTTGTTAAGTTCTCGATAATCAATACACATACGAAAAGGCTCATCTTCGCGGATATAACTAGGCTTCCCAAAGCGAAAAGCTAGGTTCAACGAAACTCCTATTCAATGGTTCCTGTAGTTGATTAGACAGCTCTTACAACCCTCCTGGTGCAAGACGGTGAGAGTACGAGTAATCAGGGCTACCTCTGACATGATACCAATCTGATATTCCACCTGACGATGTGAAGGTAAACCTGATAGTTCTTCTGGTAGCACATAGGGAGAAATCACGAACAATGGGTGGATCCTCGATCCTCTTTTCCTTAGCCTTAACATCAGTAACGAGTGCTAACATAGCAGGGTAATCCTTCCGTAGACACTTCTGGGCCTTTATAGCTGAAATGGCGCTAACCTTTGCGCCACTCTGACTCTTTTAGAACAGTTAACGATTTTCCACCAGGAGGAAGGATACGCAAAATTTTCTTCTCACAGGGTATATCTGCGCAATATCTGGATAACCAATCCACACTAACTACTGCATCGTATCTACCAAGGATGGCAGAAGGAAGGTCGATGTTGTTCACTTGTCCCACAAGGTCGAGTTTGCATCCCAACAAGCATATGAGGTTTCAATTGTCTTGCCATCAGCCGATCCCACAATTGGTTCAGATCCAAGAAGCATCAAGGTTAAACAGAACAGAGACAAAGCGATTAGCTACTAATACTAGCTACCATGTTGCTATAATGCCTAGCGTCGCCTACGCCAATCCTAAACGTCCTTCCACGAGTACCACTACCAGCGTGGTTGTTACGGTCATGAGGATCCCTAATACTGTCATTGTTCCCTTAATTGTTGACATTTTGACTTAACAACAGTCAAACCATGTCGTAGACGCTTCCAATTCCATACTGTAGGCTACGATTATGAGTACCTTGATGTCGCCGTGACTGTTGCCTCTAATGTCGTTGCTTGAAACGGAGCGCTACAATCTTTCACCAACAGAGTCCATCTCTTCACACTCTGTGCCATGTCCTAAGGCGCTACTCATTGTGCTGACAGTTACATATCCCACACTATAGTCGATTGTCTTTGTTTATGTCCTAATTGATGCGTAAGAGTTGACTCTCATAAGTCTCTTAGGATTCGATCGAAGTCAAATTGCTGATGTTCACTGCCATTAATCAGGGTCGTTCTAATACTGAGGTTGGTGAGGCTCTACGCTCGTCCTCTTGTCCGTCATTCTTGCAAGTTAACTGGGTAATGCACGGTATGTTTCCATAGTGTTGTAGAAGTGATCGCACTTCGGGTTCTAAGACGTCAATTCATCGAGTTCCAGTAAACGAAGAGAAGTGAGAAAGGTATAGACCAATCATTGATGTTGCAACGTCCAACTCAGGGACGTTCATACAAGCACCTAATATTCTACACAGTTCGCTAGGCGTTCAGATGGGTGTTCAGGTAATACTCGATGGCATCGAGATTCGAAGGGTTTCAGAGGGAAATGAAAAGATCACATTCGAGTAGGAGACAATCACTACTATGACTCCTATAAACTTGTTACGTTTCACATTGATCAAATAACAGAACAGAACCCCCTTTTCACTTATTAAGCCTCACTGGGACTCACATGCACCCCACATTATTATTATGTGTGCACCCACAATAATATTGTGACGTGCATTGATGTGCGATAAAGTGTCGTATATATTAGGTGTATATTTTAAGCCCCTTTAACACTTATTTTAGCCAAGTTTTAAATTTATAAAACACGATATTTTACTAACACTAAACACACATATGGGCAAGTGAACCCATCGTGAGCGTAGTATAGCGTTGGTAAGATACCGAGGTCGTCCAAGGACACAAGAGCTTTTAGTACCAGTTTATCCTCAACGTCTAATCAAAATAAAAAGGTTAGAAAAAGGTTTTAAACTAAGAAAAATAAAAACTAACTAAAATGCTGAAAAATAAAAATAAAAGAAAAACAGATAGACAAGATGAATCACTTGGTTCCGACTCGTATCTCACTACTAGAAAATTGGGCAATTGCCACCAAAAATTTGCCACCTAAAAAAACCGTAGCAAATTAGAAACCAATTTTCCACGAAAATGTGAATTAGGCGTATTTGAGATGGCATGGTAGCTAGACGGTCAAAAAAAAATTGTGATCATTTATTTTCGGTTGCAAATTAGTAAGAAAAATAATAATTTATAAAATAACGTGGCTAAATAAAAAGGTGTGGTTGAATTGCCACCGTATTAGCGACCAATGAAATTTAAGCGGATTTATTTTAATTTTTTTAATCTGGTGCGCCATATGTTATCCATATTTCACATAACCTCTTGATATCTCCTGTACTCCTCTCCACTAATTAGGGTTTTAATCACCTCTTGATATATCCTGTACACCATTCCAGGTCTAAATCAAAAAACATAACCATCACTCCATCCGCCCACATATTAGGGTTTTGCTACTTCACAGGTATAATTCTTGATTAGGGTTTTGCTACTTCACCATTCCAAATCCAAGGTATAATTCTTGATTTCCCATGACTTTTAAATCCTATGCCTTTTCTAAAATTACCTTCAATTGACGTCCATTCCAGGAAGCCCAAATTCAACTTCTTGTTCTTCAAGTGAATTAAATCTTGTTCTTTTCAAGATTTATTGTATGGATCGATAATTGGTACTTAGATAAATGCTCATTTCTTGAATTAATAGCAACCCATTTCACTTAAAGACTCAACCTTTGAATTTCTATGTGATTATTTTTTGTTTGTGTTTGATTTTACTAAAATATTGGAGTTTATGTTTGCATAAACTTGTAGGTTATATCTATGTCTTGAGTTTTTTAGGTTATGTTTGTGTTTGATTTTACTAAAAAGATGAAGAAAAAGAAAGATTCAATGGAATTATTGCGGGGTTGTTGGCTGAAAAAGAAAAAGATAAGGTGGATAAAGATGCTATGCTTGATAGGATGTCATAAATTGAAGCTATGTTAACAGCTACAGTTCGAAGATAGGCTATAAACACTTGGTTTTGAATGTTTAGATGTTTATCTTATTAGGATAATTTTAGTTATTTTATGTTTTAGTTGGTATTTTTTATATGCTTTTGAAAACGAGATGTTTTATATAATTTTTGGATTTTATTAGACTTTTTTATGTTATTAGTAGTTTTATTGATATGTAATTTTGAAATCAGTAAATGGTAGCAAATAACTATACCAAGGTGGTCACAATTGTGTAAAAAATTGTGGCAATATCGATGGCTAAATGGTATCAAAACTCACAAATTGTGTAAAAAATGGTGGCTAAATGGTGGTTAAATAGTGGCAATATCAGTGGCTAAATGGTATGAAAACGCGTCACAACTCGGTGGCAAACAAGGCGGAGCGTAGCAAACATGAAGCGGTGGCAAATAATTTTGACCAATTTTGAGGTGGTAAAAACAAGGTAGCAAAATATAAAAATGGTGGCTATTTGGTGGCATTAGGGCAATTGACACGGGTGTTTTTGTCACCGCATTTTCGGTGGCAAACTGGTGACAACAAGGAAATTGCTACCATTTTGTAACCAAAAATTACATGACAAAAACCATGTTTCCTAGTAGTGTCTAGTATAACCTTTGATTATTCCCGCACTTTTGCACATAATTAAGAGATTATCTTAGTTATTGTAGTAGGCCCCTCTTTTGAAGGTGACGTTACCCTCACCCCAGTAGTTTGAGTCAGCAAGGATACAATCCTAAAAGGGTGGATTATTGGAAGATAATGAATTAAGTTATTAATGCAATATTATGGTAGGCCCCGCTTTTGGCGGTGACGTTACCCTCGGCTAAGTAGTCTGAGTCAGCAGGGATACAGTCCTAAATAGCCGGGTTATAGTATTAATAGTAGTTAACTTATGAGGGGATCAAAGAGTTTGGACCCCCGCCATCCAATACCGTGAAGCATTGAAGGAGGTCCTACTAAATTTGACCCAGGTCCATTGCAGGACCTCTAAACGCTGAACAATGGCAAGACCTTTACCAAACCGTTCCCTTAACCCCCGACCAGGTAGCCAACATACCTCCATATAGACCGTGGAGATATGAATGGTGAAAATCCTTTATTTTATATAGACAGTAAAATAATGCCAAGACACCACGGACAAACGATAAGGAAAGATCACCTTCAACATAAGTAACTAGTTATTAAAGTCATTAATACAAAACCAAATAAAAAGTGCAAAAGATTAGAAATAAAAAGTATTATACTAGACACTTTGTCTTCACCAAGTGATGTAAGAGACTTAGGCAAACATGGCCTTGATTGTCAAGAACTCTTACGATCAATCTTGGATCCCGAGACGACTCACACACTCTACGATGGACAATGGATGATGGTGGTGGATGATGGTGTTATGGTGGTGGTGGGTGGTGGATGAAGTGTGAGAGAGGTGGTGTGCCAAGGGATGAGTTGAAATGAAACCAAGCACTCCTATTTATAGGCTGAACAGAGGGCTGGGCACGGCCCCGTGTCCGCTGGGCACTGCCCCGTGCCTGTCTGACATTCTCTCTCCTCATTAATTGTAATTCGCAATTACAATTAATGCGCCTGCAGTACTTTCGCCACGCCCCCGTGTTCACTGGAGCTGAGTGTCATGGTCGTATTCTTGTGTTCAGAACTGTTCGGTTATAGTCTGGTTTTATAAAAACGTTTTAAAACCAAGTTCACTATAACCAGTGGCTCTGATACCAAACTGTCACACCCCCAAAAATACCACATGCGGAAACACCGCGGGACGTGTGACGTACTAGGATCCAAGCCACGAATCACATTTACCTATAGCATATATTTAAATAAAAACTTTCATTCATTACCATAAAGTGCTACAAAACATTAAATGTAATTCATTGTATACAGCGGAAGCATAAATCATTTCTTAAGCGTTTCATAAACCACATGTATAAAACCATTAGACTTGTCTTGCGATTCCAAGTATCTCGACCCATGACCACTCCAGCATCCCAGACAGCAAGTTCCAAAGGATATAACCTATAGACCTGCAAGCATGCAGACAAGTGTGTCAGACGACGCTGGTGAGTTCAAAGTTTTGTTAACGCGTTTAGTTACCAGTTGTGTGTTTGAAACGGTTCAACGTTTTGTTTTGATGATGTTATTAACTCGATTACCGTAAGTGGCTACTAGATCTGTTTGCCCAAACCCCAATGCCTCTATCAAAGCATTGGTCAAGTGGTCAAGGTAATTAGTTCACGCCCGTCCTTTCCGGCACTGTGTGAGGGTGCCAATCCTAATAGCGCTATCAACTAAATACCTCATTGCCTTCCCGACAACTATCGGTAGATGTAAGTGGTCTTATATGATAGAAATTGAGTAATAACCAACATCCCATTAACCTGGCATTCCTTCCTGGAACGTTACCCGATATCCCTCCCTGGGATGCATGCTTGGAAAAGTGCAGTGAACTCACCTTAGATTTGCTCGGTAAGACTAATTACTTGTTTATAGTTGGTCAACCAAATCCTAATATGGTTACCAGGTGACAGTTAGTTTTGTGTACACATAAATCACGTATCACATTATACAAGTAGTGAACAAATAAAGCACATATCATCATACATGTCATACCAGTCAACCATGCTACTCATTAGTCTTTCATACATTCACATAACAGATGTTCATGCTTCATACATGTTTGCATTGCAAGTTGTTCACGTAGTCACACAAAAAAATTATCACATTGCACTTCATGTAACTCACCCAGCAACACATATCAGATGTTTAGCACGTTTACATGTTCATATCACAAGCTCACACTCCATGACATACAAGCTAACATGCACGTTCATATACACGTATCACATAACAGTCCAAACAGTAAGTTCACAAACGTGCGGCCCAGGCATTCGGGCCCACATGTCTTGTGCGATCCGGATGGCCTTGTGCGATTGCCACACGGTTGTGCGATCAGCACTGGGTCGTGGCCCAATACTTGTGCTACTGAGCCGGTTCCAGGCCCCCAAACTTGTGCGATCCTACCAACAGTTCGGCCCAAGAGCCTATTTGTGCGATCTAACCCAAGCACCCGGCCCAAATAAATACCAGCCCAAAAACTTGTGCAGCTGACTATACATTGTGCGATTGGACCCTTATTGTGCGATCCATACTAACTTGTGAAATACTTAGTTGTGAGATCATAGGTTTTTGTGCGATCAGTTACATCATGCCATAAATCACGAAATCAGTTACATGTTCCCAATTAACTCAATTCAATTATCAATCAATTAATGTGATTGATGTGCACAAAATGAAACATATAAATTACATCAATTGTGGCATAAAACTAACTCTTTTTTTAGTACTAATGTTGGAAAAAGTGTGTTTTTGTCTTCCTTTTGTATTTTCAGGATTAAATGAGCTCAAATGAACAAAAGAAGCAAAAAGGCAGCTAAATCTAACATAAATACAAGAAAAGTAACAAACGTGGCATGCCCGACCCCCCGACAGCATCTTCCCAAGCAAAATCAAGAAGACATAAAACTGAACACGCCCCGTGCTCAGTGAGCACGGGGGCGTGCCCAAGTGTCAGCAGAAAAAACAAAGTTGTAGAAGCTTCTATCGCCCACCACGGGGTCGTGGTCAACTATAAGATTCGCAGAATTCAGCCAAATCTTAATAGTACTGATATGCTTCTGCACACGGGGTCGTGCTCAGCGGACACGGGGGCGTGGTCAACTAATGCAGACAAACTGCAATTAATGAAGAAAGAGAGAAGGATGGACACGGGGCCGTGCCCGAGCTTCTGTTCAGCCTATAAATAGGGGTGCTTGGATCACTTGCAACTCATCCCTTGGCACACCACCTTTCTCACACTTCACCCACCACCCACCACCATCACAACACCCTCATCCACCACCATCATCCATTGTCCATCATAGAGTGTGTGAGTCGTCTCGGGATCCAAGATTGATCGTAAGAGTTCTTGATAATCAAAGGCCATGTTTGCCTAAGTCTCTTACATCACTTGGTGAAGACAAGTGTCTAGTGTAATACTTTTTATTTTTAATCTTTTCGCGCTTTTTATTTGGTTATGTATTAATGACTTTAATAACTAGTTTCTTATGTTGAAGGTGATTCTTCCTTATCGTTTGTCTATGGTGTCTTGGCATTATTTTACTGTCTATATAAAATAAAAGATTTTCACCATTCATATCTCCACGGTCTATATGGAGGTATGTTGGCTACCTGGTCCGGGGTTAAGGGAACGGTTTGGTAAGAGTCTTGCCATTGTTCAGTGTATAGATCCTGCAAAGGACCTGGGTCAAATTTAGTGAACTCCTTCAATACCCACCGGTATTGGATGGCGGGGGTCCAAACTCTTTGATCCCCTCATAAGTTAAACTACTATTAAAACTTTAACCTGGCTACTTAGGACTGTATCCCTGCTGACTCAGACTACTTAGCCGAGGGTAACGTCACCTTCAAAAGAGGGCCCGACCACATTATGCATTAATAACTTAGTTAATTATCTTTCAATAATCCGACCCTTTAGGATTGTATCCTTGCTGACTCAAACTACTGGGTTGAGGGTAACGTCACCTTCAAAAGAGGGGCCTACTACAATAACTAAGATAATCTCTTAAAATGTGCAAAAGTGCGGAAATAATCAAAGGTTACACTATACACGAGTCGGAGCCAAGTGATTCATCTTGTCTATCTGTTTTTATTTTTATTTTATTTTTCAGCATTTTAGATAGTTTTTATTTTTCTAGTTTTAAAACCTTTTTCTAAATTTTTGATTTGATTAGACGTTGAGGATAAACCGGTACTAAAAGCTCTTGTGTCCTTGGACGACCTCGGTATCTTGCCAACACTATACTACGCTTACGATGGGTGCACTTGCCCATATGTGTGTTTGGTGTTAGTAAAATATCGTGTTTTATAAATTTAAAACTTGACTAGCGTGTAAAAAGGGCTTAAAATATACTTAATTCCATATAAACATCAATCCGCATCAAGTTTTTGGCGCCGTTGCCGGGACACAAGGATTTTAAGAAAGCTTAAAATCGACGGCCTAATCAGTTTTTCAAAATTTTTCAAAACGCGCGCACATTTTTCTACATTTTAGTTTAGTTTGCATTTACAGTAGCTTGAACACGGGCCGTGTTCACTGAACACGGGGCCGTGCTGCATAATTTTCATAAAACACCCAGATACAAAGTCTGAACACGGGGTCGTGCTCACTGAACACGCCCCCGTGCTCAACAAGTCCTGTAACTTTTATTCAAACACCCAGATACAGATCCTGAACACGGGGTCGTGTCCAGCCTCTGTTTCCGTTTTTATTTTTGTTTTCTGGTCCCGAGACTCTGTTGTGGTGTGCTGAGTGATTCTTATGGATCGATACTCAGGAGGCTTCAACTACACCTATGAGGAGGATGATTATAGGGGAGACTATTGCACTAATTGTGGTAACCCGCACTCGGTTCAATATCACAACTCATTTCAACCATCCACTTCATACACCCATTATGAGGAGCCCAGGTATGAGCCTTCATATTCATACATATCCTATGAAGACCAAAGGTATGAACCTTCTCCCTCATACTCATATTTTGATGAACCAAGGTATGAGCCTTCATACTCATACTTTGTGGAACCAAGATATGAACCACCACCTTCATATGCTTACTATGAGGAACCATGGCGTGAACAACCCACCTCATATGAGTATTATGAAGAACAAAATTACGACCCTTATCCATCATATGCTTACAATGAAGAACAATGGTGCGAACCATCTACTTCATATGAGTATTATGAGGAACCAAGGATCGAACAACCGGATTCAAGCTTTGAAAATCCCGATCCTTTCTCTATCACCGAAGTAACCGAAAAGATACTAGGACACCTTAAAACTATTGAACGTTATATAAAAGAGTCTCGCGCAAGGGAAGAGGAGTCCCGCGCAAGATAAGAATTAACTTCTAATAATAACGAAAAAATAGTTGAAGAGGTAAAAATGGAAGAACAAATAAGTGAAGAACCGACACATGAGTTAAACAACGAAAAAGGTGAGTCCGTCAATGTTAAAAATCAAGAAGAGTCTAATTTTGAAGAAATTAATCTCTTGTCACCTTCTTTTGAAAATCATTGTTTAGTACCCACTCATGCTAAGTTTTTAAAAGAGTTAAACACTAACACTAAAATTGACGAAACGGTAAGCGTTAAGTTAACTAACGATCAAACTTCGCTAATAAAAGAAGACCCATTTGAAATTAACATTACACCGGTTCCATGTTTTTTTCAAAATTCATTTATTAGTAATGTCACAATTGATAAAGATCTTTGTGTTAACATAATGCCTAATTACATTTTCGAAAAATTAAGTATTAGTGATTTTTCTCCACTTCAAATACCCATTTTTCTATCTAATCGAAAAGTAACAAAAACAATCGGTATAGTTGAGGATGTCTTGGTTCAAACAAATGAAATAGTAATCCCAACAGACTTTGTCATCCTTGATGACGCTCCTCTAGTGTTGGGATGACCTTTTGTAAAAACACACGAAGCTTTGAAAAACCGGAGGTACAATAATCTATCTACTCAATTAGGGGCCTTCAAAAGAAGTGTCGATCTTGAGAGATCAATGAAATATCCAATCGGCAATGACGACCCCCTAATTGAAGATGAGCCAGAACCACCTGATAAGGTGGGTCTCGCCAAGGACCCTTATAAACGTGGCGCACCACGGAGGCATTCCGCGGAACTATCCTTAGTTTTAATTTAGATTAACTTTTATGTTTTCTAGTTTAGTTTTAATTTTTAGAAATAAAACACACTCGGGATGGTGAAGGATACTAAGGGAAGCTTGAACCAACACCCCATGCACAAAAACAGAGCCTTTCGACAATTTTTCTTCATTACAGCAAGTTCAGCACGGGGTCGTGCTCAACCCAACACACCCCCGTGCCCAAAAATCGGCAGAAATGCCCAGTTCAGGTAACTGGACATGGGGCCGTGCTCACTGAACACGCCCCCGTGCCCAACCTTCTGTTTACTTTTGGTACTGGCAGTCTGGACATGGGGCCGTGCTCAGCCCACACCACCCCCTGTTCAGCTACCCAGTAACATAAAATCTTGTTTTTAACCCACTTTTACACATTTTAATCAATCGAAAAACTTATTTTGGGGACACATTGAGGACAATGTGTAATTTAAGTGTGGGGGGGATGCTAAAACCTTGAATCTTACAAAGTGCTAATTACAAGCCTTACACAAAACTCAATTGGAACCGCTAATCACCCCAAATTTTTTCAAAAATTTTCATTTTTTTACTTGTCTAGGTTTAAGTTGGAAATTTTAAAATTCTAAAAAAGTTATATTTTTACAAATTTACAACCGATAGCGTCGTGATAAAAAGAACCAACATAAGAAAATTATGAAACAGCATGACAAATCTAGTTAAAATTTGATTATATATACTGGATCACATAAAAACTCATTCCCACAAAAAGTGAGTTTTGAGCCTTTATTGAGCATACAAATACACATCTTTAAACTAAATGCTCATTTTTCGTTTCTTGTGTGAATAGCCGCTTGGTTCTTACAACTCTAGAACTTGCCACAACAATTCATTCTCGGTCCTTACCAACTTAAACACGAGTAAGTAAATGATGGAGGCATTAGGACTAACCCTTTTTATTTCTACACCATTATTTTTCTTTTTTTTACCACCTACCCAAAATCCCCCTAGTTAACCCCTTTAAACCTAAACCTTTTAATTTCTTAACCCAAAACAAACACCCTTTTACCCACGAAAACCTTTTTTTTATTTTTAACCCTTTATTTTAGTAACAAAGCTCGGTTTTTCTTATGACTTCCTTATAAAAAAAATGATGATGAAGCCAAAAAGAAATAAACAAACAAGTTTATCAAAAAGAACTTTGTTTGAAAAAGTGCTTCATCAAAATAAAAAGATTAAAAAAAAAGTCTTACGAAAACCGACGCTTTTTACACCTTTCGCCTTTTTACTAACCACTAACCCAACCACCTACCTTTAACCCAAGCCTAACCCTTCACCCAAAAAGTTCTCTTGATATTTACAAAGGTATATAGTTAAAAAGGAGGAGGATTGATTGCTTGACAAGCCTATGGTAGGAGTAAGTTCCATGCCGCTCTCTAGTGATTCACTAAAAATACACCTTCGGCCGAGTGTTGAGTGATTCCCCCGTGAGGTATGTGAACTTGTATATAAGTGAAATTTTAAAAAGGCATGTTATGCCCTAATAAGTAATTTATCTAATGAAACGTTTTTAATAAATCATGACGAATAGGATTGTAAATAAATAAAAATAAAACTTAATAAAGAATCTTGGAAATCCCGACACTCTATGACAAGCCCAAAAACCTTCACTTCTACCCATTCCATTTGGGAGTGTAAAGCCACATTATAAAGAGTTTTGCTTGAGGACAACCAAAGATTCAAGTGTGGGGATATTTTATGTGCACAAAATTCAACATATAAATTACATCAATTGTGGCATAAAACTAACCCTTTTTTAGTACTAATGTTGGAAAAAGTGTGTTTTTGTCTTCATTTTGTATTTTCAGGATTAAATGAGCTCAAATGAACAAAAGAAGCAAAAAGGCAGCTAAATCTAACATAAATACAAGAAAATGAACAAATGTGGCATGCCCGACCCCCCGACAGCATCTTCCAAAGCAAAATCAAGAAGACAGAAGACTGAACACGCCCCGTGCTCAGTGAGCACGGGGGCGTGCCCAAGTGTCAGTAGAAAAGGCAAAGTTGTAGAAGCTTCTATCGCCCACCAGGGGGTCGTGCTCAGCGGACATGGGGCCGTGGTCAACTATAAGATTCGCAAAATCTAGGCAAATCTTGATAGTACAGATATGCTTCTGCACACGGGGTCGTGCTCAGCGGGCACGGGGGCGTGGTCAACTAATGCAGACAAACTACAATTAATGAAGAAAGAGAGAAGGATGGACACGGGGCCGTGCCCAACGGACACGGGGCCGTGCCTGAGCTTCTGTTCAGCCTATAAATAGGGGTGCTTGGATCACTTGCAACTCATCCCTTGGCACACCACCTCTCTCACACTTCACCCACCACCCACCACCATCACAACACCATCATCCACCACCATCATCCATTGTCCATCATAGAGTGTGTGAGTCATCTCGGGATCCAAGATTGATCGTAAGAGTTCTTGACAATCAAAGGCCATGTTTGCCTAAGTCTCTTACATCACTTGGTGAAGACAAGTGTCTAGTGTAATACTTTTTATTTTTAATCTTTTCGCACTTTTTATTTGGTTATGTATTAATGACTTTAATAACTAGTTTCTTATGTTGAAGGTGATTCTTCCTTATCGTTTATCCGTGGTGTCTTGGCATTATTTTACTGTCTATATAAAATAAAAGGTTTTCACCATTCATATCTCCACGGTCTATATGGAGGTATGTTGGCTACCTGGTCAGGGGTTAAGGGAACGGTTTGGTAAGAGTCTTGCCATTGTTCAGTGTATAGATCCTGCAAAGGACCTGGGTCAAATTTAGTAGGACCTGCTTCAATACCCACCGGTATTGGATGGCGGGGGTCCAAACTATTTGATCCCCTCATAAGTTAAACTACTATTAAAACTTTAACCCAGCTACTTAGGACTGTATCCCTGCTGACTCAGACTACTTAGCCGAGGGTAACGTCACCTTCAAAAGAGGGGCCTACCACATTATTCATTAATAACTTAATTAGTTATCTTTCAATAATCCGACCCTTTAGGATTGTATCCTTGATGACTCAAACTACTGGGCTGAGGGTAACGTCACCTTCAAAAGAGGGGCCTACTACAATAACTAAGATAATCTCTTAAAATGTGCAAAAGTGCGGAAATAATCAAAGGTTACACTATACACGAGTCGGAGCCAAGTGATTCATCTTGTCTATCTGTTTTTATTTTTATTTTATTTTTCAGCATTTTAGTTAGTTTTTATTTTTCTAGTTTTAAAACCTTTTTCTAAATTTTTGATTTGATTAGATGTTGAGGATAAACCGGTACTAAAAGCTCTTGTGTCCTTGGACGACCTCGGTATCTTGCCAACACTATACTACGCTCATGATGGGTGCACTTACGCATATGTGTGTTTGGTGTTAGTAAAATATCGTGTTTTATAAATTTAAAACTTGACTAACGTGTAAAAAGGGCTTAAAATATACTTAAATCCATATACACACCAACCCGCATCAGTGATCACCAATCATCAACAACAATTATCCTATAATCATTAGGCAAATCGGATCAAACTCAATATTCAACCAACAAGTTTGTTTCATCGATTGTTCCTCATTAGACATAATCCCCAATCACCCATGACATCACAGTTAACATGAATTCGAATTACTCGTTACTATTAAACCCTAATTATCTTTCAAATACTATTCAACAGTTAACACACACGCAAACACCCTTTCAGTTGGATCGAGTAACATGTTGATATTATCATTACGAATCCTAACTCGGAACTAATCGAATCAGAACCAAGATAATCTAGTGTGCATGAATTTCAACAAGTGTAAATCATCATGCAACTTTACACTAACAGTTTGAAACATACATAATCACACCCACGTCTCATGAAATAACTCACTAAGCATAATCATTAAATATAATCAACGAACATATCATGAAATCAAGAGGTTAAGTATAAACAAGATGCTACCTCGTGAGGGAAGGAGGAACGTTTCGAAGGGAAGAAACCGCCATTGAGTTTACAAGAAAAGGGAAGGAGCTTCGGCTGGAATGGGGTGCCATCGACTTTTCAGGAGGATAAGAGTGGTTAGGGTTTTGCTCCTTTGTGTGCTTGAGATAACATGGAATCACCTAACACATCTTTGTATGCGCGTGTATTCGAGATACATGGGTCGAGCCCAGCTTGACTCGTGGATGTTGGGCCGAGAGTTCCAAGATGTGCGGTTCATCTTGGGCTGACCAAGCCAAAGCTTAAACATACATACATAGGAGTATGCAAGTCAAGTGTACGAGGTGAGATTGAATACCATCAACTAGTTATTCCCATAACAATCTTGCAAAGTTCATAACACAAGGTTTACGGAAGAACAAATGACGTGAGGTTAGAGACCATGGAAGTACGAGTTATCACACAACAAATATCTCCGCACGCAATGAAATGCCTCAGCATCCAATGCAAGTCTGTGAAGTCTTTGATATATGGGGTATCGACTTCATGGGTCTATTTCCAGCCTCACGAGGTAACAAATACATCCTAGTTGCTGTAGACTACGTTTCAAAATGGGCCGAAGCTCAAGCTTTGCCTATAAATGATGCTAGGGTGGTTGTGAGGTTCTTAAAAAGTTTATTTGCCCGATTTGGTGCTCCAAAAGCACTAATCAGTGACCGTGGAACGCATTTTTGTAATGCACAGTTAGAACGAGCCTTGTCCCGTTATGGTGTTAATCACAGATTGGCTACGCCATATCATCCTCAAACGAGCGGGCAAGTTGAGGTCACAAATCGGGGTTTGAAAAGAATCCTTGAGCGGTCCATTAATAATAACCGCAAGGATTGGTCAGACAAGCTAGATTACGCTCTGTGGGCTTTTCGAACAGCATTCAAAACACCTATTGGAACCACACCCTTTAGGTTGGTTTATGGAAAAGCTTGTCATCTACCTGTCGAGCTAGGACACTAGGCATTTTGGGCTTTAAAGACGGCAAATATGGATTTAAAAAGCGGAGGTGAAGCCCGTTTTCTGCAAATCCACGATCTCGAAGAGCTAAGAAGCCATGACTACGAGAGTTCTAGTAGGTACAAGTAGCGAATCAAGAGATTTCATGACAAGAGGTTGAGAGACCATAAGGATCTCCGAATAGGGGATCTTGTCTTGTTATATAACTCAAGACTGCGTTTATTCCCCGGGAAGCTAAAATCCCGATGGATGGGTCCATACAAAGTTAAGGAAATATTTCCATACGGGGCCGTAACTATCTATCGAGGATTCAAGAAGGGGAAGTTTCAAAGTCAACGGCCATCATTTAAAACTTTACACCAACGGACCAGTTGACCCGGTGGAGGAAATTCTCGAACTCCACGTACCGCACACTTAAAACAAGTGTGGGGAGAATGAGTCTAGCTATCGACTCGCTGACAAATTTAGCGAGCGTGTTTTCACACGCTAAGGGTAATTTTGTATATATTAGTTTTTAATATTTATTTCGTAATTTGTTAATTTTTCGGTTTTAAACGTAGGAACATACGATCTTGATCCCTAATTTTTGGAGATTTGAAGTTAATTAATTGTTATAATATATGAAATAGTGCAAAAATGGAAAAATTGGGTAAAATTTCGGAGTTATAAGCTTACTGTGAAAAGTTATACAAAAAGGCCCAGGTGTTGCACGGTATTGCTAAATTGGCACGGTCATGCAATCCTTAGTCAAAACAGACCACTTACTGGTGCATCGGGCAATCATCGGATCGCCCTACCGTGCGACCACTGCACTACCATGCTACCCGATAACACAGGTCGAACCAGGACAACGATCCGGATTGGCACGACCGTGCCAAATCCGCACGACCGTGCGGTTCAAAAACCGAACAGTAAAAATCGGGGTATTTAAACAAATCTGCAGTAAAAACATAACACTTTTACGAAACCCTAGCAGCCGCACGGGAGTTCCAGGTCGCCTCCACCCAAAAAATCACCTTATTTTTTCCTAGATTAAGCACCAATCATCTTCAAAGGTATGTTTCCTACTTGTTTTGTACATTAAACTTAGTTTCTGATGAAAATCTGATGTTTGAATCAAGAAATTTTGGGGTTTTCTTCATAAAAGCCAAATAAACCCTTGTTCTTGAGTGGTTAATGTTAAATCGGTAGTTCTGGTACTTGATTCATAGTTTATTCACTTATTCCAAATCAAATCTTGAAAGATACAAGTTAAAATCATTGAATTAAACCATTTTCTGATGATATATACTGTCGCACGGTCACGCCGCCTAAATGGCATGACAGTGTCGGTTAAAAATCAAGTTCAGGTCGCTGATTTAAAGCTGCGATGCCGAGTCGCATGGCAGTGACGATTTGGCTCGGTGGTGCGACATGAGTTACCGGAATCACGCTGTTGAACGATTCGAAATGGCACGGCAGTGCCACCTGTGGCCCGACCGTGCGAGTGCTGAAACAGAAACAGAAGCTCGTAAACGGCCTGTTCCGGTGGCAGCAGTGAAATTTTTATATTCTGCTCTCATTTTGTTATATTCCTGTGTGCAGATGAATCACAGATTCCTCCAGTTCAACGAGAACAAAGAGAAAGAACAGCCCTGTATTGCAAAATTACAAGCCTTATGGAATAGACGGGGACAAATCGGTGAACCGAGAAGGATCAACTGGGAGACCTTAACAACTCTGAACCAAGAAGAAAGGCTATCCAACATGATGTCGCATCCGATGTCAAGGTTGTTCAACATTGCACGACCCGTTTATCTTGAGCTAACATTGGAATTCTTTGCTTCATACACTTATGAAAAACCGAGAAGCGAGAATCCAGACTTTAAAAACAGGGAGACAATACAGTTCAGATTGGGAAAAAAGTGGCATAAGTGGACAATTGCTAGACTTGGAAGAAGATTGGGCATATACTCATCTGAAGACATAAATTCAGAACTTTTCACCAAAATTCAGAACTTTTCACCAATATCTACAAGTTTGATGATGATCAGCAACGAGCTAACTTCGGGGCACAAGTGGCAGTTGAACCACCTTATGAAGCTAGAAAAGCCAAAGCTTCACGACTACGAGACCCGCTTCTGAGGGTCATTCATCAGGTCATGAGTCACACCATCTGTGGGTGCATGGACAGTGCAGGGAACTGTCCAACTCCGAATCTTCTTTTCTTATATTCATTAGTGACCGCAGTACATGTAAACCTCGCATCTAGAATGGCTGAATTCTTTGTAAACAGCGCGGGGAGGCCTACAAGCAGTGAAATCCATGGCGGGGAATATGTGACTCAATTAGCATATAATTTGGGTATTATGACAGATGAAGTAGTCAACGGTCTCCCGATGGTTCACGCAGGAGGAGATGTGGATATGAGGTCTTTGAGAGCGATGGGTCTGGTAGTAGATACAGATAATGGGCCGCGATTGAGAGGTCTAAATGGGGAAATATGGTATCCAATACCACTACCACCACAGAATGAAGACGTCAACATGGAAGAGCTCGAACCACCACCACATGGCCAGCCACAACATGAGGAGCACCAGCACCAGCATCAGTATCAACACCAACAAAACTGGCCTCCAGGTATACCTTCCTACCCTGAGTTGTACTAGCAGTTCCAGCATATGCAGGTTTCTCAAGACGCTATAAGAGCCGACCAGTTAGCTATGCGGGCATCTCAACACACCATGTGGGAGGAAATGTATGCAGGATTTTCCTACATTTTCGGAGGGCAACAAAGCGTATATCCTAGCCACTTCGGCAACCCTCCACAGTTTCCATTTGGAGACACAGGTACCTATGGGGTGGGTTCATCTGGAACACACAACCATGATGGTAATGATGATGAGGAATAGGAGGAGGTAGGGTTAAACAGTTCAGAAACTAATGTTTATTTTATGTCTATTCAGTACTTTGTTTGGGAAATTTTTACTTTATGTATGTTTTAAGTACTTTAGTATGTTTGCTTTGTTTGAATAACAGATCTGGTTGAATTATCTAACATTTTGATCAAAGGTAATGTTGGTTATTTTAGCGAGTGACACAATTGGCAGGTTTGTAAAGAAATGCACACAGAGTTGAGACGACTTCAAAGAAAAAGTCTACTCAAACAAGTCAACTCCAACTCTGAGGGAGTACCTCTTTCCCTTTTTACATTATTAGTTTAGCTCTTCATAATTGCTTAACTAATATGGATTTCACATTGGGGACAATGTGAAGTTCAAGTGTGGGGAGGGGTTAAAAGGGGTTAAAAGGTTTTAAACTTTGGTTGTCCTTAATTGTTCTCATTTCTGTATATATTTTCGAAAAATAAAACAAAAATGGTCAATTTGTGTTCTTTAGGAATTTATGTTCTTTAGTGTGACAACTCGAATTTCCGACGTTTCACTTTCGCATTTATTGCACGTTGATTGTTTGACTATTTGCTTAACTGTAAAACAGTGATTGTTTGTATGTTGAATGTATGGGACATGATTGCATGATTAATACTCAACACTTGATAATACTTAGACGAACAAGAACCTGAATGACGAATCACAACTATAGCGACGAAACGGAACTTGTCTCGCCATATTCTGTTTCGCCATAAACCACTCGACGAAACAAAAGTGTTTCGCCGAGCCCAGATTCGCCGAGGCCCAGTTAGAGCCCAGTACTGTTAGACATATGTATATTACATAGAACGATTTCTTTCACCACACTTTAGCAAGAACTGAAACCCTAGAACCCTCTTGTGTGTGACGGCAGCCCTGTGTTTCCCCAAGCTCTCTCTAGTGATCAAAACCATCATCTTCGATACCTCGGTTAGTTTGATAGTTTAATACATATGTGCCTATTTACTTGATTGTTGAAACGGCTGTGAATGTATGCCTTTGCTGTTGTTTTGATTGATGGATTCGTTCTAGAAAGTCACGATCTCATGATGAATATTTAGGGTTTCATGATTATCTCAATGATTATAATGCATGTGATTGAACCGATTCGTATGTAGTGCTAGGTGAGGTCCAATGGTTTTCATGTAATCATGTGCATGTGAGTGTGCATCGAATTTAGTGTGCATCAGTGCATGTAATTAGACCTTAAATTGGCCCAATCATTATATTACATTCAATTTTGGTTGTCATATTATCACATGAAGGGCTCCACGAATTGGAAATTAAATTGTGCATAGTAAAGTCAATTGTGTCAGATCCACTAACTCGGTTCATTGGAATTGTAATAAGTTGATGTTCGGTCAAACAGCAGCTTGAAAACAAGCTGCACTTGTCGGCTATAGGTGATTATTAGGGTTTGGTGGTGTTATGACGTAACTAATGTATCACGTAACTGCTTAATGACGAATCTAAGTTTGGGACGAATCTGATATACGACGAATCAGGGTTTGATTCGTCAAGTAATTAAACGACGAAACTGGGGTTAGTTTCGCCGAGGGGACTCTCGACGAAACTGAAGTGTTTCGTCGAGTAAGAAATCTGGGTTAAACATTGTTTGCTTCTATTAGTACTTAACCGATCTAATTAACTGTAGTTAACTATGTTACATGGTTTGTATGTGTTTAATTACGTGCTATGTGCTACGTGATGATTTTTGGCTCGATGTTGCCACATTATACTCGCACATGAACTGATTTCGGATACGTAAATACTTTAGGACGTGATTGATTAACCGTGAGCACTTACTTAGCATACCGAGCAAACCCAAGGTGAGTTCACACAGCCAAGGCATGGGATTCCCGGGGTGGGAATGGGTTTGGATTATTTACTTGTACTTACCTAGTTGATGGAACTTAGTTATATGGTCCTCGGGAGAGGAAGGGTTATTGATAAGATACGGCTAGACTAGTGATACTAATAGAACTGATCTTCGCACACACGCCGGGGATGGGCCGCGATAATATGACTGATCTTCGCACACATGCCAGGGTTGGCCGCGATATTATGACTAATCTTTGCACACATGCCTAAGGAGGCCGCGAACTATACACTAAACTTCGCACACATGCCGGGTGGCCGCGATACAAATATACCTAGTCTAGAATACTCGGGAAGTTTTCCCCAACCATCGCACACATGCCTAGAGGGCCGCGATATGAACTAATATGATACATGACTAAATGAACGAATACAAGGCTTACTATACTATTACTATTACTGAACCATTAACTGTGAACTCGCTCAACTAGTTGTTGACTCTCTGCTGCATGCCTCGCAGGACCTTAGGTACATATGGAGCTTGCACGGGAGATGCGGTCGTTGTGGGCACGGATTGTGAATCTTATGATAAAACATTAAACATTTGAACTGATTACTTACGTTGGGTTTACATTTATGCTTCCGCTATACACTTAACATGTTTTGTTTGAACACCTTTCATATGGATTGGTTTGGTTAAATTACATTTACAGTTACTATTACATTGTTCTATATGATTGGTGGCTTGATCCTGGTCAGTCACGCCTCCAAGCGGTGATACTCCGCGTGTGGATTTTGGGGGTGTGACAGATTGGTATCAGAGCCATTGGTTATAGAGAACTCGGTTTTAATAAGGGAAAAAGATTTTTGTTAAAACCAGACTATAACCAGAACAGTGCTCAACGATCCACAACGACGCTTCGCTCCACGTGCAAGGCTCAACATTATAGGTACTACCGTTCATGTTACTTTACCTACTTGCTAGAATTACATAGAACTTTGCTCGGGGTATGCTTAGATTACAGAACCTACTATATGCTATTACTTGAGAATACTTGTGTGCTCACTCTCTTTTGTCATCGCACTGTTTGCGAACCTCTCTTACTTATGTTATCTTTGCTATGAAGATCATGTCTGGACGTATTAACATGACCCAAGCCCAGTTGACGGCTCTCATTAACGAACAAGTTGCTGCGGCAGTTGCAGCCGCACAAGCAGGAGGTATACCCTGCAGTTACAACTCACACTAGGATCCTTAGATCCTACATTTCTAAACCAACTCTTGTGTTTAACCTTACTCTGATTCTTACACAACAGGTCAACCACCTGTTTGCACTTTCAAAACTTTCATGGACTGTCGTCCAACTACTTTCAGCGGCACGGAAGGAGCCGTAGGCCTTCTCCACTGGTTCGAGAAGTTAGAGTCTGTGTTCGAAATGTGTGAATGCCCTGAGGCACGCAGGGTGAAGTATGCTACTGGTACTCTCGAGGGTTTAGCCCTCACATGGTGGAAAGCTCAGGTACAGATACTGGGGTTGGTTGCTGCTAACGCCACCCCATGGAACAACTTTAAGGAAATGATCAAGGAGGAGTACTGCAGTCGTGACGACATTCATAAACTGGAGGTCGAGTTTTTCAACCTCAAGATGACGGGGTCAGAGATTGAGGCGTTTACTAAGAGATCAAATGAGCTATCATTACTGTGTCCTATTATGGTGGACCCTCCAGCTAAGCGTATCGAACTTTATCTCGGTGGTCTAGTGCCGGAGATCCAAAGTCATGTGACTTCAGCAAACCTTGCCACCTACCAGCAGGTTGTCCAGCTGGCTCACCGTCTCACGGATCAGGCGGTGGAGCAAAACAAGTTGCCTAAACGCATCAGTACTACTACCGCTACTACTTCAGTTACTCCTGCTACTCCCAGTGACAACAAGCGTAAATGGGAGGGGGATTCCAGCAAAGGTTCAGCTACCGTTCAATCTCAAGCTCAGCAACGCAAGACCAATGATTATCAGGGTCCGAGTCAGCAGTCGTCTGGTGGGCAGGGTGGATATCGGGGAATTCACCCACTATGTAATAGGTGCAATAGACATCACAGTGGACGGTGTCGCAAAGAACGTTGTCAGAGATGTTTCAAGCTAGGGCACGAAGCTAAAGACTGCAGGAGTGCGCGACCTGCAAATCAGAATCAGCAACTCCCACTACCAGCTCCACAGAACCAGCAACAACAGCCACAGCGAGGGAACCGGGGGTGTTTCCAATGTGGGGCTGAAGGTCATTTAAAACGTGATTGCCCACAGTTAAACCAGAATCAGAACAACAACAACCCGGGCAATGGGAACAACAACAATGGGGGAAACAACAACAATGGTGCTAGGGGTCGTGCATTTGTGATTGGTCAGGCTGATGCAAGGAACGATCCTAATGTGATTATGGGTAAGTTTCTTCTCGATGACTTTTATGTTACTGTATTATTTGATTCGGGTGCGGATACCAGTTATATGTCTCTGAAAGCTAGTCAAATGCTTAAACGCGCACCAACACTTTTGAACACCAAACATGTCGTAGAGTTAGCTAACGGTAAAAGTTTAGAGGCCACACACATAGTTCAAGGTTGTAATCTTATCCTCGCCGGTCAGACTTTCTCTATAGATCTCATTCCTATAACTCTGAGTAGTTTCGACATTGTCATTGGTATGGATTGGTTATCCCAACAACAAGCAGAGATCCTATGCAAGGAGAAGATCATTCGTATTCCTCATTCTGGCAAAGAACCTCTCGAAGTTCAAGGCGACAAGAGTGGTGTCGTGAGTGGCATCATTTCTTTCTTGAAGGCTCAGAAGTGTTTACGTAAGGGCCACACAGCTGTTTTAGCACTCGTTACCGATACATCGAAGAAAGAGAAAAAGATTGAGGATATTCCTGTAGTACGCGATTTTCCTCAAGTGTTTCCTGAAGAGTTACCTGGGTTACCGCCTCATCGTCAGGTCGAATTTCAGATCGAGCTCGCTCCAGGAGCAGCACCCATAGCTCGAGCACCTTATCGCTTAGCTCCAACCAAACTGGAAGAACTGTCTAAGCAACTACAAGAACTCTTGGAAAAGGGTTTCATACGTCCTAGCTCTTCGCCTTGGGGAGCTCCAGTACTATTTGTAAAGAAGAAGGACGGTACCTTCCGCATGTGTATAGACTACCGCGAATTGAACAAGGTGACTGTGAAGAATCGCTATCCTCTTCCACGCATCGACGATTTATTCGACCAGTTGCAAGGGTCGAGCTATTACTCGAAGATTGATCTAAGGTCAGGGTATCATCAACTGAGAGTCCGGGATGAGGACGTCTCCAAAACAGCGTTCAGAACACGCTACGGCCACTACGAGTTTTTGGTCATGCCTTTCGGGTTGACGAACGCGCCTGCGGTTTTCATGGATCTTATGAACAGGGTTTGCAAACCTTATCTAGACAAGTTCGTCATTGTTTTCATCGACGACATCCTGATCTACTCGAAGAGTCGGGAGGAACAAGAGCAGCACTTACGACTTATTTTGGAACTTCTTCGAACGGAACAGCTATACGCTAAGTTTTCAAAATGCGACTTCTGGCTTCGTGAAGTCCACTTCTTAGGCCACGTGGTCAACAAGGATGGGATTCATGTTGATCCATCCAAGGTGGATTCGATCAAGAACTGGCCTGCACCTCGCACACCGACAGAAATACGCCAATTCTTGGGTTTGGCGGGTTATTACAGACGGTTCATCAAAGACTTCTCAAAGATTGCTCAGCCGCTTACACTACTGACGCAGAAGGGTGTTGTTTATCGTTGGGGTAATGCACAGGAAACAGCGTTCCAGCACTTAAAGGATAGACTCTGTAGCGTACCTATCCTCTCTTTGCCTGAAGGCACGGACGATTTTGTAGTCTATTGCGATGCATCTATCCAGGGTCTTGGATGTGTATTGATGCAAAGGGATAAAGTCATTGCTTATGCTTCGCGCCAACTTAAGATTCACGAACGGAATTACACTACACACGACGTAGAGCTGGGAGCGGTCGTCTTTGCACTTAAGATATGGCGACACTACTTGTACGGTACCAAATGTGCTATCTACACAGACCACAGAAGCCTCGAACATATATTCAAACCGAAGGAACTGAATATGCGACAACGACGATGGGTCGAACTGCTAAACGACTACGAATGCTCAATCAGGTACCATCCAGGCAAAGCCAATGTTGTGGCTGACGCCCTCAGTCGAAAGGACAGCGCGCCTAAGCGCGTGCGAGCTTTACAACTCACTATACAGTCTAGTCTTCCTTCCCAGATACGAAATGCTCAGGTAGAAGCATTGAAACCAGAAAACGTCAGGGCAGAAGCCCTACGTGGCTCAAGGCAACGCTTAGAACAGAAGGAAGATGGTGCTTATTACGTAACAGGACGCATCTGGGTCCCACTCTACGGTAACCTACGCGAGCTTGTAATGGATGAAGCTCATAAGTCTCGCTACTCGGTACATCCAGGTTCGGATAAAATGTACCACGATATCAAAACTACATACTGGTGGCCTAGCATGAAGGCCCACATAGCAACATACGTTAGCAAGTGCCTGACTTGTGCAAGAGTCAAAGCCGAATACCAGAAACCATCAGGTCCACTTCAACAACCTGAGATACCACAATGGAAATGGGAACAAATTTCCATGGATTTTGTTACAGGCTTACCTAGATCTCAGCGCGGAAATGATACTATTTGGGTGATCGTGGATCGACTCACAAAGTCTGCTCACTTCCTGGCCATTAAAGAAACAGACAAGTTCTCTACCTTAGCAGACATCTACTTAAAAGAGGTGGTTTCGAGGCACGGGGTGCCAACCTCTATTATCTCTGATCGTGACGCACGTTTCACTTCAGAACTGTGGCAAGCAATGCACAAATCTTTTGGCTCTCGATTAGACATGCGCACAGCTTATCACCCTCAGACGGATGGACAGTCTGAGCGCACTATTCAAACACTAGAAGACATGCTTCGTGCGTGCGTAATCGACTTTGGCAATGGTTGGGAAAGACATCTGCCACTTGTGGAATTTTCATATAACAACAGCTACCACACCAGCATTAAAGCTGCACCATTCGAGGCATTGTACGGGCGTAAATGCCGGTCACCTCTCTGTTGGGCAGAGGTGGGAGATAGTCAAATCACAGGTCCAGAAATGGTAGTTGATACTACTGAAAAGATTGCTCAAATACGACAACGCATGGCGGCAGCTCGTGACCGTCAGAAAGCATACGCCGATAAAGATAGAAAACTACTCGAATTCCAAGTTGGGGATCGAGCGCTACTCAAAGTTTCGCACTGGAAGGGTGTAGTTCGTTTTGGCAAACGCGGCAAACTCAATCCACGATACGTCGGACCTTTCGAAGTTATTGAGAAGATAGGCAGGGTAGCCTACAGATTGAACTTACCAGTTGAACTCAGTGCAGTTCACAACGTCTTTCACGTGTCGAATCTGAAGAAGTGTACGTCAGATGAGACCCACATAGTTCCCTTGAAGGAACTCACTATCGACGAGCGGTTGCACTTCGTCGAGGAACCTGTTGAAATCACGGACCGGGATGTTAAGGTCCTCAAGAACACGAGAATCCCTCTTGTACGAGTTTGTTGGAACTCCCGCCGTGGCCCAGAGTTCACCTGGGAGCGTGAAGATCAAATGGAACTCAAATATCCCCAGTTATTCGGAACCAATGCAACTACTACTGAGGTTGAAGCTACCGCAGAATTTCGGGACGAAATTCCAAATCAACGGGGGGATGATGTGACACCCCAGGAAAACCAGTAACCTTCGCAAACCTGCTCGGGGAGCCGCGATACAATACAGGTAAACAACGTCACACCATTAGCTTTCCTCAGTAACTGCATGCTAAATTTTGGGACGAAATTTCTTTTAAGTTGGGGATAATGTGACAACTCGAATTTCCGACGTTTCACTTTCGCATTTATTGCACGTTGATTGTTTGACTATTTGCTTAACTGTAAAACAGTGATTGTTTGTATGTTGAATGTATGGGACATGATTGCATGATTAATACTCAACACTTGATAATACTTAGACGAACAAGAATCTGAATGACGAATCACAACTATAGCGACGAAACGGAACTTGTCTCGCCATATTCTGTTTCGCCATAAACCACTCGACGAAACAAAAGTGTTTCGCCGAGCCCAGATTCGCCGAGGCCCAGTTAGAGCCCAGTACTGTTAGACATATGTATATTACATAGAACGATTTCTTTCACCACACTTTAGCAAGAACTGAAACCCTAGAACCCTCTTGTGTGTGACGGCAGCCCTGTGTTTCCCCAAGCTCTCTCTAGCGATTAAAACCATCATCTTCGATACCTCGGTTAGTTTGATAGTTTAATACATATGTGCCTATTTACTTGATTGTTGAAACGGCTGTGAATGTATGCCTTTGCTGTTGTTTTGATTGATGGATTCGTTCTAGAAAGTCACAATCTCATGATGAATATTTAGGGTTTCATGATTATCTCAATGATTATAATGCATGTGATTGAACCGATTCGTATGTAGTGCTAGGTGAGGTCCAATGGTTTTCATGTAATCATGTGCATGTGAGTGTGCATCGAATTTAGTGTGCATCAGTGCATGTAATTAGACCTTAAATTGGCCCAATCATTATATTACATTCAATTTTGGTTGTCATATTATCACATGAAGGGCTCCACGAATTGGAAATTAAATTGTGCATAGTAAAGTCAATTGTGTCAGATCCACTAACTCGGTTCATTGGAATTGTAATAAGTTGATGTTCGGTCAAACAGCAGCTTGAAAACAAGTTGCACTTGTCGGCTATAGGTGATTATTAGGGTTTGGTGGTGTTATGACGTAACTAATGTATCACGTAACTGCTTAATGACGAATCTAAGTTTGGGACGAATCTGATATACGACGAATCAGGGTTTGATTCGTCAAGTAATTAAACGACGAAACTGGGGTTAGTTTCGCCGAGGGGACTCTCGACGAAACTGAAGTGTTTCGTCGAGTAAGAAATCTGGGTTAAACATTGTTTGCTTCTGTTAGTACTTAACCGATCTAATTAACTGTAGTTAACTATGTTACCTGGTTTGTATGTGTTTAACTACGTGCTATGTGCTACGTGATGATTTTTGGCTCGATGTTACCACATTATACTCGCACATGAACTGATTTCGGATACGTAAATACTTTAGGACGTGATTGATTAACCGTGAGCACTTACTTAGCATACCGAGCAAACCCAAGGTGAGTTCACACAGCCAAGGCATGGGATTCCCGGGGTGGGAATGGGTTTGGATTATTTACTTGTACTTACCTAGTTGATGGAACTTAGTTATATGGTCCTCGGGAGAGGAAGGGTTATTGATAAGATACGGCTAGACTAGTGATACTAATAGAACTGATCTTCGCACACACGCCGGGGATGGGCCGTGATAATATGACTGATCTTCGCACACATGCCAGGGTTGGCCGCGATATTATGACTAATCTTCGCACACATGCCTAAGGAGGCCGCGAACTATACACTAAACTTCGCACACATGCCGGGTGGCCGCGATACAAATATACCTAGTCTAGAATACTCGGGAAGTTTTCCCCAACCATCGCACACATGCCTAGAGGGCCGCGATATGAACTAATATGATACATGACTAAATGAACGAATACAAGGCTTACTATACTATTACTATTACTGAACCATTAACTGTGAACTCGCTCAACTAGTTGTTGACTCTCTGCTGCATGCCTTGCAGGACCTTAGGTACATATGGAGCTTGCACGGGAGATGCGGTCGTTGTGGGCACGGATTGTGAATCTTATGATAAAACATTAAACATTTGAACTGATTACTTACGTTGGGTTTACATTTATGCTTCCGCTATACACTTAACATGTTTTGTTTGAACACCTTTCATATGGATTGGTTTGGTTAAATTACATTTACAGTTACTATTACATTGTTCTATATGATTGGTGGCTTGATCTTGGTCAGTCACGCCTCCAAGCGGTGATACTCCGCGTGTGGATTTTGGGGGTGTGACATTTAGGAAGCATCAAATTTGATAAAAATCGACAAGCCAAATTCATGTTTGAAAAAGATAACTGTCACACCCCCAAAATCCACATGCGGAGTATCACCGCCTGGAGGCGTGACTGACCAGGATCCAGCCACCAATCATATTGAACAAGCATGTAAGTAATTAGAAAATCCAACCAATATAATTGGTGTCCAAACAAAACATAGTTTAAGTTGCAAGCGGAAGCATAATGATTAAATCAAAACCAAATATAAGTTCAAATGTTTAAATGTTTAACATGGCACACAGTTGTCCATGTCCCACAACGACCACGCCTCCTCGTGCAAGCTCCATAAGTACCTAACGACCTGCAAGGCATGTAACAACAAATCAACAACAAAGTTGAGCGAGTTCACAGTTGATGTTCATTGTTTAAGTTGTTTCAAAAACCATGAGTTCATTTGTAAGTCGTAAGTTAACCCGTTTACCCTGTTTCCTAAACATATCCATAGTTGGTGGGGGCTTCCCCATGTTAACCACTAGACCCGTTACCATATCGACCACTGACTAAAGTAAGTTGGTGCCCTGACGTCAATGTCTATCATCATTGACTAGTGCCCAGATCCATTAGTTCACGCCCGTCCTCTGCGGCACGGTGTGAGGCTTGTCAAACCTAAATAGCGCTATCTAACTAATGACCCGCTCGCCATTGGCCCGGCGATTAAGTCGATATAAAAGGAGGGACTTTATGATAGAGAGTTTTGGTCTAGTATCCGTGTTGTCACCCTTCAATAAAGAGGATGTGTACGTAATCCCCAAACCAGGAGATTACGCAGGTTCTGATTAAGTTCTTAGTACGTGTTGTCACCCTTCAATAAAGAGGGTGTGTACGTGTTCCAAACCAGGAGATCACGCAGTTTCCGTTCAAATCCTTTACCCATTCCCAACCCCTGGGAATCCCATGCCTTGTAGAAAGTGTGAACTCACCTTGGTTTGCTCGGTAAGACCAATTACTTGTTTATCAGTCGGTCAAATACATCCTATCATGATTTACTAGTAACATTCAGTTTAGTATTCACACCTAACCACGTATTTCGTCATACATTACACAAGTTGCATTCATGAAATATATACATGTCCTCATGCACGGTATAACAGTTAGCCATGTCATAACACTACAAAAAAAATGTCATTTAGTGACATACAAAAAGTGCCACAAAACAACAAAAAAGTGCCACTAAAAACACCTGTAGGAATGGGCGGCACACAAAAAAAGTGCCACTAGAAGCGCTGACGCTAAAGCCTTTTAGTGGCACTTTTTCGATCTGCCGCACAAAGTATATATCCTTTTAGTGGCACTGTTTTTTCTACCACTACAAACTTTTGGGTTTTTAGTGGCACATATTTTTTGCCGCAAAAATCACATCAAATTATTTTTCATATTAATTTTTATTGATTACAATTATTATTTATTTACATTAAAAACTAAAAAAAAATGTAAAATTTAGAAATCATAATAATACAATCAATTCAATTAAAAAGTTCAATCAATCATCTTCCAAAGATTCCAAATGTTTGCAAAGAAATAACTAATAAGTGTCAACCTAAGTCTAAATATCAAACATACAAAACAAATATTTAAAAAAAGTTTGAACAAAAACTCAAAACTCCATTGCGTTCATGAATCTCTTTCACAATCTTCATGCGAGTAAAATATTCATTGTGTTAACTCTTTCTTAGCGATCGTATTTCCTACTTCATAGTTGTTCTATGCACTTACTCCTTATTGCCGCCGCATCAACCAATTCACTATATTCAACCTGAAATTTCACAATTCATGTTCAAATGATTAGATCTCATAACCATAGCCATTAAAGATGTAAGAGCAATTAATAAAAGACAAAATTACTTCTTTTGACATCACTTTAAGCTCTCTTCAGCCAAAGATTTGGTGGTTCTTTCAATACATCTATTTATCCATATTGCCATCACTAACGAAAAGTGGGTTCACGATGAGAATCTTTCCCATTAGTTTATAATGGCTCAAACTGAGTTAAGTTATCTTCAATCTTAAACGGGTCAATTGGTAAACTAAAACAATGCTAAAAATGTGGTGAATAGATCAATAGGGTCAAAAGATGCCCAGAGTATATTCTTTAACCATGCAATCTCTTTTTTATTGATGTAGTTTTTTAATCAAAAAAGACCCTTCTTGTTTTTTATTGCCTGAAAATTCATTGGGAAAGGAGTCGGGTTTGCTGTTTGCATCAGTATTAGTTTTTATCTCTTTCATTTTCTATATTGATTGTCGGTATCGCATCGAAACTGTATCGAATCACATTGATACCGACTAAAGTACGCCGCAAAGCACGGGGAATGTCACTAATTATATGCCATTAAAAATGTGTGCCACTAAATGGCTTTTTTTTTGTAGTGTAATTTCATTCCATACAATTCCTTTACTAACTGATTGGTCATACACAACATATCATACCCATCCTACTTGATAGTCCCTAAAGGTTTTCTCAACATGTGCGGCCCAGTTAGGTGCCGGCCCAACCCAGTTTTAGTTATGCGTTAAGTCGTTAATTGCTAGAATGGTCCAATTAATTTATAATGCCCAAAACAATACCCCATCATTACTAATTCATATAATTTACGTTCACACCACATTATAATTTATCAAATAGCATTAACATCACCAACAGTAACTATCTAATTGAATTAAAGCAAGCATTGTTTAACATATATTCAAGTACACGTAATATTTATCCTTTTTCTTGGCCGATTACATGCATACATCAAGAGGTCATAATTATATGATTTATCCCCCTAATAATTCATGTATAAACACCCTAAACTATCTATATATATTCAGATCAACCATACCACTCTAAATACAAAACTACCATAAAATCAAACTAATTACATTGACTATCATGCATCCTAGAACAACCATCAGATTGTTAACAAAACATTCAATCATACAAGTCATCATCATTATACCAGAACCTAAGTCAATTTATAAACAACTCTAAAACAGATTCTGATCATGCAACAATCGTACTCATCATCGACAACATGTACACACTTACGTAACCCAACCCGATTCCCTAAATTCCATACACGTTTACCACAGCCAAATCTTGCACATACATACACGTAAACAATACATATATATGAGACGGAGCATCGTTACCGAGTGCGAGACTTCTAGGGTGTTGGTGCGCCGACCGGGGTAGCGAGGGAGGAGAGATGGTGTGCGACGGTGGAGGGGCTGCTGCTGCCAAACGATGTGAGGGAGGGGAGAGGAGAGCAGGTGTGATGTTTGTAGGTTAGGGTTTAGGGAGTTTGGTAGGGTTATAATAATTCAAGCATTCATACGTAATTAGAAGAAAGATAAGGCAGGGGGTTCCTTTGTGGGCCGATAACCAAGAAAATAATAAGAAGGGAATTGTAGTCTTGGGAGGCTTGGGCCGTACACACTGAACACAAGATAAGATGGCCATAATTTTGGAAATTCATAAATAATGCATGCATCGTCAATCTAGTATACTTTAGTTTATATATATATATATATGTATTTTCAACTAATATAAAAGTATAATTAATCAACTAATATAAAAGAATAATAACCATGCCATGGTTCGGGCCTCATAAGTTTCAAGTTACGCGAGTAGGTTAAATCGACAAGCAAAACATGGCTACGGTTCAAACGGTTCGAGTCGGTTCCAAAAGGATAAGGATTCTGTTTCTAATTTATCGCTTGTATAATATAAACTTATAATACATTTCAGTTAAGTATAATTAACTCGTCAAATAGAATAAGTAAAAGGTTCGATTATAAATACGAAACAAACGGTTTAAAACCTCGAAATTACGAGTTGTCACATCATCCCCAAGTTGAAAGAAATTTCGTCCCGAAATTTGGCACGTAGTTACTGAGGAAGCTAGTTAGGTTGCATGGTTTCCTGATTTTTCCTAGGGTGTCACATCATTCCCCTGTTGGTTTGGAATTTCGTCCCTAAATTCCGCAGTAGCTTCAGCCTCAGTAGGGGTTTCATTGTTTTCGCCATCAGCCGATTCCACAACAGGTTGGGTTTCAAGAAGCATCAGGGTTAAGCAGAACAGTGGCGAAGTGATCAGTCACCAAGAACACATAGGCTACCATGTTGTTATAATCCCGGCGTCGCCCACGCCAATCCCTAATGTCCCTCTATGAGCATCATTTCCCGTGTTGTTGTACTCGTTGCGAGGATTTCCAGTACGGCCGTCGTTCCCTTGGTTGTTGTCGTTGAATTTAACATTGGCCACTCCATGCCGTAAGCACCTTCACTTTCCATACTGTTGGTTACCATTACAAATACCTTGTTGTTGCCGTGACCGTTGCCTCTAATGTTGTTGTTTGAAACGAAGCTCTACGACTCTTCACCATCAAGGTCCATCTTTTCACATTCTGAGCCACGTCCTAACGCGTTACTCACTGTGCTGGCAGTCACACCTTCCATACTACCATCAGCTGTCCTCACTTATGCCCCGATTGATTCATAAGAGTTGACTCCCATGAGTTGCTGACGAGGGTTAAGGATTCGTTTGAAGCCAATTCGCTGATGCTCGTTGCCGGTAATTAGGGTCGTCAAATACTGAGGTCGGTAAAGTACTACGCTCATCCTCCTGTCCATCGGTGTTGCAAGTTGCTTGAGTAATACTCGGTCTGTTACGAGGGTATCGCAGAAGTGATCACACTTCGGGATCTAAGATGTCAAAACATGAGTTGCAGCAAACGAAGAGGAGCAAGAAAGGTATCGATCAATCATTCGACGCTGCGACATCCTACTCAGGGACGTTCGTATAAGCACCTAACATTCTACACGGTTCGCTAGGTGTTCAGATGGGTGTTCAGGTAATAGTCGATAGCATCGAGATTTGAAAGGATCCAGAGATGAATGAAAAGTTCACATTCGAGTAGGGGACAATCACTGCTATGACCCCTATAGGTTTGTTATGTTTCACATCGGTCAAATACCGGAACGGAACCCCTTTTCCACTTGTCAAGGCTCACTGGGACTCGCATGCACCCCACATTATTATTATGTGTGCACCCACAATAATATTGCGATTTGCATGCTCATCTCAGTTCCTCCTAACTCATGTCAAATGGTTCCTCAAACTCAGATGTCAAACGGAGGTCGTCAATGTAATAAGATCACAAAAACCTAAGGACTATGGCATACTATCAACGCATCATAAGGTGAGCAAGCAATCCATGCCATCTTGCTATAGTGACGAGTGTGTGTTCGTGTGTTTCGTCATAAACAAATGTGTACTGTCACATCAAAGGAAACATGGGTGAGAGAGGTTCGCGAGAGTGCGATGACAGAAGAGAGTAAGCACACAAGTGTTTTCAAACAATAGTTGTTACGTTTATCTAAGCATATCACGAGCAAAGTTCTATGTAACTAGCAAGTAGGCAATATAAACATAAATCATATCACCTATAGTGTGGAGTCTTGCACGTGGAGCGAAGCGTCGTTGTGGATCGTTGAGCACTGTACAGGTTATAGTCTGGTTTTATCAAAAAGCTTTTCCCCTTTTTAAAACCAAGTTCACTATAACCAATGGCTCTGATACCAATCTGTCACACCCCCAAAATCCACATGCGGAGTATCACCGCCTGGAGGCGTGACTGACCAGGATCCAGCCACCAATCATATTGAACAAGCATGTAAGTAATTAGAAAATCCAACCAATATAATTGGTGTCCAAACAAAACATAGTTTAAGTTGCAAGCGGAAGCATAATGATTAAATCAAAACCAAATATAAGTTCAAATGTTTAAATGTTTAACATGGCACACAGTTGTCCATGTCCCACAACGACCACGCCTCCTCGTGCAAGCTCCATAAGTACCTAACGACCTGCAAGGCATGTAACAACAAATCAACAACAAAGTTGAGCGAGTTCACAGTTGATGTTCATTGTTTAAGTTGTTTCAAAAACCATGAGTTCATTTGTAAGTCGTAAGTTAACCCGTTTACCCTGTTTCCTAAACATATCCATAGTTGGTGGGGGCTTCCCCATGTTAACCACTAGACCCGTTACCATATCGACCACTGACTAAAGTAAGTTGGTGCCCTGACGTCAATGTCTATCATCATTGACTAGTGCCCAGATCCATTAGTTCACGCCCGTCCTCTGCGGCACGGTGTGAGGCTTGTCAAACCTAAATAGCGCTATCTAACTAATGACCCGCTCGCCATTGGCCCGGCGATTAAGTCGATATAAAAGGAGGGACTTCATGATAGAGAGTTTTGGTCTAGTATCCGTGTTGTCACCCTTCAATAAAGAGGGTGTGTACGTAATCCCCAAACCAGGAGATTACGCAGGTTCCGATTAAGTTCTTAGTACGTGTTGTCACCCTTCAATAAAGAGGGTGTGTACGTGTTCCAAACCAGGAGATCACGCAGTTTCCGTTCAAATCCTTTACCCATTCCCAACCCCTGGGAATCCCATGCCTTGTAGAAAGTGTGAACTCACCTTGGTTTGCTCGGTAAGACCAATTACTTGTTTAACAGTCGGTCAAATACATCCTATCATGATTTACCAGTAACATTCAGTTTAGTATTCACACCTAACCACGTATTTCGTCATACATTACACAAGTTGCATTCATGAAATATATACATGTCCTCATGCACGGTATAACAGTTAGCCATGTCATAATTTCATTCCATACAATTCCTTTACTAACTGATTGGTCATACACAACATATCATACCCATCCTACTTGATAGTCCCTAAAGGTTTTCTCAACATGTGCGGCCCAGTTAGGTGCCGGCCCAACCCAGTTTTAGTTATGCGTTAAGTCGTTAATTGCTAGAATGGTCCAATTAATTTATAATGCCCAAAACAATACCCCATCATTACTAATTCATATAATTTACGTTCACACCACATTATAATTTATCAAATAGCATTAACATCACCAACAGTAACTATCTAATTGAATTAAAGCAAGCATTGTTTAACATATATTCAAGTACACGTAATATTTATCCTTTTTCTTGGCCGATTACATGCATACATCAAGAGGTCATAATTATATGATTTATCCCCCTAATAATTCATGTATAAACACCCTAAACTATCTATATATATTCAGATCAACCATACCACTCTAAATACAAAACTACCATAAAATCAAACTAATTACATTGACTATCACGCATCCTAGAACAACCATCAGATTGTTAACAAAACATTCAATCATACAAGTCATCATCATTATACCAGAACCTAAGTCAATTTATAAACAACTCTAAAACAGATTCTGATCATGCAACAATCGTACTCATCATCGACAACATGTACACACTTACGTAACCCAACCCGATTCCCTAAATTCCATACACGTTTACCACAGCCAAATCTTGCACATACATACACGTAAACAATACATATATATGAGACGGAGCATCGTTACCGAGTGCGAGACTTCTAGGGTGTTGGTGCGCCGACCGGGGTAGCGAGGGAGGAGAGATGGTGTGCGACGGTGGAGGGGCTGCTGCTGCCAAACGATGTGAGGGAGGGGAGAGGAGAGCAGGTGTGATGTTTGTAGGTTAGGGTTTAGGGAGTTTGGTAGGGTTATAATAATTCAAGCATTCATACGTAATTAGAAGAAAGATAAGGCAGGGGGTTCCTTTGTGGGCCGATAACCAAGAAAATAATAAGAAGGGAATTGTAGTCTTGGGAGGCTTGGGCCGTACACACTGAACACAAGATAAGATGGCCATAATTTTGGAAATTCATAAATAATGCATGCATCGTCAATCTAGTATACTTTAGTTTATATATATATATATATGTATTTTCAACTAATATAAAAGTATAATTAATCAACTAATATTAAAGAATAATAACCATGCCATGGTTCGGGCCTCATAAGTTTCAAGTTACGCGAGTAGGTTAAATCGACAAGCAAAACATGGCTACGGTTCAAACGGTTCGAGTCGGTTCCAAAAGGATAAGGATTCTGTTTCTAATTTATCGCTTGTATAATATAAACTTATAATACATTTCAGTTAAGTATAATTAACTCGTCAAATAGAATAAGTAAAAGGTTCGATTATAAATACGAAACAAACGGTTTAAAACCTCGAAATTACGAGTTGTCACAATAACTAAAGAGCGTGATAAAACAAAATGAAATACTTGCATGATTATCTTTATATTTATACCCATTCCTTCCGTTTACGTGAGCATATTTTTTGAGCCTTTACAGCTTTCTTGTCAAATGCTTCTTTGTTTTTGCGGAAAAATGAGTGAGCTGGATGTCTTATGTAATTTAGAACTTGTCATTTGTATACTTTTCAAAACCATGAATATGTGAAATTACATAGAAATGATAGAGGCAATTAGGATAACCCCTTTGTCAGCCTTTTTCTTTGTTTATATTCCGCACCCAACACTATCCATTAGTTCGCCATGTTGAGCCTATTTTCCGTATTTTTCTTAACTTTACCCAAATTTAAAGCCTACTTACCTAAAATATAACCTTTTCTCATTCACCCTTATTTTCGTTAAAAAAACTTGGCCATAAGCTTTCTAGTTTGGTATAAGTTTCACTTTACTACTAAAAAAAAAAAAAAACCAACAACCGTTTGTCAAAACTCTCTAAGGAAATTAAGGAAAAACTATCAAGAAAGAAAAATAGAGAGTTGATGTATAAATAGAATAAACTCTGAAGACCTACACAAGTAGCTTAGCAACGTGTTCAGATTCACAGAAAATGCCAAGTTTTTGGCCAAGTTTTAACCTTTCTTGCCACTTTCAAATATCCATTCCATACCCTAAACCTTAGCCTATCATTACAACCATCAAAGACCTCTTGATTTATGCTTTTCACATATTAATTAGTGGAGATTAGATCTTTTGACAAGCTTATGATATTGCATGATTCATTGACTAGGCATCGAGTGTTTTACATACACATTATATGTATGATTCAGAAATTTAACCGAGTGTGTGTGAACAATGTGAGAAATATAATAATTTGCATGCTAAAGTCATTTGAAAGTTGAATTATTGCTTTAAATTATCCTTTCGAACATCTAACAAAGCCTATTTATTTTAAATCTTTGATGACGACTTTTTGAAAACCAATTTGAACACCAAACAAATTAGAAAACCTTGTGAATATTCAGAATTGATTCCGTATTTTATTTTAAGTTTGCTTGAGGACAAGCAAAGTTCAAGTGTGAGGATGTTTGATATATGTTAAATTATACATGTTTTTATACCCCAAAACACTTCCGTTTTAAAGCATTTTTGACCGAAAACACAACGTTTAGGTACCAAATTCGGTACTTTTATATTTTCAAGTCTTAAATAGAGCATAAAGGAAAAAAACTGATGAAAACAGACAAATTCTGATGCATTTCTAATAAAAATGGCAAAAATCTGATGAATTGCCAGGTATGACACGATCGTGCCACCAGCGGCACTACCGTGCCGATCAAGCGATCTCGGAAGCACTTCCAGTGTGATCAGGAGTGCCAACTGTTTCTCGGGCCGCACTACCGTGTCACCTGAGGCATGACCGTGCCAAGGCTTGACCAGAGTTTCTGACCAACATTTCTGATGAATGGCACTACCGTGCCGATCTGATGACCGAGACAACTTGTCCACTAGTCCACTTGGCTGACTCGGGATCGAAGAAACTGACATCACCCGACAACACCTGCCGCACGACCGTGCCAAACTCGCACGACCGTGCCGATGAAGAAATCTCCTATAAATACAGCCATTCGCTACTGGTTCGAATGTTGGGTTTTTCTCCATGTTTCTGGGCGATTTATGGGTTCCGAAGCACTACTGATCAGACCCTTTTGAAGCTTGAAGATCGAGTGAAAGCATAACCGATCCAACTCGTCAATTCCTTGCTTGTTTTTGGTTCGATTTCTTGTTCTTGAACATGTATTCTGATCATTTTGCAAGTTATGAGCTGATGTTAGTTTATGTTTAATGTAGTTTATGTAATAGTAGTTATAAACTTGTTTCTTGAATAATCGTTACATTGTAATCTTATTTGTATGAAGCTTTAGTACTTTTTCTTGTTGAATCTTCAAGATTATATAATGAACGTTTCATTGATGTTGAGTTCCTGATTATGTTTGATTATCTTGGATAATGAATCTGTGGTTAGTGGGATGGTAACTATTTCTTGATTAATCACTTATTTGTAGACTTTGTTTACACCATGAAACCAGACCAGGGTATTGGTATTTTACAAGATATATCTTATTGTGATTAGGAATACTTTCTTGCATGTAAGAGTTCTAACGAATTATATGGTGTTGATTACATGTTCTTGCATGCAGTTTATGATCCTTGTTTAGTAGTTTTGGTCTGAAATTGCTGACATGGTAGATTTGTGTTCAAGACTTGTAAAGGTGAAATTGTTTGTTATATGATCTACATAATTGCTTATCCTCGTGGTTGTATTGTGACCATCGGTATTGCTTTCTTTGATAAGTGAGGTTAGGAATCCAGACCCGGTAAATAACCTATCTTTAAAGATTTGCATGAATAAATATCAATAGCTCGCTAATGAATGATTTTAGGTGCTTAACGTGTGACCATCGTGTTAACTTTCCGAAGAATCATAATGCTAGAAATCCAGACCCGGTAACTAGCTGTCTCGAAATTGGAAAATTGATTAAGTGCTTCTGTGACATATTTGATAGATAACAAGTTTAGGTTGTTTGTGAAACAAGATAGTAGTATATTTATGTTTTAGTTGTAATTTAGATAACTTAGTTAACAACCATTCACCTTTCTTTGTATCTGGTAATCTAATGACAAAGACTTAGTACATTATAACGCCCGTGTTCCATGGATCGATATCTGGCTCTTACCAATACTTTACTGCGTATATGACGGGATACACTTGTCCTTTGTTGTGTGTGTTTTAATGTTAAGGTATAAACCATTTTTATAAATATAAAACACATTTCGTTGCATGGGAAAATACTGTAAATAAATGTATACGAACATGAACGTCACTTGGCAAAAATTATGTTGGCAACGGTAAGATAAACGCTTATCGCGTAACGGTTAAAATGCGAAACGAACGTCGGTGACCACCCGATCAGTGTTAAAATCCTAAAAATAGTCTGTTATGATTAGAATAGTAATTTTAATCATATTCGTGAGGAAAAATAAATTAAAATGCTAAGAAACTCTATTTTTCGAGTTAAAGCGCGTACCGCGCGATACTGCGCGCCTTAGACAAAATACCGTCAACACAGCTAGTCGAGGCAACTGGTAATTATTTTAGTGATAATTTTTATAGAATGATAAAAATAATTTATAACGCACTAAAACGGGATTAAAACGCTAGATAAAATACCCGGTATCCAGTAAAATATAAGTTTTTAGCCAAAACTACATATATATATATATATATATGTATACACATAAATTCAAAAATATAGGTGAAATGTGAGACAAGGAATGTTAGTTGGCACACATGCAAGCCCACTCTCTTTCCTCTCACTTCCCCCTATTGGATAAAAAAAGGGTGAGTCATGATTATGTTTCATGTAATACTTCTCATATCCTTCAAAATCCAAGAAACTCATTTCAAAACACTCTAATTCTCTCTCTTAATACATTCCGCTGAACACCCCTCTACAACATCCATTTCCATTTTCCAACTTTAATCTTAAGGATTCAAATCCATTTCAAGGAGGTTTCAAGTTCATTTGAAGGTTTAAAGGTGTTTTTCAATAAGATTCAAGCTAGAACAAGATCCATATCATCATTTTTGTCAAAAACCCACTAGAACCTTGAAGGTATAAAAACCATTTCTCTAAATTTTGTTCTTGGTTCATAGTGATGTTGTAAAACTTGGAAAGTTTCTCTTAAATCTTGAGATTTTCACAAAACATAAAACTAAAACACATGGGTTTTTAAAGGAAACAAGAATGGATGAACATGTGTGCATGTGTGGCCGTGAGTGTGGGTGTCTGTAGGTGATTATGTTTTGATTTTTGATTGAGTGATTCTTGATTAACATGTTACTTGAATAGTAGAATGCATGCATGTTTTAAAAGTTTTGAGATGGAAGCTTTTTGATTTGAAACGAGTTTAAGTAAAAAGTGAATTTTTAGAATCAAGTGAATATGTATATGGCCGTGTATGTATGTATGTGAATTTTTGATGATTAAAAGTCTTAGATATACAAAAATGTGTATGCCTTGTATTTATGTAAAAAGATTAAATGATGATCATATGAAGATGATGATGTTCTTGAATGTTTAAACATGAGCTAAATGCATGATAGATATAATCTAATTCATGCATGTTGATGATGATAGGAATTGTATGCATTAGATGCTTGTACTTAAGCATGCATGTGAATGAATGGTCATGAAATGATGATTTATGTATGATATGATGAAAATAATTTTTAATCAGATTCTAAACAATAAAGATAGGAATATTTGGAGTGTTAAAATAGTATAAAACTTTGTCATAAAGTTTACTAGCTTTGCATGTTGTACTTGGTGCTTTATGTGTTGTAAAATATGTGAAATCACATGATTTATGTGACTTACACAAAAACTGCACTAATCTGATTATAATCATCATTTTAATCATTAAATAACATGTATTGTGTTAAAATATCAAGTCATTTCGAGTTAGGATGGTTATAGTAACGTTTAATGCAAAACTATGCGTTAAAACAGTCAAAAATCGGTTTTTCGAATGATTTTTATGAAACTGAATTAGATCGGAAAGTAAACTGATATTTTTAATTTAAAAATAAGTATTTTAACTAATTTTAAGGTTAAATGGTGTTTGGACTTGGTCATACGTGACTTCCGACGCCCAAAAACGTTACCGAATCGCTAAAATAAACATTTTTCGATGAACACTAGTGTTGGTAAATTTTGGGTGAACCTTATGTGTTAAGATGTGTTATGTGATTTAAACATGTGAATTTGAAAATATGTTAAGTTTTAACATGATATTGGAAATTTAGATTATGCATGTATACTTGTGCGTTATGTGCGGTAGAAACGGTAAAAAATCGCGTTAAATGTGTAACTTGTTTTTCGAGCATGAAATTTGATACATATAAGTTATTTTATGTATGCTTGCCTTAAAAATGACAACATGAATAATTTAACGAGATTACGTATATTTCGATGATAATTTATGTGTACGTTTATGTATATATATTACAACGCGCAAATCGTAGATATATTACGTATAAACGTGTGTGTTAATGGATTTACATGATAACGGTCACCAATAAAATCGTTCAAGTCGCAAAATCTTAAAACTATATATATATGGACTCATCTATATATATATATATATATATATTAACTTGCCAACATAATAAAAAACCATAACTTTTTAAGAAAATCTAAGTTATGTGAAGATTCTAAGAAACAGAGAAACTTAGGATTTTTGTGATATATTTATTTATAAATCATTCCTACATATAATAGTACGTGTAGAAATCAAACTGTGGGAGTTCGTTATTTAAAAATACGCACCCAAAGGTGAGTGTCACTAAACCCCTCTTTTACTTCTTTGTATATGTTTTGGGGGTAGAACACGTCAAAAAGGGTTTAATAATGTTTTTTGATTAAAACATACCTTTTTATATAAATTATATATTTTCGTTGAAAATATATGGAGTTTGATAAATCATACGTTTCGAGGTAAAACGTTTTTGATGAATGTATGTTTGGAGGAGAAACTGGGATGATATGGTGTTTACGAGGAGAAACCGACCGTGAAGTTGGAACGAATGCTGCCTGGTCTCAAGAGAGTAAGTAACAACATCGGCTCACATTTCGGTGGGGATTTCAGGGGATTCGTAAAACTTCGTATATTAAATTTTTCATATTAGTAAGATATATATATTGTATGTGAGGCAGACATCAATATATGGTCTCAATATGGACCCTGCGCCCATGATGTCGTTTAATCGATTAAGTAATGTACGCGAGGAATTGTTGGTAGATCTATCGGGTTGACAACCCCGTCATGATCGGTCGTCTCGTGTCAAGTCAAACGACGAATTTAGATTCTGGTTATTGTCTAGCATTGATTATCTGTGCATGGTAAATATATAGTTCGTATTGTCTAGCTAACATACGAGTCTGAACATGGACGCTATGAATTTCATATACAAAACCTGGGAAAATGCCTTAATGTCGGGTTTTTGAACTTACGACGGATGACCCATGGATTTTATTAAGGAAGTAAATGGACTTTCTAAAAATTCTATGGATGTTTTAAAATAAACACATAATCAGGAAGTTTTCCTTTGGAAATCAAATTGTTTAGATTTGATTATGTGAACTCACCTTCCTTTGTGTTGACACTTGATTTTAACGTGTTCTACAGGTACTTGAGTTCGGCTTCGGGAATTATGGCGTATCTTGTGTTTGTTGTTGCATGTTTTGTCACATAAAATGTTGGACTGACTTTTAAAATTTTTGGGACAATGTCATAAGATCCGTGAGGAACAAAGACAACTTTATCATGTCATGGTTATGTCATGTTTTGGGACGTCAAGTTTAAAATCTATGTTTTAAATAAGTAATATTGTCCAATAATATAATGCATCAAACATCAAGATAGAAATGGGAACCAACTTCCGTCACCACTACGTTTTGAATTCTGTTGCGACGTTTTTGGGGTGTGACAGAGAACGGAGTAAATACATACAAAGAATTAATGAAAACATAAATGTTATAATTGTCTAACACTTACAATTAAAAGAAAGGAAAAGTAAAATAAAAAAGTTTAATGATTGGTTGTTTTCTCGGATTAAAGTGTTTAATGGTTTTCTAATGGTGAAATCTGTCACAAATTCTGATAGTATTACGTGGGTTTCAACTGTTGTAGTTGGTCGTTTTTATCTTGGTAATGTGCACCATAATTCCAATAAGTATCAAGGCTTTCATGGTTGCGTGGGATAAAATATTTCCTAATTTAGAACATCATATGTAGTTATCATCACTCTGTGATTCTTGTTTGGTTTTATTATAGAACTTAACATTTCGGTCATGACATATAAATCTTAAATTCATTATGCTCCAATACATATGATATAATGTTTGATCAGTTTCATATATACCTGATCCATATGAATTAGCAAACAGCAAATAAAAAAAGACACCAGACATGCAATCCTCAAAGCTCAGAGTGTAGATAGTTTCTAGGGTAAATTACACTTTTCGTCCTTTATGTTTGTATCAGATTGCAATAGATGACATTTACTTCAATAATTATAGTCACCGTCCTTTATTTGGAAAACTCATTACAACTTAGGTCCTTTATCACTAACCTGGTTAAATTTTTCTGTTAACTATAGCATGTGCCTTGCACATGCGGGTAGTTTAGTAATTTACTAGTATATCTAAAACAAATTTATAAATAAAGCAAAACCCAACTCTTTTATCTCAAATATCTCTTTCTCTCTCTCTCATGCTCTCTCTCCCATCATCTTCACCACAATCCCCATTAACCCAAAACCCCCAAATCCCCAAACCAAACCCTAAATCAAAACACCACCATCAAAGGGGTTAAATTTCCAAAAAGTTTAGTGGTTGTGGCTGGATTGGATCTTGTTCAAGATTGGCAATTGGCATATGTTGAAGGTTGGAGGATGCAGAGCAACAAGTGGATTTATTGTTTTTGAAAAAGGCTACAATTGGGTTCTATTTCTTGTCAAATAATGAGCATTTCTACACTTTAATGGATGTGATCAAAAGCTTTGTGAGCTCATAGATGAAAACCCCCACCCCACCCACCCCCCCCCCCCCCCCCCCCCAAAAAAAAAAAAAAAACTTAACTTTTCAACTTCAGAAGAAGGCATACATAACACAAGTTTCAAACTGAAACAAGTTTGTGCCGCCCATACTTGCCCCTTTCTGAAACAACCTAATCGTATTGACAGGGTTTGCGATATGGTTAATTATAACAAGGCCATCCAATTGTCTATCAGTAAATGATGTCCTTATTCAACTTAAGCCAAGTTAAGAGGCAAGCAGTTAGGCTTTACATGTGGGTTTAGAATGGTTTGACTGGATTAGGATGGCTGGTTCAGGTAGAGTCTTTGCTACCGGGCCTATATAAATGATGACATATTTTTTATTCCCTTCGACATTCTCACTCTCGTCTTCTCCGTTTAATTTAGGGTTCAATTAAGTGAAACTTAGTCTTATATCGTTTTATGTTAGAGATCATCATATTGTTGATTCTCCGATTCTTTTCGCTACAAACACAACCATATTGTGGGACATGCTTCCAAACAACTGATGATTGAATTTACCAGTCGGTGTGGAATGATGGAGAGTTATCTCAGCGATGGTGGTGGGGGTGGGATTTGGGAGTGGTGGTAGTGGCGGGGTTAGTTGGATAGAGAGAGGGTAAATTACAATTTTGGTCCATTATACTAGTAAAATGACTAACCTACCCTCATGTGCAAGGCACATGCCATAGTTAACTAAAAAAATTAATAAGGTTAGTGATAAAGGACGTAAGGTATAATGGGTTTTCCAAATAAAGGACCGTGACTGTAATTATTGAAGTTAAAGGTCATCTATTGCAATCTAATACAAACATAAAGGACGAAAAGTGTAATTTACCCTAGTTTCTAATGTATAATTGTTACAAACTAATCCTTTGACGTACACTTAACAGATACATAGAATGACTCAAACTATACTTTACACTAATTATATTAAAGACTCTAAACTTTGTATCAAACAATTAAGGCTATTATATTTGAGGAGCCTATAATTTGTTTAGAAAAATTTAAAAAATCTAGTATCAACAAATGTTTCACAAACACTAAAATTTGGTTATTAAGATATGTTTCTGTATACATTTCTTGCAACTTAAATAGATTGTACACAGAAAAACTAACCGAAAAGTAATAAAATTTCAAAAGTTATGTAGGTTGCAAAAACATTTTGTCACAATTTTTGTGGCAAAAGCAATCTAGGTGCGAATTCTGTGGTAATTGGTTTAGTTGCAAACAAATATGATGCCCAGTTTGAGATGAAATTTCATTTGATAAATAATAATAGTCACAAAAATCGGTTCCGACCAATGATTCCATAACTGCGGAAATCAGCCACAAAAGAGCACTTGTGACAGTTCGGCAACGCCTTCAACTGTTGCAAAAGGTCTTTTTGCGTGATGTGCACCATAATTCCAACAAATATCATGGGTTTCATGGTGGACTAGTTAACATTTTTGGTTTAGAATATCATATTGTAGTTATCATCACGCAAGATACCGTAATTCTTATTTATTTTAATGCAGAACTTTACTTAACAGAACTTTACAACAACTGATATTGATCATGATAAATCTTAAATTCATTATTCTCCAATACATATGATATAATTATTGATCAGATATTAACATTTATTAACAAACAACAAATAAAAAAAGAAACAAGACATGCCATCTTCGAAGCTTAGAGTTTTATGCTTGTATCATGGAGGACATGATGGCTTTGCAGGACATTATGGCTTTGCAGGACATGGACACCCTCCGGGACACCCACCGGGACACCCTCCAGGACATCCACCGGGACACCCTCCGGGACATCCACCGGGACACCCACCGGGACAGCCTCCTGGACACCCACCGGGACACCCACCCGGACATCCTCCGGGACACCCACCAGGACATCCTCCTCTGGGACACCCACCAGGACACCCACCGGGACACCCACCGGGACACCCTCCGGGACACCCACCGGGACACCCTCCAGGTCCCTTGACAGAGACAAGAAGCTTCATACCTTTCAAACACTCATTTCGATTAGCAATAAACGGATAGTCGCCCACTCCTCCTAAGATGACCTCTTTCTTTATGCCCATAATTGGTCCCGCAGCACAACAGCACTGGTATTTGTCCATAGTGACGTATAATACCATATATTTTGCTGGATCGTAATTGAACACTAAACCAACAACATAGTTAGCTTGCTGCAAGACATAGACATATAATTATCAACAAAGCATGTGTAATATTTACCAAGTTTGTCTCCCTGCTTGAATTCCCGACCCTTAGCCCATGCTTCGTAATCGACACCCTCGGTCCAACCTTTATCATCTCCAACTATATGCTCTGCTGCTCTAACCCAAGTAGCTTGAGCCACTAGTGTTGCTATGAGGATGATGATGCTCAAATTCTTGTTAGCCATTTTGGTACAATTCATTCTAGGATACAACTTCAACTTCCAATTTATTCAGAAAGGAAGCAAGCTACAAATCCTCTGCACCATTATAATTGACGAAAAAGATACTTCCATGCCTAATGACACGCTCACATATTCTAAATTTGGTATGCATACTAAAGTAAGTAAGTAGCTATCTATTTCTTTAAAAAATGGTTTTTATTGACAGCTTTTGATCATAAATAGACTTGCAAGATTTAAAATATTTTTTATTTTCTAGTTTTATTCTAAATAAACATGGATACATTAGGAAACAATCTAATTATGATCAATGTTACCATAACAATCATCATTACTGTTATTAATTAATTATCAGTGTTACCATAATAATTATCATTACTGTTTATTAATTAAATTCAGGACAATAGTGTTATTGTTATTTTTTTTTTTTGAAAGAAGTTCATGAGTCTTAATTAAAATTTTAATATATCATTTTCAAATTTCAGTATTCTTTTTACTATTATCAATATTTTAAGTATTCAAAATATTTATAGGTTATATACCACATAGTTAATAATGTTATCAAGAGTGTTGTATTGATATTTATATCTTATGTGGTGAGAGTTCAAATCTATTTAAAGAGAAATATTTTAGATCTTAGGAGTAGGTCATGTAGTTTGCCTTTCAAATATAAGTTTTTAATTTTTTTATTAATGTTTAATTACTATTCTTATTATCATGAATTATGGAAGTGATTGATATCCTCACACATCATAAAATGATGATAAAAAAAAATCGGAATATCTTTGAAATTCTTCGACGTGACAAAAACCATTGATATTTTTACTAATAGGTTGCATGTCAAATGAATGTTATCACCTAATTAGGCTCATTCAGTGATAAATTAAAATGAATAACTGGTTGCATATCAGCCGGATATAATTGAATGAACAGTATGAATATTTAGACTCGTTGCCTTCATTGTCTTAAGAATCTGAATCCCTAAAATAAAATTGAATTAAAAATATGGAATTATAGGTTGCATGATTTGCGATTTGATCTTTTGAATAATGAAATCCATGAAATTAATGATTTACCAACACCAGCTCATGAATATACGACTTAGATACCCTTATCGGTAATTAAACCATATGCCATGTGACAATGTTATATTGGTTCTTACATTTTTAGATTTAAGTCTATGTGTATATGTTCCTACCTTATCATGTAAAATAGTTAATTTTGTTGAATTGTAGGATGGATTCTGTAATTGGTCACACTACTTCAACGGTTAGGATGAAATGGTAGATGGTAATTGCCGACGTAGTTCGGTGCAAAACATAAGTATTCCCTTTTGTCTACTTAGGTATGCATGATAAAAATGACGGTGTGAATCCAAAGGTTTAAGAGGCTAGATTGCCAAGATTTTCAAACTGATTATCGCCTTATTGCAATATCCAAACTATAAACCGAAGTCACAAATGAGACGTACAGGGGAGAACCGACATTTTGTTTATATCATTTAGTAATATTAATGATTATGTTATTAATAGGTGATCACCATAGAATTCCTTGGAATTATCGAGCATGAGCACCTGTAAATTTGCAATGACGTGACATCTCACGTAATACGCATATCATAATTTGTCGTGTGCGTAACTTCTGCCCCTTTCCCTGTGCCTTTTTTCGGATGGTATGCTAGCACCTTCAACATCAATAATGCTACTAGATTTCATAGTTACTGTGCTTTAGATTGTTGTTAGTTCTGATGACATACCACACTCTGAATTTGAGGTGTGATGCTTCCGATGTATCTTCCTCACCACTTGTATGCAAGCGTAACTAATTCTCCCAAGCTAGATATGACGTGAGTACGTGTTTCGCTTCTCGAAGCTTCTACTCCACGACCTTTGACCATGCTCTGAAAGTCCCGAGGTGCATATATATAAAAGTATATGATTTTACATAACGTCCTACGTTATGACCTATACTTGTATCCCTGGGTACTCGTGACGCTCGTGTTCAGGTTTATATAATAGGCATAATATTTAACCTGTATGGTGTTTCACCTTGTCAAATAAATATATCATATATTTATTTTTACTAAAATATTCTCAAGTACGTCACATATTTACGTAAGGCATAAACAATCACTTATTCACAAATCACTATCTCATATCTACCAACTCAATCATACACGTACATGTTTATGTATCAATCACTTAGCAATCCAAAAGCATACTTAATCATACTTGTCACATTCTCAACCAAAATCATCAATTCCTGTATCATTAATATACATTCTCATAATATATATTTATATCACCTTGAAAATTCACCGGTATCAATTATCATCATGTACAAGTCTCAATTTTCACCTAAATCACAAATTCCCAATTTCATCTAATCACTAGTATGACAACATGTTGATCACATTAATCACATAATCATCATGGTAAAACAATGTTTCAGAAAACATTTTCATCAAAATGAATCATTTCATGTATACTAAATTTGACTCAAGTTTCAGGCAATGGTTGGAAGTCCCATAACAAATCATAGGCGTTCATAACATAACCCAAGTCTTCTAATCTCAGTCCCTAAAAAAATTCAGGTTAAAGGCTAGGTATCCCTACAGACACCTAATTCACTGAAACCTATTGCTTTTATACTAATCTCTCACACCCGCAAAATCATAGTTGGGCGTAACGACTCTATCACTTACAAATGCAACGGAAAATATGTCTAAGGCTTGTATTGGATTTGAACGCCTTCCAAACTAAGGTTTCACCTATTCCAACCGTGCCATTGACAAATAAAACATGAGAAAACATGCTAAAACGTCAACATAAAGTTGGTGAATTCATAAGTTTAAGAAACTTCAAATAAATCGTTTTCCAGAAATTATTTGAGAATTTAATTTAGGAAACAATTTATAAATCATCTTTTTGGGAATCCATGTACGGTATTCCTAGAAATCTTTATGAAATGCAGACCAACCCCTTGAAATACTTGAAACCCTAAGTCATTCCCTTGAGATACCCGTGAAGATTCGTAAATCATCTCCTCTAGGATATTTGAACAACATGGTAATTGTTTAGAAAATGTATGCATAGTTTATGAAATTGGGACCGACCAAATTAATGCCTAGCTAAGACATGTATGGATAATCCAATCCCTAAAGATGTGACGCAGTGACGTGACACAGACAATCCAATCCTCAAAGATGTGACACAAACAATCCAGTCCTCAAAGATGTAATTTAGACAATCCAATCCTCAAAGATGTAATATGGACAATCTTGTCCGCAAAGATGTAATAGGGACAATCCAGTCCGCAAAGAAGAAACTAATCTGGACAATCCAGTCCACAACAATGTATCATGCATGTTTTGTAAAACTTTATATGCTTTTGTAAAAGTGAAGTATATTGCATAAACTTGTATAAACCGTTTGTGAAAGTTGATTATTTTATTGAATACTGTTTAAGAAAACCTGCATGCACCCCCACCCCCACCAAAAAAAACATTTATAAAACTGTAAAAAGTGGGTCGTGAAACTCACCTCGATACTCTCGTGTAAACCTAGCAATTAAAGTCCAATACTTGAACTAACACTACTAGAAAACTAGGTTTTCCGACCGCAATTTTGGTCGCAAACCAGTCGCATATGATATTTTGGTCGGTAATTTTGCGACCGCCTTATTTTGGTCCCAAATTTTGGTCGCAATTGCCTAGTTTTCTAGTAGTGTAACCGACCTCCTTGTGCCTTACTACAATAAATGGACACCTTAAGGTCTAATGGAAAACAACCCTAGTTCACAAGTTGGTTATAAGGATTGTTTATCCAGCTACATAATCTTGATCGATTAACGGATCTTAATTTTAACTTGACAAACTGATAGTGACATACACTACAAAAAGTGCCACAGAAAAACAAAAAAGTGTCACTAAGACCCCTATAAGAATGAGATGCACACACAAAAAAAATAATACTAGAAGCGCTGACGCTAAAGCCTTTTAATGACACTTTTTGGATGTGCCGCACATGGTTTTTATGCTTTTAGTGGCACTTTATTTTTTGCCACAATCTAAAAAAGACTTTCCGTGGCACAATATTTGTGCCTTTAAAAAGTAATCCTAGTTACAGATCTATATTAGTTGTAGTGTTACTTTTTTTGCCAAAATATAAAAACCTTTTGTGGCATAAATTGTGTCGTTAAAAACTGTTTCTAGTTAAATATATGTACTCTTTTAAGTGGCACATAATTTTGCCACAAAAATCACATTATTTACAACTCAAAATATAAAATAAAAGCTCCATAAAGCTATATAAATGTAGAAATCATAATATTATAACTTCAACAATAACTACAATCCAAAACATAATCTAACAAAACATTGTGTAATAAGTAACATATTCTGAATTCCAAATCTTTACATTCCAAAGCTTCTCATAATACTGATCAACCATATAAACAAGTATTAGTATTCATTCAGAAAAATAATAGTTCGTTAATTTATAAAACTCATTGATCTTGAATTGCAATAAAAACCTTTATAAGAAAATGGCTGAAACACCTAACAATTAGAAAAAAAACCAATATATCATATGTAGGCATTTCTAATTGGCCTAAACACCTAACAATTAGACAAAAAAAAACTAACATATTACCTTAAGTGCAATGTCAACAAAAATTTAAAGATCAATTGTCCAAACATCTTTATTGCCCTGTAAAATGGAAAGTTTTAGCTAATCAATTTCATACCAAAATTACAACAACATAAGCACATCCATTTAATATTGCAAAATAGTTAAATGTAACAAGTTAAAGGTGATTACCATTATCATTATGACTTCTTGAATATGATATTCCGTTAACTGCTAAAGAGTTGTTATGGACCAAAGAACCAATACCAGAGACCTAAGACATATAAATGAAACAAATGCTGGTACATAAATACGTAATCGTAAAAGAACAAATAATGGTTGCATGTAATTACCTTTATGTTTGTATTGCTAAGAACCAAAGACAGGTTTGCATTGAGGATATGTTCTTGGATGATGATAGCCATAGCATTGACAACACTCTTTAGATGATCAATAGTTTGTGAATTTGTCGAAGAAGCACTGTTACTTATTGTGGCTAGCATCGTTCCAACTAATCGAAGTGTTGATGCAGATTTTGTGTCCGATGCTTGTCGAATAGATTAGTTTTATTTTACGCTGAATTTGTAATAGTTAGTGAAACGGTCTATCGAACGTGTATAGACCCGCTCGTTTGAAGTGGTCAAACGAGAGGGTTATTCGGTTGACCGTGTGTGTTTGCAAGACAAGGGGTGTGACTATAAATAGAAAACCCTTGCCATTTTAAACACGGGGAGATTTTAGGAGGTTCAAGTCCTCACCAGGGAGAGATCACCACTTGGTCTCTCCCCGGATGTATACTTCTTTCGTATTAGTTCGGTTATCATGTAATCGGGCCGATTTGTAATGTTTTACTACCGGATTAATACAAAGTTGTTTGTTTATCATCTCTAATCTCTCCCGTCTTAAACCGATCTCACACGAATCACGGTTTCGGTCACGAAACTCGGTCCTACAATTGGTATCAGAGCAATGGAAGTTATTGTTGTTGATGAAAATGGAAGACCCAAGACCACAATGGCTTGGGTCCCCCTCTCCAACTAATCTCTGAATGAGAGTGCAGGATGTTCCAGGAGGAACTATTGATAGTCTTAGGATTGTTGATAGTGGAGCGTCCATGCACAAGATCGGCGACACCAGACTCCGAAACATCATTATATCTAGGAGTTGTTGCCTTTGATGGAGAGAAATGAGAAAAGAGAGGAGAAAAGAAGACAAAAATGTCTGATGAAAGAATGTTGTTGAATGAAGTTGAAAAATTCGACATGATGAGATATGTGCCAAAATTGGTTGTTATGGTTTTTGATCGGGTCCTCAGGAAAGATTCAAATGAAAAGTACCCGCCTGTAGCACGTCTGAAGCTTTTCGAAGTTTCATGGATTTTTCTTCCACAAGAAGTTCAAAGTCCACAAGATGAACGTGTAGGGTACTTTTCTCTACGGTGTGATTGAAGAAAATGTGTTTGTTGAACAAACCAACCGGGTGTGCGGATGCCTTGGCGTGGATTGAACAACCGCACACTACTTCTCATAGAGAAAGACAAAGACCTTCGCTGGTGCAATGTGGAAGACCAGCCGGACCCAGAGGTCTATGATCTTGTTGCTGTGAAGAGATTTCTCAGTAGCTACAAAATCGACTTTGAAATCCACACCTGGTGGATATCCAGCTTAGGAGACCACTCAGATTCCTTGCAATGCACGAAACAATTGCAGGATACTGTTTTACATTTCCAATCTCTCTTATTCTTGTCGATATTTAAGCTGCTTTATAATTATTATCATCTCGTACAGCACTCCTTGACCTGACACGTTGATCTCGAATATCACCTCACACGTGATTGTTTCACTATGAAACTCGTCAATGGTGTCATGGTCCACACTGATGACCAACGTGCCGACCTTTTTACCAAAGCATTTGACAAATCAAGATTTGACTTTTTATTACTGGTAAACGGCATTAAGGTCAAGCAAGAGTAAAACCAACATCGGAAAATCATTTTTGTAAATACCTTTGTGTTTTAAATTTATCTTAGTTTATCGATTTTAGGGGGAGTAAATCCAAATTTGAAAATGCAAAAACATCGAAAAATTTCAAAAACACAAAAACAATAGAAAATCAAAAATGAGTTTCCTGGCGAGCAAAAGAGAAAATGATAGTACATCAGTGGTCTGTCTAAACCTCTTTAAACCTTAAATGAAAAACGATAAGCAGCTCTATATAAGATGTATCGGTAGGCTCACAATCATTTTAAAGTGTGCAGGTTGATATAAACCTTAATCGACTGAAGACCAGGTGGGAACCATTCATTGGCATTTGGTCTTAGTACCGAAATTTCGTTTGAGAGATTGCCGAGGTTCTGAGATATTCGGTCTTTATGCTGCTTATCATCTGGGTATCATGGTTGTATCTTTTACCGAAAAATAACGGGGACGCAAGTCTATATCTTCCATGATATCATACATACGTGTACATATTGCATTCGACCTCAATAAGTGATCAACAATCACATGTCCTCAAAATAAGTGATAATATATCACATTTATCTGGGAGTCAAGTTCGTCTCTCTGCTGTACGAAAGTACTGACCTGTTCACGGACTTGCTCCTGTGCCCTCATGCATATGAAAATCAAGTTCCTCATCAATAAGTGATTCTATCACATAGGGCTTGTTTTCATCCAAAATAAGTGAGTTTCTTACATTTTCCTATACGGCAAAACAGATGATAATCGGTATACTCACCGGTAAGATGAACCCTCGTGTATACCTTGATACGGGAATGTGTCGTGATGTGGATGAACACCGGTCGGTAAGTATAAATCATACCTTAACGTATCCCCTCGCCATGATTACAAATGATAAGTTGAGCTTATGTGGACAACAATACCGATAATTGTTATAGGATGTTTATCTAAATGTTAACTAAAAGAACAACAATAGCGTTTTGACATGACCGTACACTAATATGATTCTCTTACCCTCGAAACTCGCAAAAAGAATGTTTGTATATATTTATTTTTCTTTAGTTTCTGCAACTCTGTATATATTTATTTACTGCTTTCTGTCTTTACATTCGAAATATTCAAAAACACGAAAAAGATTTTAGGTGTGTTTTAATATAAACTTTCTAAAAGCCAAAAAGATTTTATTTCTATCTTATTTTCGATTGTACGATGTTGGATCTCGAGTCTTGGTTACCTGAAACCTGATTGAAAACCAAAGGGACTAAATCTTCATAAACGGTCGAAATTTGCAAGTTTTGAAAGTTAAAAACTAGAATTGATAAATCCTTTAAACTTTCAAACTGTCGGACGGTAGTTGATTGAAATATGGTCACATGTGTGTTATTTGTTTATGTTAAACTAAATTCCAAGCAGTTGTTCTCATTACGCGTTTAGATTTCTTGCGTGTGCAGATTCTAAAGGCAAGGAGAACATGGTCGATGACAAGCTTCGGAATGAAGACACGACATGGAGGCACTCAAGAGATAAAGATGATCGAGTTGCCGCTGACCATCACCAACACCACAAGGATCTCAAGCATTGATGTCAAAAGATTCACAAGCATAATCAAAGGGGGAGTTTATTGACACACTACCTAAATGAAAAGGGAGTTTGTTGATACACTTTCTACTTACGACATGTGAAGACATTGAAGATCCTCCGACATGGAAGATATGGAAGTTGAACCTCACGAGTAGCGTCCAAGGGGGAGTTTGTTGATACATATTATGTGGACGCGACTCGGTTCGGTTTGACTCGGTTCGGTTCGACCCAGTCAGGTTCGGCTCAAGCCCGACGTCACGACATTCCTCCGTCGTGCGCCCCAGAGTTCGACACGCGAAGTACAGAGCGCCGCGAGCCGGTTCCCGCCGCCACATCATCATGACATCATCATGATGATGTCATGATGATGTCATATACTTTGACTAAATGCATTTAGAAATGGCAGCCATGGAATTTCACGTAAAGAATGCATGAATTGTTATTTGGGCCAATCAACTACCTTGCATGCGACACCAAATGAACATGGGCCGGAACCTTGACCATTGGGCCGAACCCCATAACCAATCGCACAAGTGAAGCATATATATTTGCCGAAATCACTTGTTTTCGGTAGAGAAGGAGTGCACAAGGAAGAACACATACCCGAGAGAACTAGTGAGAGTTTGCAAAGATTATTTTGTAAACATTGATTTGTAACTGTTTTTCAAGTATTAATACATTGGTGTTAATCGTTGAGTCTCGGTTTCCTTCTCGTGTTCTTGTCGTGTTCTATCTCGGTTTGCATCTCCGGTTGGATTCCGCACAACCGGGTGTGTTTGTACACAAGGATTAGGCGACTAGATCCTCCCCTAGCCGGTCCTACAATTGGTATCAGAGCCATGGTACCCGATTTAGTAAATCTAACAGTTTGCTAAGTCACATGTGCTCTAAATCTGTGATTTTTGTGCTTTTTGTTCAAGATGTAAAAAATGGTGAAATGAAGAAAAACCCAGATTCGAGACCGAATATACGGATCTGAGCTGAGTCGGACCGTACAAAGTGTTGGGTTTTATGTTTCACACCGAAATCAACAAGTTTTCATCATCAAATATCATGTTTTTTTAAGGATTTTCGTCAGGTCAGATATGGGAATAAATAGTGGCTCTGTTCTTGGCGGCTGTTAAAGAGGCATTTTCGGAAAATTTGTCGTGACCGGAAAACTCATATAGTTTGCCGGAAACTCATCCAGTTCATATCATCTTCAAAGTGTTCTTCAAGTTTTCACCTTTTTAATCTTGGTCAAGTGATTGTAAAAGTTGTTTTTGTTTTGAAAATTGTGATTGGATTAAAATATTGTTTGCCATAATTTGGTTGGTAAATTGGGCATGGTGTAGCCGAAAGTGGGTCTGTTGTGTCAGGAGGTTAGACAGACAATGTTTAGTCGCACAAGATGTTTAGTCGCACAAGATATCTAGTCGCACAAGATATTTAATCGCACAAGAGTTGTTTAGTCGCACAAGATTTGAAGATCCGTTTCGTCGTTCAACACACTTCAAATCTGTTTCGTCGACCAGAGATCTGTTTCGTCGGGTCCTTCCTTTCGTCGGCTGAAGCCTGTTTGCTGGGTATCGCAGAAATGTTTGTGCTGGATATCGAAGAAAAGAGTTGATCGGAGTTTGAATCTCCGATGAAGATGTCGGCGGCTGTTGATTGTTCATCGAAAAATCTGTCTGGTTTTGCTGGTTGTGTAGGAGAAAGACAGATAGAGAGATTGAGGCCGCTCATTTTTTTTCTCTCTGTTCATCGCAGACAAAAAAAAAAAAAAAAAAAAAAAAAAAACTGAACTCATTTCTGGCGAATCGAGCTAGTATTTGTGATTTACCGAGTGCAGAGTCTCCGATGAGCACTATCTTGAATACGTAGTTGATTTTCTGGCTCGGATCGCTGTAACCGCCACCGGTAGCCATAGATCTGCAACTAAAGTTGTATATCGCTGATTGTTCATCGATGTTGAGAGATGATTCAGCTGGTGTATGACTTTTGTGTTTGGTATCGCACAAAAAGAGGAATGAGTTTGATGATGTCTGCACAATTTGTATTAGGGGATTTACAGTTGTTGCTGATGTTGAATGGAGAGAGAAAAAGGCTTTGAAGTGGGTGACAGCTAATGTGTGAGAAAACAAAGTGAGATGTCGGCTGCTTTTATGTAAATTGGGGTTTTGACTTGAAGTTTTGGTTGTTGTGTATTGAAGAGAGAGAAAGCACATGGAAGATGCCAGAAAGTAAAATAGTTGTCTGGCACATTCCTTTTTGGGGGCTGATTTTCGTTGATGCTGCTAGGCTTTCTCAACACATGTTGCATGGGCTAGGGATATGTTTTAGGGCCCATGACAACTTAATTACCTCATCAGTGGGCCTTCATGATACTTGGAGTGATGCTTGGGCCCACTTGTATTTTAGATGGAGGATGTCTCGACAGAAAGTAGTAGGAGATGTTGGACCCACATGGTCGGGTGTTCGCGAACTTTAGTCGAACCACGCATCTAAAAATGTCAACGTCAAATTTGTACGGGTTCGGGAGCGCGCGGGATGATGAAGCTTGATGAAAACAATTGATTTTTGAAAAATGTGGGGTAGTCACGGTTACCGACGCAAACGTCAAATTTGGTACTTGACTACTATGGGCCAAAAACAAGAACGGTATGTTCACTTCCGCACGTCAATTTTTATGATTGTTATCGGTTATTCGTAAATGTTCGAAAGCATTTTGTTTATTGTCATATTCTCGCATTTGAAAACGAACGTATGAACCTGGAACGTCAATACCGGTCCTAACGAGTTCACAAAGTCTTTGGAGGGATACAAGTCGAATCCTACGGGGTACTAGGCGAAATTTCTTTATCAACTAGAATATGCAACGAAGAAATCTTTTTGTTTATTGTCATATTCTCGCATTTGGTAACGAATGAATGAACCTAGAATGTCAATACCGGTCCTAACGAGTTCACAAAGTCTTTGGAGGGATACAAGTCGGATCCTACGGGGTACTAGGGGACGTTCTTATTCAACTAGAATATGCAAAGAAGAAAGTCGTTAGCTTGTTTTTCGGAACCGAGAACATTCAGTGAAGATTGACGACAGTTCCGCTCAGTGGAGGGAATTGGTGAACATTTGACGATAGTTTCTTTGAAGTGGAGAGAATCTGTTAAGGTTTAGAGATCTTACCAAAGAAATGGGGGAATAAAAATTTTCATATGTTGAATTTCTTCGGTAAATTTCTAAACGCAATCACAGGTGGTAGAGTTTGTGATTTTCTGGTGATACAAATGGTTCTGAGTGGAATGTTTTGCACAGACACATATTTGAGGATTTTAATTAATTCTCCAGCCAGCGTGAAGAGTTTTGCACGGAAACATACAGGTATCTAAAGTCGACAGTAGTTTCAAGGCGCTGTTTACTGAAGACCTGGGGGAATCTTTATGAAAGCTGATAGTTCAAGGCTGAAGACCTGCAGGATTCGGTTTTGGGTTTGATGTTTCTTTGGGATTTTACAGGGATCTGGGGGTAACTCAATTCGTTGAGTTTGCAAACGATGTACTTGGTCAAGCTGACTTCCTGAGTACTGATGCTGAAGATCCGTAGTGCGTTACGTGGTCAACTTCACAAAGGCGAGACAATGAGATCTGGATGTAGTTCAACTAAGCGTGCCGTTTGGTTGAGCTTGCAAGGGATACACTTGGTCTAGCTGACTTTCCTGAGTGTTGATGCTGAAGATTAAAGTGCATTACTTGGTCGATTCCACAAAGACGGTTTACAGAAGACAGTTCACCAGAAATCTCTATCAATGTAGTATGCTTGTATGAAATAGAGTTCTTATGACAAGATCAAGACTTGATGCAGTTTTTAAAAGAATGGAACCCTTATCAAATGCCGGTTGGAGTATTGGAAGATCAGCGGAAGATCGGTCAATTGAGGAAATTGCACAACACCCAACACGGATACGCGTACTTTAAGGGGGAAATATTTTACAAGGAGCGTCAAGATACTACTTACCTGGATCATCGGTCAAGGGGGAATTTGTTAACACAGAGAAGATGAATACTTGACTGAAGATCGATTGCAGTTGCATTTTCAGCATTCGACAACAACGGACAAGGGGGAATTTGTTGATGCAGATTTTGTGTCCGATGCTTGTCGAATAGATTAGTTTTATTTTACGCTGAATTTGTAATAGTTAGTGAAACGGTCTATCGAACGTGTATAGACCCGCTCGTTTGAAGTGGTCAAACGAGAGGGTTATTCGGTTGACCGTGTGTGTTTGCAAGACAAGGGGTGTGACTATAAATAGAAAACCCTTGCCATTTTAAACACGGGGAGATTTTAGGAGGTTCAAGTCCTCACCAGGGAGAGATCACCACTTGGTCTCTCCCCGGATGTATACTTCTTTCGTATTAGTTCGGTTATCATGTAATCGGGCCGATTTGTAATGTTTTACTACCGGATTAATACAAAGTTGTTTGTTTATCATCTCTAATCTCTCCTGTCTTGAACCGATCTCACACGAATCACGGTTTCGGTCACGAAACTCGGTCCTACACGAAGGTATCCACTTTTCTTCGGCCCTTTAACTGTTGAGTAGTTGTCGTTTGTAAAGGATTGCAGGTGTCCCTCATTGCAGGATTAATCAACTCACACCTCTGCCTTCCATCCAGCTTTCACATGCCTAAAAATGAGTTAGAACCTTCAAACTAAAACTATTCTAAATTAATTATTATGTAATAACAGCAGACCTACCGATTCAGATATTGTACAAGCATCTGCAATCAGAACCACCATTCAGGTTGATGAAAGGTTAATGTATTTCTGCAGCAGCCTTTTATACCATTATGAACATTACTAACACATTCTTTTTCTTTGAACACCATGACAGGAAGTAAAGATCGTTAAGCACTTGTTATGTCAAAGAAAAGACATTTCAAATGGTTAATTTAAGGGAAGTAAAAGCGGATTTATAGTAACATAAACATCAATAAAAAAGGTTAACATATTGAACAACAAAAAGACACAAATCATGAGCAAAACAAAAAACACATTACCATCCCCTCATGAATCCTAGCAAAACTTTCATGGACAGGTTGTGTGCATTAATTTTTGGAACATGCGTGATGACTTGGCCAGAGTCTGTTCATCTACAGTCTACCAGCTCTTTTTGCCACCTTTGTTAATAACCCATCAACAGTTTAGGTTTTGTGTGATTTTATGAAGTTTTTATTAGTAACCGACATTCTGTATATTAGGAAGTGAATCAGTGATTATAATTGATTCAATCTAGGCTAATTATAGGAAGACTAGCTGTGCACATCTCCCTATATATTGTACTCATTGTTTGTATTGTAGACACACAAAAATATTATCAATATACTAACAGTTTTAGAGTTTCATTTCTTTTTCTTTTCAGCCAATGTGGGGCTAGCTCACTTGGTAGAGACTGTTGCCTCTTAGTGGGAGGCCTTGGGTTCAATCCCAAGCAAAGTTATAATTTGGTGTGATTTACTAGTGACTAGAAGTTGTGTGCCATTAGTCGTTCAAAAAACCTATTTTTCTTTTTAAGCTCTTTTCATATGCTAACCCCAAATGAAGATTGGACAATACTTTAAACTTGTTTCATATATGTAAGGTTTCTAATATTTAAGTTTTTCGATTCCAAATCAGTAATATTTGCTATCTTTAAATTCATTATGGTTTTGTAAGACAATCTTGCTGCAGCTCATATCCAGTTTTGTCAAACATCTGCTCATCTGAAACAATGATTAGTTTTTAAAAAATAACTCATTCCGACCCAAGCCCATCATGACCTGAACTTGTTCGACCCACCCATTTTGCCACGTATAATTTACACTCAAACTTTCATGATTTTTATACACTAAACTACTAGCTTTTTACCATATAGGTGATGGGCTAGCAATCTTTTCTTTTCTATATATGTTACTGCTATATAATGCTATGGAAAATGCAAAGCTAGTTGAAATGCCTCTTAAAATTAGTAGTAACATTCTTTAATGATAATTAACTTTACACCAACTTTGGATATTTTAACTATTTTCTAAACACAAAAACAATAATAAACGTCTTCTTTGTTATATCAGCAAGTAAATAGTGGCCAAAACTTTATACTCAACACCAAAGTATCCATTTCATGGACTAAACTAAAATTGTGATACCAAATGCATCCTCTAGCACAATGTTATGGGTGTAAATCAGTGTTGATTACCTAAGAGTGCATTTAAAAAACATCATTGACTTTATCCATGATGAATCCAATGCCAAGAGTGTAAGTCAAGGCTGTTTCGCTAACAGAGCATTTCAAAAAATCGTTTAACCCACAATCTTTATACAAAAAATAATCATCACAAATCATTTACCTTTTTGTTAAATAGAAGTCAGTTTGGTTGAAGCATTTCATTGAACAGTTGGTGAGCATCTTCAAACCTAGAATATATATACATACTTAAAAATTGGCCTAAAACACACACATATTGTGAATATAATCAATGCATAGAACCATATACATTAACACTTATACAAACCAAAATAATAAACGGAGAATTCTGAAATCCAAACCAGAATTTAATATCAGGGAAAGATGGTTTCATTCAAACAGATGGTCAAGATGTATGCACCGTGGGGAAAATCAGAGTGGAATTAGGGAGCAGGAAACAATGGACGGAATTTCGATTTGCATTTCAATGAAATTGTTTAAATAAGTTTTGATAATAAGCTATATAAAAAATATACATTGTTTTTAATTCTTTCATACAAATAATAGATACTTAGTTATTATTGACATAAGTAACTTTTTACTTATAGTAAAGTATATTATTATATTTATTTCTTATATCTAATTAGCCAATAATGAGTTTGATTGGTCTAAATGGCCATACACGTATTAATAGTATTTGTATTATTTTAATATTATAATAAAAGTTTATTATTATATTTAGTTTCATTTTCGGATTTTTTGTTTTAACTTTTAAAGATTCCTTTTTTTAATATTATTGAAATTGTCCAAAAATCCGGCGCGAAGCATAGGGAAATCCCTCTAGTTACATTTTAATGAGTTATAAAAAGTCTTGAAAAATCATGCTAGTTCTCAATGAAATAGGCTAAGTTGTAATTTGTCATAATAGGCCTAATTGCCTCAATGTGTTGTTATATTGGGTCTTTGATCGGCCAATGTATTTCATGGACAGGTTGTGTGCATTTATTTTTGGAACATGCGTGATGACTTGGCCAGAGTCTGTTCATCTACAGTCTACCAGCTCTTTTTGCCACCTTTGTTAATAACCCATCAACAGTTTAGGTTTTGTGTGATTTTATGAAGTTTTTATTAGTAACCGACATTCTGTATATTAGGAAGTGAATCAGTGATTATAATTGATTCAATCTAGGCTAATTATAGGACTAGCTGTGCACATCTCCCTATATATTGTACTCATTGTTTGTATTGTAGACACACAAGAATATTATCAATATACTAACATGGTAATCAGAGCCATTATCTTTTAAACCCTACCCCACCATCGCCATTTTCTTTTTTTTCTTCCTGTTGATTTCGATCAACCTCCATGGCTAACAATAACCAAGCTCAAAACCCCCCACCACAAACCACCGAAACCAAGCCTCTTCACCCTGTTTATTTTGTTACTAACATCCAGAATAAGATCCGAACACTCGACGGTGACAAAGTCACCTATTCCTGCTGGGTGAAACTCTTCAAGCTTCATGCCCACGGGTTTGATGTCTTGAATCACATCAACGGTACTGAACCTCCGCCCAAATCTGATTCGTCTTACGAGACGTGGTCCAAAATCGATTCCATCGTCCTTCAGTGGATATATGGAACGATTTCCGACAACTATCTGGGTCATATTCTGGAGTCCAATTCCACTGCTCAACAGGCTTGGGATCGGCTCCGTGATATCTTTCTGAACAATAAAAACTCCCGTGCAGCCACCCTAGAACACGCCTTCACAACCACAACAATGGCTACGTGTTCTTCCATGAATGATTATTTTCAGCGAATGAAGGATCTGGCCGAACAGTTGAAAGATGTGGGTCACCCGGTTTCTGAATCACGTCTTGTTTTACAGATGCTTACAGGACTCCCGCAAGAGTACGATACCGTCGCATCGTTTATTACTCAAGCTGACAAGTTGTGGGATGATGCTCGTGAAATGATTGACCGGGAACAACGCAGGCAGGCCGCTCGTCAACAGGTATCTCATACCGCCCCGCACCACGTAACACAAATAACACTACACCCGATACAAACCCGAACCCCAACACCGTCCCTCATCATCCTACACCCCCACCCTCTTATAATCCAGCCCAACAGTTTGACAACTATCAATTCTCAACCCCAGGGACGTGGTCGCGGCCGCAACACTTACAGAGGTGGTCGTAGCCGTGGTTGTTACTCAAACTACAACTCACAGCCACAGCACTACCCTTCCTACAACTCTCCTCAACCAAACACCTATCATAATCCATCGTACAATCCATATCCATGGTGGGCCACACCACCGCCCTGTCCACATCCGGCCCAGTCCCCATGGCAGCCCACCTGGAACCGGCCCAACCACCCTGCACCCGTCCAACAGCCTCCATCTAACCCACCCAACCCACACGGCTACGGCCTATCTGCCCCACCACCACCCGGTTACCAATATCCCACACCTCCTCAAACTCCTGTTGACCCATTGCAACCCACTGAACTTGGTGTTGCACTTTCCACTTTAACTATGAATCCGCTAGACATCCAATGGAACATGGACACCAGCGCCTCATCTTAAATCACTGTGGATCAAGGTAAAATACAATCTCTAAATTACAATACAAATAATGCTAACATACTTGTGGGTAATGGTCAATCTTTACCAATTTTGGGCTCGGGTAATGGTCTACACAAAACTGTTGGTACACTTTATGTGGACGCGACTCGACTCGGTTCGATTCGGTTCGGGTCGACTCGGTTAGGTCCGGCTCAAGCCCGACGTCACGGCATTCCTCCGTCGTGCGCCCCAGAGTTCGACACGCGAAGCACGGAGCGCCGCAAACCAAGTCCCGATGACACATCACCATGACATCATCATTGTGATGTCATGATGATGTCATGGTCATAGAATTTGTGAAAAGTCTTGGACGAAACTTGTTTGGGCCGTAACTCTTGAATTGGGCTTTTGACTTTCATTTGGGCCGAAACCTGGATTGTGCATGCATGTATGTCGACGAAACTCACCCAGTTTCGTCGACTCTGTCAAGGCCTTCCCCAGTTTCGTCACTTTTAATGTTTCATCGTGCCATCTTTGCGTTTCGTCATGCTCTGTGTCTGTCTTGTATAAATACCCCTCATAGTTTCTGTGTGAAACTGATGAGTATGAGAGAGTTGTGAGACTTAGTGAGAGTCTGTAAACATTGTTTGTATATGTTTGGGTTGTACTCATCTCAAATCAACAGATGTTGAATTTTTTGTTACGCGTGTGTTATTAACTGTGTTTGGTTGGCATCGTTACGGGGATTCCGTACCCGTTACCGTGTTTGTGATAAACAAGGATAGGTTTTCGTATCAGATCCACCGAGAAAAACGGGACCTACAATTGGTATCAGAGCTTTGGCTCTTTTCCTTGTTTAAAACCAAACATTGTCATGTTTGAAACAAGTGTGTTATTGTGATTTTTCAGATTTCGTTCTTAAAAATTTTATATATTTTCTGGAAATCAGTGCTTAAATCGTTGTTTTTGCTACAAGTTTTAGTGAAAACCTTATTAGTTTGAATGTTTACATGTTACTAGTGGGTGTTTATTGAAAGTTTAAGCAAATCTTGTGTTCGAAAATTTATCGGTCATCTGAATCTTCATCGAGTTCATCTTATAATCAAGTTGTTTTTGTTCTAGAAAATATATGTGTTTGATCTGGATTTTTGTTTGAGCTAAAGTGTTTGTGGAATATAATACAATAAGTTGACAAATTGTGTATGTGATGACGTTATTTGTTGAAAAAGAGATGATGGGTTGGTAACCACAGTGGCAGAAAGCATTGTGTGTTTGACAAAAGGAACCCTCTTTGTCAGAAGATAAGGTTCAGGATAAGATTTCTTTTGTTAAAAACTAGAAATAAACCCGCCGCTTCGCGGCGGTCACGGATAAATTTTAAGTTTTAAGTGAAAACATATACACATGTAAAAAAAACGTTAAAATACGTTCCGATCAAAAAAATATATTTTTTCACGACCAATTGACCAATTATCAGTTAATAATTAAATGCATTTCGATTTTTAACAACACTCAGTACCAAACTTCTGGATATCACTCAAGGATAGAAAGTCTGAATAATACACAAGTCTCTAGTATATCAAATTTTGGAATTTGATTACTTCAATTTAGATAAAAATAAGTTTACTTTTTTTCCTATCGTGTTAGTCAAATGAATCCTTCTTCAAATTCATTAAGGAAGATTGTTCCAATCCTTATTAAAATCCATTTTGGAAGCTAAACTTTCAAAAATCGTTATCGCAAACACAATCGCAACTCCCTACCCTACCGCCACACTGGACTACCTCGCCATCACTCTCCTCCACCACCTCCGACCGACTACCAACGCCTCCAGCACCATACCGCCATTATGGAACAACTACCTAACCACCACACCCACCGCCACCACAACCACATACAAATGATGTAAATTATTACCTCTCTCTCTCACTTTTTATTGGCCGGAAAATCTACACTCCATAGATTCCGAAATACACCATGGTTGTTAAGTCATCTTCCCCACGTCAGACCGCCACGACCGCTGCTCCAGAAAACCATCTTCGCCGCTCCCTCCGCTTTGTCCCACCGTCGCCAAACTCAAACCTCAAAAACCCTCTCTGCCTGGATGAAACAACGTTGACCAGGGAGAAATTACCTAAATTGCCCTTTGGCACTGTAGCCAAGCATCGACGTGAATTGTTATATTACGAGGAAAAATACAACCAGTTTGATGAATTACCACCATTTTCTATCGGTATTCAACAGGGTAACGACTATATCGCCGTTGGCACCTCATACTTACGATGATTTGACCATGACGACGGGATATCTATAGAAAAACCAACCCAAACCAAGAAGTAAAGGTTTTATATGTTTTTAATCTACAACTATGCTTTAGTTTTCTGAATTTATGAACTTATAATATTATTTTCATAGTTATGCATTTTTACTTAAATAAATAGATTAGATCTCTTCATAAAAAGGTATAGTTACCCCAAATAAAATATGGATAAATGAATATAAAAATGTATAAATAAAGGCATGATACCAATTCAAAACCATGAAAAATTAAAATTCAGTATTATTTTAATTATGTAATTAACTATCCATTTGTTTTCTCAAACCATCTGCCGACACCAATTCAAAACCATCAAAATTAAAACCACTCTTCCTCTTCGCATTAAACACACAAAATAAATCTGGATAGAGAGACACATCTGGTTCTTTTTTATGTACAAAGGCAGAATTTGAAGAAGATCCTTGGAGGGAGGAAGAGCAACATGGTGAAGAGATGCTGCAAGATTCAATAAACTATTCCCCAAATCCATGGCTACTGTATTTGTGTGTGTGAGAGACAAATTGAAGAAGACGCAAAAAGATTAAAAAAAAACGGAAGAGGAGTAGGTAGCTGTGGAGAGCGATGAGTTCAATCGTTAAAAGCAGGTCCGGTATCCAGCCAATTTTAATGGTTTTAGTGATCGGTTTCAAACTAAAAAGGTCACCAGTTGTTGCAGGTCTCAGTTCCGACCAGTTCGGTAAAGGGTTGAGGCAGGTTGAGGGTTTCCAGTTTCACTCAACTCCGGGGTTCAGTTTCGCCGCCGTAGCTCCGTTGTGGTCAACTCCTATTCTGCCTCTTTTGTACCGGAATTCAAATAAAAGAGAAGATTTAAATGCGGGGAGACAACCACTAATCCGGCGCCAATCCTAGACCAGCAACGGGTTTCCGACAGCCAGATCTAGCGGTGGTGATGGAGGACAGCTGCGTTGTCCTGTTTCCGGCGACCTAAGGCTGAGAGAGGGCTCAGATGACTTGTACCTTATGGTTGGCTATCTGTATGGTGGTAAGACTACTCGGTATGGTGACGGAGGGAAGCCGGCGACGGGATGAAGACGGAGGGGGCGGCGTGGGAGGACTGCGTCGTCGAGGGGGAGGCCCACATGTTTGGTCCGTCGCAAACGGCACAACTCGGACGGGGAGGACGGGACGTAGGGGACGGAGGGGGGCGGCGTGGGAGGACGGTGGTGACGTGGCGGCGCCGGGGGTGGAGACGGAACCATACCGAGCAGCCTAACAACCGGCAGATGAGATAGTTTAAAATATTGGCCCCGAAATCATGAACATATTATCCTCATTTAACCGTTGATGCTACTTTGTCTAATGCCAGGATTAGTGGTCAAGCTTTCCGACATTTACCCGCCGCACCCGCCGCGGTGCGGCGGGGTATTTCATTTCTATAGAAAGATAATGTTAGTTACAAATATGGTTTGTAGTTGAAGTAGAATTCCTGAAACTTACAATGTAACAAAGCTAGCAACGCAAAACATGTTTATAGTCATCATATCTTAAATAAAGGTGTGAACCCCTAAACACAATCCATTAAATAAGATATTAGCAATGTAATTCATAAGTATTTGAAACTTATACATATGCAACTATGCACAAAGATCTTTTAATTCAAATTTTCATCTATACATAGATAAGTGTATTAAATTTGCCATTATATTATATTACATATGCATTTACAAGTTGGGGGAATGCTATCGGTAAAGCAGGGGGATAATAAAGTGCTTTTAATGACTTCAACGAAGACGACTTAAGCATCGGTTTAGTTGATACACCGAGCGCATGCCAAGCCGTAGCCATAACCGGACTAACTGCATCCATGACTCCATCAGAAAACTTATTTCACACAGGCTTCTTATACGATTTTTGATCAATTCAGAAACAGAAACGGCTGCAATACGTCATCGTGAAATTCATATCAGTTTAATTGTCAGCACTAAAAATGATGTTAAACACAAAGGGGAATCCATCTTATTGATCTTCAATAGAGCACACAGTAACAAAAGTCATAACATATGCTTATTACACGGCTAATAGTAATAGCGATAATAAAAACTATTTTTGTTTACTACGATTCGAACTGATTTTAATACGTACAACTCGACCCACCCATATACCTGTTAACCCGGGATTCCTTTCTTGAGCAGAAATATAACCTCATAGGGTTTTTACACGCAACCCTCCAAAAATTGAATTCTAACAGAAAAGTCGATTCGTGCAAAACTTTTTCGAACAATTTCTCCTAATGAACATTAAAAGTAACTGAAATTGGAAACCTACTTTGTTAAATTGTACCTGTTGGAGCCCTTATCTGAGACGAAAAGCATCGTTTGGGTTGTGGTTAGGAAATAGATAAAGCTGTGAGCTTCCGATTTGGCGGTGGTTGTGTGGCCGATGACGATTTGGCACACGGAGCAGTGGTGATCGAAGGCGGTAGGTGACCAGAGAGGTGGTGCTCAATGGTAGTAACTGGAGGCATAAGTGGTGTCTTGATGCCCTTGGCGTTTGAGAGGTTCGTGCCAAAAAGGAATGGTGGCAGTACCGTGAATAAGAGAAACTACACTGCCATCCTCGAGCTTCGCAGCGGGTATGTTTTTCTGTGTTATATGAGGAATACATAACACGAAATTACCTGTGTTACATCAGGAATATAACCTGCAAAATATAAAGGATTGTACGTTGTAGTTCCTATTTGGACACATACTTCAAGCCTGGTCCATTACAAAGCCAAATGAGTTGCCTTGGAGAGTTGAACAGGGTTGCTGCTACCATCCTTCTGATTCTGTTAGGCTCCCATTGCCAGGACCAAACAATAAGTCTGGTAAACATTAAAAAAAAAATTATCAAACAGGTAACATGAATAGAATAAAGTTTAATGACAGGCTGGTTATCAAACATATAACAGGCATACAATTCAATAATGTTATCAAACATATCAGGTAACATACCAAAAATGATAGTAGGTACCTCTATTTGGAGTACAACCGTTGTAGGTAAATATCTTGATTTGGTGCGATTGTTTGGTGATCTAGAACCTGAGTTTTCTTCTTCAGCTAAATAGAATGAACTTGATTCAGTTCATAGCTACCATAAATTGCTTTCATTTCAAAAAAAAAAAAAAAACCATTTGAGTTCACATGACCAATTGCATTTATGAGGCTAAGGGAAACAACTTTTTTGATAGAAAAATCTGTATGACTGATCGGGATAAACCTTACTAAAAAGGATAATTCTAATGATTTATATGAAGCAAAATACATCAACAAAAAACCCATAGAACCCATTCACCTCTTAACTCCCCTTTCAGGAGCTGCTTCGGAAGCAGGAGGCCCTCTGTCGAGAAAATAGAAGATCTGGTCCTATCCGTTGCTGGTGTTGAAGGAAGAAGCTGTTTTCAAATTTAGTGAAATTTCCACTGCTAGGAAAGCTTGTACCTGGATGGTTCCCTGTATACAATCAGCAGCCAACAGATTGGTATTCGTTGCTTCTTTGTGTCCTGGTTGGAATGATGTTCATCTATAAATATGCAAAAAATACAAAATCAACAAACGATAATGTTTGACTATTTAATGTCAACAACCCAAAGAAGTAAATCAAAATGCAGAGCCTTGAACCAAAAAGTGATAATACAAATCAAAGTAACACAAAATACGAATGAAGACCCAAAATATGGGACTTGGGAGCTGACTTAAAACATGTAAATTGAAGTGAACACGGGTGAATCAAGAGTTACGTTAGTGCAAGAGAAGGCAAAACACTGATTTAGAATGGCAGTTTGATTGGGTGTAGGAATTAGTGGAGCAGTAAAATAAGTTTTATGAGACCTGGAAAAATGTGTAGTATATTTTAGAATGCGATAGGAAAATACAAGAATAGAAATTGGTAGTATATATATCATGTATCTTACGGTGCTTATCGTCACACCCCTTTCCTGGATATTCAAATGAGTGATAGCATACCAAAACTGAAGAAGGTAGCAACATGTAGCATTAAGAAGACAGCTAAATGTAGTAGTCGATTACGTAGCATGAACAGTGGTTTGGACAAATAATAATGTGGTAGGCTAACACTATATGGCCCTATTGGAATGTACTAATACATTATTGTTATGTGTTATACCTGATTATCAATCGTTTGGCTGGATGACGTGTAAAGTTGTTGCGTTGTTGATGGTGAATTTTATGCTGTTGTAGAAGTCTTCAATTTTGTAGCGATATTTGGCCTCACAAATGTTGGTATGCTGTATTAGCCAGAGGCTATATGGCGACTCCCTGTAAAAAGAAGTTAAAATTTTTAATTTTGTAACAGTAGTAGACGTTAGTAATAATGAGGTTACATCAGTGGTTAGTAATTAGCACTAAGTTTCGTATGGTCCAAAGTGTGGAACTCAACTTCTGTAAACTCTGGCTTCTATTAAGGTTTTGCTGGTTCAGAGTTTTAAGAGGAAACGTTGTGCACCTGTATTGTTAGTAGACATAAAGTTATAGAATCTGAAAATCTATGGAAAATATGTAGAACAAATGTTTTGTAACAATGACCTCATTGTGGTTTACTTGATGCAAGAGCTCAGGAAAGACCACATTTTTTGTAGTGTTCAAACAATTATCTTCGTTAGACGTAATAAGAATTTTAAGTGAATTCGGAGATGTTGCTCGTGAAAGGGCCACGTATAATTGTCCATGAGTAAACACAGGCTGTGGAAGATAAACACCTATTTTTTTAAGAGACTGGCCTTGGCTTTTATTTATAGTCATAGCATAGCACACTTTTATTGGGAATTGGCGTCTTGTGAAAACAAAAGGTAAGTCTTTATTATTATGTACAAATTTAATTCTAGGTATATACACACGATTTCCTGTTGATGTGCCTGTTATTATATATGCTTCTATAACTTTTGGTAACAACTGTGATACTAATAAACGCGTGCCGTTGCATAGACCGAGTGTTTGATTTATATTTCTGAGTAGTATTACAGGAGTATTAACTTTTAAATCTAATTTATGAGGAGGGATGCTTGGAAAACTTAACTGATTTAGATATTCCTGTGGATATAAAGTTTCAGAATCTGCCGAGTTTTGCATGTGAGGTATCATAGAGTCATGACTTATATAGCATTTTATTTCTCCAGGAGTCATATTCAAAATAATCTTATTGATTTCGTCAGCTGTATCATTTTTTGGGCACACGATTGCTCTACTTGACAAATTTTCGGCAGATGGATTTATGAGTATTGAATCTTGGTAGACAAAGTTGATTAAAGATTGAAGACTGTTTGCTTCTTCTTGAATCAGAAACTCAGGTGGGATTTCAATGGTTTTTGCATTATGGGGATCATCTGCATCGGGTTCGCCTATGAGACCGTTTCCAATATCTAACAACCATGACGCAAATGTAGCAGACGTTTGAATAGTAGTGGAGGTTTGAGAATCCCCATTGATACGCATGTTCTCGGTTAGCGTGTATACTTTAAAAGACGACCATAGATAAGATCTTGGTAACGTTGAATTGAGAATCTCAGATCGTGAACTTTTCGGTTTAACCGGGAGAGTTTGACGAAAATCTCCTCCAAGAAGTATAGACATACCGCCAAAGAGGTCTGTATCGTTTCCTAAGACATCTTTCAATGATCTATCAAGACATTCGAAACAACGCCGGTCGCTCATAGGGGCTTCATCCCAAATTACTACTGATGTTTGTTTTAAAAGGTCGGCCAGTTGTGTATTTTTCTTGATATAACAGGTTGATTGTTCAGTAAGTTCTATAGGTATTTTGAATCGAGAATGAGCTGTCCTACCTGAAGGTAAAAGAAGAGAGGCAATTCCTGATGCAGCAACTGCTAACACGACCTTCCCAATGGATCTGAAAAAAGAAATGATCGTATTCCACAAGAAGGTTTTTCCGGTGCCACCGTGCCCGTAAACAAACAGTAACAATTGAGTCTTATTAACATATGAATCTCTAACTGCATTGTAGACTTGAAGTTGGTCCACATTGAGTTGCGAATGCATTTGCAAATGTTTTAGACTCAGTGTTGTTCTATCATAACTCACTTCCTCTAACAAAAGGCGATTTCTCAAAGTTGCAAGAACACTCTCGGAGGGTAAAGGAAGGCCAAAATCTTGAAGTGATTTAGAAGGAGTAGTGGAATTCAATATTTTTTCAAGCTCTAACAGGACCTGTTGTTGTAAATCAAAATCATTCACATGTGAAGTCGGATTTGACAAAGTAGAGTTAAGAATGAGGAGCAAATCATCAGCCATCTTTTTCCACTCTGATTCCCAAAAAACTAAAGGGTTACCGACCTCACAAAATAGAAGCAGATGGCAGAAAAGAGACCTCAGCTCTGAAGATGTGGCCCATGCAGACGCTTCAGTGAACGCTGCAACCCACTCTCTGTCGTCACCTAATAAACCCAACGCCTCACACGCACCTCGGAAAGTTGTGTATGTAACACCAGACACGGTACGCACATCGGAGTAGGACTTGCAACCCTTTTGATAACAAAGTAGCAGACGCAAATAGAAAATTTCACCAGCCGTGGGATGTATGTACACAAGGCGTCCAATTGCTGTAGGTCTTGCTTGGACTCTGCGAATCCATACTTTTGCGGATAACTCCCATCGGTATCTAGATGGATAATCGTTATAGGTAAGGTCCAATCCATCAGACTCAGACGCCTTATTGTTATTAGAAAACCATTCAGTTAAAGTTGTTTTTCCAAAAGACGGATTATTGATGACAGATTGCAATTTGCTTCTCTCTCTGAAAGTAACATTTTGCATATTCTCTAAGTGAACAGCTAAGACTTGGACCGAAGGACTGCGTTCATGAAGTGAGAAATCCAGAATTCTCCATGAGGCCTCATGTGGGCAAATAAACCGGCCATCTAGAAAATTCTTAATTTCATCAATTATAGGAGGTGCATCGGACGATGTAGATGGTGAATAACTTTCAGACCTATGAACTGCAAATCTAATACGATCAGCTCCCTTGGAGATGTATTTAAAGAGGTACTTAATCATCATGTTCCAACCACAATATTCAACATTAATGTGTGCGTTGAAGCGGCTACATAGACGTTTATTATATGGAACAACGTAACCGCAATCAATATGGAGGCCGTTTCTTGAAACATGAAAGTTTCCAGCACGTCTTTTGTAATGAACATAGCCATCCTTGTCAAACTGTGTAGCAGCCTGAAACGACTTTGGAAAATGCTTTGAACATTTGCCTTCATGCATACAAGGAGCGTTAGGATTGAGCAAACCGCAGGGGCCATGAATCATGCATTCAGTAATTGTCTTATACAAAACAGGCTCAGAATTTGGATCTGGGAATTCAGCAGTAATGTAATTATCTACATCAAAAGCGTCCCGTATTTTATTGGTTTCCGTAACCCACACTAAAGTGTGACAGTGTGGTAATCCCCTCTTTTGAAACTCAATAGTATATAAGTCTGTATTAGGGAAGAAATAAAGGGATATTAGGTAAGATAGAGGAAAGAAAGTTAGCTGGAATGTTAGAAATAAGAACTTACATGCTGCCACTTCTCCAAATGTTTGGTCTTCTTTTATAAATTTTATAAATTCTTTAACTTTCATTTGGAACACCCGAGCTATGATGTCTGGACGGTTTTGTGAAGATAGGCAGCCAATGCGATGCATATATCTCATAATTTCAGGCCACTTGACATTGCATGTGAATGTGATGAAGTATTGCGGATTGCCATGGACCCTACAAATTGCTAACGCGTCTTGATAATGCTTATACATGTAACGTGGCCCACCGGTAAATGAAGATGGCAAAAAGATCCGCTTTCCTATATCACGACATTCTGTATCACCTCGTGAGAGGGCATCATACATACCAGTGATATATTCTGAACGAAATAGATCTTGATTTGCATTATAGTAATCGAGTCGGTTCTGTTCTATACACGTATAAGCGTCCACTAAATACTGTTGGAAAAGTCGCCCACCATTCAAGAGTAGAGAATAAACACCTGCACGATCATGAATCTGGTAACTATAGTACATGTTAGCGGTCATTCTCTTGTCTTTGTCGGCTGTATGCAATTTGAGATTCGGAGACCAACCTTCTTCCCCCGAAGGAAATAGAAGTGGATATTGTAATGGCATATAAGATGGATGGAGCTTACTAACTCTTTGAGGTATTCCGCCTTTTGAGTGAATGATGATGTCGTAGCCGCTAGCATTGAAGTCATCACCGCATACGATTCCACCTAACGTGTCTGGAGACGGGGCACCATATCTTCTATCAGGTACATTATTGTAAAGACGTATGGAATAACAACTGCCCTCTTCCGTGCTGCAAATCTCGCTAGCGTTTTTAAAGAGGCGAACATACTTATTGTGAGCATTTAATGTCTGGCTGAGAGTGGCGACAACAGTATGAGATAGGTTGTGTTGATCCGAGTTATTGAAAAAGCGAAGCCTGTTTGAAATCTCATTCTCTGTATCATATATATACATTTGCAAAAAACGGGGTTTCTCATTAGGCGGAGGGCATAAAGATCCGATCCAATGTGAAACTTGGCCAGAGATTTTAAAAATGTAAGGACCACGACCATCATTAATGGTGTCATCGACGTTTGCCCCAAATGAAGTCATGGAAAACATATTGTTATATGCTCTAATATTTTCCAGGAACCGAGGATCTCGAAAAAGTTGCTTAATAACAGGCGGTGGTTGAAGAGGAAAAGTTAACCTGATAGCGCCTGATTTACAACACTGATTGTAGCGAGGATGGCGAACATGTGCAGCGTGTAACACCCTCTCGCCAAACCAAAATAGAGCGCTGCAATGTTCACAAATATATGTGCAATCTCCACAATCTGAATACGAAGGGAGCGGCCTCTGCATTGATCTGGATGACTCTGTAGTTTGAGAAGTGATTGAACGCAGCCTTTGCGACATCCTGCGGCGAGGAGGTGCGCTAGAAGTTTCACCTGTTTCATAAGAGCTAACTATTCTCCGACGTTTACCAGACGCGTTCGCCGGCAACATATTTTTTAAGCAAAGAAAATGTGTACACGAAAAAGCATATAAAAAGTAAGAACGTAATGAAAATAGTATACTAAAATTAAAGTTTTACCAGTATAAAGCTGAAGCTGCGAACACAATAAGTTGGTAAAAACCTGCAACAAAGGATGGAAAAAAAATTGATCAGCTCAAGTCGATCGGACCGGTGGAACTGTTTTAGAAAAAGAAAAAACCAACAATTTAGATGGCAAAATCATCACCAATGTTTTTAAAACCGGACCAGTAATCGAACTGGCCTCTCTTCTGGTTCACTGGTCAAGTCGATCGGACCGGTGGAACTGTTTTAGAAAAAAAAAAAAACCAACAATATAGATGGCAAACTGATATGGGAACAGGGGTATCTTCAAAAACACACAACAAAGCAACCTGTAATGATTGTATACCAGAACTTTAAAAACGAAAAAAGAAACAAAAAAAAACACGACCCAGCCATATATTTGTTAACCCGAGATTTCGTTACATACAGTTGCCTCTTGAAAAGTAGGCTGCTACTATCGCCAAGTGACTCAAAATATTGGTTAACTTATTTTTTGTATAACCAAGGCGCTGAGGTTTAGCCAGTTTTGCGACTTTCGTCCAAGGGTTTGTTTTCCCACATCTGGATCCAAAAGATTTGAAATCTCGCGATTTTCATTCGGCTCGTTAACTCCTTCCATTTTTCGCCGTTAAGTTGGGGGGTATTTCTGTCTTTTTTGTTAACTTAAAAGGGCAATTCAATATTTTTCAGGGTATTCGGTCTTTTTACATGAAGTGAAGAAGGCCGAATTGCCCTTTAAGGTAAGGAAAAAGGTAGAAATACCCTTGACCTAACGAAGAAAAATGGATGGAGTTAATGAGACGGATGACAATGGGAAGATTTTAAACCTTTTGGATCCAGGTGAGGGGAAAAAAACTTTTGGACGAAAGTCGCAAAACTGCTCAAACCTCAGGGACGAAAATGGCATTTTACTCTTTTATAACTATTATTATATTTATACAAATAAAAGCTCATTTAGGCATGCGAGCTTAGCCAAGCTCATTATATATAACTCTGGCTCATGCTTGTTTAAACTCAGCTCAATTCAAGCTTTTAGCAAGCCGAACTGAAGCAGCTCAAGAGCCGAAGATAAATAAAAAAGTAAAAAAACACAAAGCCCATTTATTTGCTAATGGTGAGCTTTACCTTAACTTTCCTATATATGTGCTGCTGCCTTTTGAAATATCGTTTGCATTTAAAGAAGTTATATAATATGTACATGTAGCACGTCTACATTTTGTTGCAGAAAGAAGAGACTTCCCATCATCGTTTGCTGCTGCCAATGAGTCATGTTAAAAGATGTTAATTAGATAATTATCAACTAATAAAACGTAATATTATGATTTGAGCATAAATAAAACGCGAAACTCGGCTATTTTGGATCTTGATTTTGCTTCATGTTAAAATCAAATACCCAAAAAGAGAGCCAAAGAAGTTCAGAAAGCGAAAACCGATTGCACTGATTACACAACAAAACACATTAGCACTACCATGTATTCAGCAGCTATAAATTTACAATATAGACGTAGGAGGTAGAAATATGGACCCATTTATTTATGAATGAGTCGACTCGGGTCATGTTTATCTCTAACGGGTCAACCAAAACAGGCTGAAAGAGTCGAACAGGTCAAAAGTTTCCCAGAAATAGATTAGTCTTGTGAAGATATAATTTTGAGTAAAATGCCCTTATCGTCCGTGAGGTAAGACCCCTAACTTTTTTATGAATGAGTCGACTCGGGTCATGTTTATCTCTAACGGGTCAACCAAAACAGGCTGAAAGAGTCGAACAGGTCAAAAGTTCCCAGAAATAGAATAGTCTTGTGTAAATATATTTTTGAGTAAAATGCCCTTATCGTCCCTGAGGTAAGACCCCTAAGTTTTTTACTTTCATGGGCTGAATAAGTGTTATGTAAAGGCATATTCATTTATTTTTTTCTTGTTCATCAATGTAGGATTATATAGATTAATTAGCTGAGTTTGATTACAGTGGGAATTTTTGCCCAACACCTTAGTTTTAGTTTTAGATCAGTATTTTGAAGTACTGCAAGATAAGAAATGGCGACATATTTCATAGTAGTTGAAGAACAAATTAGGGGTAAATCTTGTTGTGTGTTGCGCGATGCGACGCCCCATTTTTGCCAGAAGGTTCGGTCCTGTGTTGCTGCATTTGCCCAGCTCCAACCTTTTCTAAATTCCTAACTTTAAAACCTCATATCTATAGTTCTACTAGTCCGTTTTACTCGATTCTTTTTCCTATGTGTCCGTAATTTAAATACGGACCCGTTTAACATCATCAATTTCCTTAAAACTCGGTTTATAAACAAAATCCTATAAATCTCTTTTTATTTCTAACTAAAATCATAATCATATTTACGATTTACTTACTTGCATAGCGCTTCGGAACGAACACACCTTCATACGAGCTTTCGGTTTGAGTTCAAGCATTTTAGCTCTAATACTTGAATCCCTCAAACCTCGGCTCTGATACCAACTTGAAACAACCACTTTTTCACATCCGAAAATAACAAAAATGACATACTAATTTTAACAAAAAATGGGCATGACCCGTTCGTACGATAAACAATTGCCTGTTTTTTTTAAACATAAAAGTATTAACCATACAATATTTAAAATCCTAACCTACTTAGGAAACATCCTAGACGTAAATTTAACATTTACATTATGAAAACGTTTTGACCCATTTACAAAAGACGACTTAACCGGAAGCGCATAAAGGGCTATGTAGTGTGTTCGGTCCGAGCTCGCATCGTCAAGAGCGGGATTTACCTAACATACATAACGCAAACATTCATTAGTTCAGATCTCAAAACAAATTTAATGACTATCATTTACTTATTCTAATTCAACCCATTAGCGAAATAAAACATTTTATCAACATCCTTATTAAAATCATTCTTTTCGTTCTAGCATGAAATTTCTTCATGCTCGTCTATTCTTGCCTTTCGAATACATTCAACATGTAAGTCTTTCGACCCATTCCTAACGGATCAATTCATACCATACACTTTCAACGCTTTTTCCTCATTCCGACTCGTTATCTACAAGTCTTTACTTAACCATTACATTATCATTCCTTTTAATATTTCGACCCACTTGAACCGGGTTAAAACGCATCCATTGCTAATACACTTCCTATCCATTACCAATACTCAACATAACACAATTTTACCATGAACAAGCGTAAAAATTCCACACTAGGATTTAATTACCCAAACTAACATTCGTGAGTCTATAAGTAGAGAAGATGAAGTTCATATGAACTTACCGCGATCTTGCGTTTCTTGCGTTATAGAATGAATTGCTCCTCCTTCCTTCTTTGTTCCTATACATCACAACTTCATATACTTAGCTTTCGAAAATTTCATTATTCTCATATTCTTTATCATACAATATGACGTTTATGAACCATATGCATTCCCACCATAATCATATTTCGTCAACTTAGCAAATTTTCATACAAAATCACAATTTCATTAATTTAGACATTTCATCGAACACATGGCGTGCGTACATTCTAATAAGCATGATGTACAAGTATTTATAACACATTCATCCTAAATTCATCAAATAGATCAACCAATTCTTTCAAAATCAATAATCATAACCATACTACATATGATTCAAATCAAGTCACTCATCAAAACACTTCTATAACATGAGTTTAACATCAACATTACATAATTCATCCATAACTTTTACTAATTTTTACTACCTTACATAAACTCAAGTGGGTTAAGTCGGCCGGTATCGATTCAATTCCGTTCATTACAGAATATATAGAATACTCACACTCGGTATAGTAATCGCAAGAGAACCCAAAAAAAGGGTGTTTTACATGTATCGACGAATTGTACACTCGTATACACCCAGCAGAAAAAAACGCATCGAAACGCTAATGAAGCTAACTTTATAGAATCCTTACGAAAATATTTAACATTTTCGCATAAAATCTATGATAAGATTAAAAATACAGTAGTTTAAGATTAGTATGAGATTAAAGGAAATTCATGAAAATCAAGTTCCTCATATATATTAAATTTTAAAAATATGAATTTAAATTAATTTGTCAACTACATTACGTGAAAGTGAAACATTACCATTTTTATTTTTATTTATAATATTTTAAAGTGTTTTTGAAAACCAAATAACATATCTATTAATGTAAACATATATATTTTGTTAAGAAATTGAGTAGGGGAGAAAATAATAATTAATTTAATATAAGATTTATTAAAACAAATTAAAGGACCAAAGACCACCATCAAAGCTTTTTTGTTTTCTTCTGGTTCTTCATCCTCAACATTCCAGTTCAACACCATCGCCATCGTTTCACCTTCAACGCATGTTTCCGAACCATGTCTCTTGTCAATCCTTTTAATCCACCACCAACACACCAAAACTCTAGACGAACCTGTTGTTTTCTCTCGAGACTCATGGCATTACCCACACCTTTTAGGGGTCCGGCGAATTCGTTAAGCAGCGATGGCGACTCGACGGTTGTTACATGGTGTAGATCGGGAACGTGGGTAACGATTCGTGTGCAAAACTGCTGCTGCCATGGCTAATCTTTTAGGGTTCCAGCGATAGCGGCGGTGACTTATCATTGTCTCCGATTATATATCTTCTCTCTCGCCCGTTGAGATACCGGAACCCGCGCGGTTAGTGATTGTCGGAGGTTAGGAGGTGGCCGGCAAAAACATGAGACCAACTATTTCTGGCCGATGCTTACTCTAAAGGAAAAGGTTAGAAACTTGGACCAATGAAACCCATGATGGTGGTACCGGCGGTGGTCAGTGAATGCCTTTTACCGATGAGGTAGCTGTCAAAACTGTTGTTGTGGTGTAGTGGTTTTTGGTGATGTCATGCAGTATTGCTTGTTCCCAATTCACAAATGTTGGAGCTTGTACCTTGTGTTGATTAAATTGTGCACCAATCATGGAAAGACGTGTATTTGACACTGTAGCTAACTTCCTACCCTAAATGTTATATAGTATAATATCCGTAAAGTTTTCGTCGAATACAAACAAAAACAAAAGGAGTTTCGTCGTCATTAATACAAAGTTTCGTCGCTGGTTAAATATTCTGTTTCGTCGATCAACCTTCTGTTTCATCGATCAATTTTCAGTTTTGTCGGATCATTATTTGACCAGAGTTTCGTCATCACATGATATGATAAATTGGTTATTCTGACATTTCATGTGCTAAATTGATCATTCTGACATTTCATGTGATAAATTGTTTATTCATAAACAATATTTTGATATATTGAAAGTTAACTGGATCTAAAAAGGATTTGGCCGACAACTATATGTATATATTTAATTCTGATTGGGCCAATCCAAAGAAATCTAACAATTCACATGGGGTTTCATCAACATTAATTTTCATCGATCAGATCATTCATCATTAAAGGTTTCTTTATTTATTCAAGTGTAGTCAAAAATCAACTGAAGTTTCGTCAAAATACATTGTCTTTCACATGAGATTTCGTTGACCAGTCAAACCAGATTTACTCACATTTTGAAAACCAAATTATGACTGGCCATTTTGTCTTTCACAACGAGAAAATGATAACAATTCAAACTTCACACACATAACTGATTTCGTCATTTTTTTTGGTCATCACTACAACCAAAAGATTTCGTCGATATTGTTTCATACACAAGGTTTCGTCAAAACTTGTTGAAGTTTTTAACAGAGGCTCTGCAAAAGTGATTTAACAACGTGTTTTTAAGTGTGTAACCAGGTTTTCACTTTCATATATCAATCATGAGTTGTACTAGCCCTTCAGATTGGAGTATGGAACCGAGACCAGGTGAAGATCGGACTTCGGCAGCCGTTTGGGTAAGGAATGTTTTTCCTCCGCAATCTATAAGTGCAACTCAATGGGCTTTGGTGTCGAATCAAAATCAAAGCATTAAGAATCTTTTGCTTAGCGAGAGTGAAACGGGCAGCAAGAATCGCCCGCCAAAGCTGAATCACATGAATGACTATCCATCATGGAAGGGTCGTTTTCACACATATGTTTTAGGGCAAAACACAGAACTTTGGACGTGTTTCACTATTGAATGCAACCTTGCCCTCGAAGCAGCAGCATCAACTGCAGCGGGTTTTACTAATATGCTTGAAGACGACAAGAAAGCGTATGATCTAGAGAAGAAGGCGTTTGCTATTCTCACGCAAGCACTCCACAAAAACATCTATCATCAATTCTCTTATTGTACGAGCACGAAAGCACTATGGGATGCGTTGGTAACCAGAGGAGAAGGAAATGCAGCAACAAGAAAGGTCCAACACGATCTGTTAAAGAAAGAGTTTGAAGGGTTTTTGTTCATGGAGAATGAAACACTTAGCGAGATGACTACTCGATACTATCATTTGATTAGTAAGATGTACTCATACAAGGTCAACGCATCACAACAAGAGATGGTTATGCGTTTTGCTGAGGTTCTACCTCCTAAGTGGAGTCCATTCATTGAGCTTCTAAAGCATACGGGCGTTCTGGATACGGTCAATATCTATGAATTCATTCAGAAGTTGGAGCACAAGAACGAAGAGGAAATTCGGAAAGCTAAAAGGATTGCAGCTCCTCAAAACACAGAAATGTATTTGCCTGGTTTTGCTCCTTCAGCTAGTTCTAGTTCCGTTCAGCAACCGAAGCTTCAAACGGCGTTTGTGTCCAATACAAGCTCATCTTCGTTTCCACAGTCAGCTCATCCACCGGTTTTCGATCCAAGTGTTTATCATCCGCCAGCGCATATGATTGCTCAAGCTCATGCTTTCTCAAAACCTCAATTCGATGCAAGTGCATGGCTACCAACACCCCAACCTCCACCTCAAGTTACCACTACTCAACCACAGTTCGATCCAAGTGCCTATTTTCCTAAACCTACTGTCGATTGTGGTCCGGCCATACAGTTGGGAAACGGTGATCAAACAAGAACTGCGTTTTATGCTGAAATTGTCAAGAATGTCAATGATGGTGAATCTTCAGGAAATGATGACAGTTCTGGATATAGTGGCAGTACCAATGAATATGGTTCAGGTGTGAGTGATTACAGTTCAGAATCGGACGTGAAAGTAGGAGTGGATTTGTGAAGCTGATAGTTTTTCGAATAATGCTAAGGAGAAATCTGACTTGATCAAGAAAGCTGCTGCTGCTTCAAAAGAAATGGAAAAGTTCCTATCTAAAGATAGATCTTTCTCTTCTCAGAATGCCTTTATGGCTAATGTCACAGCTTCTACAAGTCAGGTAAAATCTGAAACTCCTAGCATATGTAGTGATTGTGCTGATATGAAACATGAATGTGCTGAATTGAAACGTGAATCTGAAACGGTTCATAGTCACAATCAGAGTTTGGTTATTGAACTGTCAAAGTGCAAAGAGGCAAATATGGCTCTGGTTAGAAACGAAAAGGAATTTAAATTTGTAATTGAAACCTTAAAGAAAAGTGTTTCCGAAGTGACCAAAACTGTTTATCATAAACAAGTTAGTATTAACGATTACATTAACATCGTTGAGGAAACCAAAAAGGAACTAGCCATTGGCAAATGCGAGCATGATGCAATCAAGCTCAAGTTGGATAGTTATTCTAACTCCCGATTTATGCTCGATCACATTACAGACGTTCAAAAACTCAAAGGGAACGTGAAAGGCGTTGGGTATAAGAAGTGTCCGCCCCCTTTGAGACACAACTATACTCGAATGCCCGATGAGGAAGAAATGTTGCGTTTTGAGCCAACTGTACCTCTTGATTATGAGGAAGTTACAACTGGCTTAGGGTTCAAAACGGACAATTCATCAGAGGGCTCATCTGATAGCAAGAAAAAGTCATCATGTGCTTCAAATCAAAGTCCTCCAACCATTGAGGACTATGATTCTTCGGATGATGAATCAGATGTGAGTGATGAGGATAAATCTCTTGACGATAGAAAAGGAGTAGAAGTGCCTTTTGAGAATCACATTCTGTGTGATCCTCCTACTCCTGCTGTGCAATCAACTGGTGCTAAACAAGAGATAGATCCTATCACTGAGACAGTGTCTACAATTAAAAGTGATAACGTGTTGTATACTTTGGTCGGTGATAGTAAAATTTATTCAGACAAAGATTTTACAATAAAAAACGTCAATCAATCCTTGATTGATAAAGTGTTTGAAGATAATACACCTAAGTTTTTGGAAAAAGCGATCCTGAGAGTTTCAGTAACTCAGTGTGATCCTATTCCAAAAGCTGAAGTGAGAAAACAATTTGGAAACCAAAAATTACCGACTAAACAACCTGTCACCTTTAAGGGTAAACAACAACAACGAGCTCAAAAGCCCAAGGCTAAGGTTGAATCAAAAGGAGCTCGTTACAAGAAGAAAGCAAAAGACGTTAAGTTTGTGGCCTCCAAAGGTACTGATAAAGTGGAGACTTTTGAAAATAAGTCAAATACCGATTTTGTTCAAAAAGTCAACATTTTGAAACGTAACAATGATAACAATTACACTCAACACACAAATGGGTGTGAAGCTAGTACCTCTGGGTCTACAACTTCTATGTCAGGTCGTCGATCAGATTCTCCTAAGTTTGTTGAAAGGAGAACTTTTTTCAAATGTGGGAAGTTTGGGCACATCATTAAAGACTGCACAAACTCGCCCAAACCAAATTTTGTTGAAAGAGCCCCCTCTGAACAAGGTCACTCACAACGTCGTCTTGTTTCTCTAAAACATGATAAACGCACTATTAAAGAACAAGAAACAAAACAACAACGTAAAAATGTGAAGGTGATCAAAAAGGCTTTAAAAACTGAAGTAAAATCTGTTAAAAGGAAACCTAGTTTGTCACAACCATTAAAACCAGAAATTGTACATAATACACAATCTGGTAAAAGGAAACAAGCTTGGAGACCTAAAACAGATAAAGTTTCAGGGGGAGCATCATCAGTTCTAGATCATCGAGAAGTTGAGATAACTTACGTCGATGAACATGGGCGATCTAAGTCTGTTAAGGCTTGGGTCCCCCTCTCCATCTAATCTCTGAGTGAGTGTGCAGGATGTTCCAGGAGGAACTATCGATAGTCATCGAATTGTTGATAGTGGAGTGTCCATGCACAAGATCGGCGACAAAAAGAAATTGTTGCCTTTGATGGAGAGAAGAAAAAGAAAAAGAAGTGAAAGAAATGTCAGATGAAGAGATTGAAAGCTTCGACAAAATGAAAATCATTCAAAAGTTTGATTGTTCAAGGCTTTAATCGGGTCCCCAGGGTAGATTCAAATTAAAATGTACGCACCTGCAGCATGTCTGATGTTCAAAATCAACAAAATGAACGTGCAGTGTACATTTCTTCGCGGTGTAATTGAAGAAAATGTGTTGTTGAACAAACCAACTAGGTGTGCGGATGCCTTGGCGTGGATTGAACAACCGCACACTACTTCTGAAAGAGAAAGATAAAGACCTTCGCTGGTGCAATATGGAAGACCAGCCGGACCCAAAGGTTTATGATCTTGTTGTTGTGAAGAGATTTCTCAGTAGCTGCAAATTCGACTTTGAAATCCACACCGGGTGGATATCCAGTTTGGGAGAGTACTCAGATTCCTGGCAATGCACGAAGCAGTTGCAGGATACGGTTTTGAATTTCTAATCTCTCTTATACTTGTGGATATTTAAGTTGCTTTATGAATTATCACCTCACACGTGATTGTACAACACTCTTTGAGCTGACACGTTGAACTCGAATATCACCTCACACATGATTGTTTCAATATGAAACTCGTCAATGTTGTCATGGTCCGCACCGCTTACCGACGTGCCAACTCATTTTTTCCAAAATTCGATAAATCAATTATGATTCAAGATTAATTTTGGTAAACGGCATTGAGGTAAAACATGAGTTAATCAACATCGGAAAATCGTTTTTGTAAATACATTTGTGTTTTTAATTTTTTATTAGATTTTAGGGGAGTAAATCCAAAATTTGAAAATTCAAAAACATTGAAAAATGTGAAAAACAAAAAAACATTGGAAAAACAAAAATGAGTTTCCTGGCGAGAAAAAGAGAAAATGATAGTACATCAGTGGTCTGTCGAAACCTCTTTAAACTGAAATGCAAAATGAAAAATGTTAAGCAGCTCTATATAAGATGTATCGGTAGGCTCACAATCATATTAAAGTGTGCAGGGTGATATAAATCTTAAATCGACTGAAGACCAGGTGGGAACCACACATTGGCATATGGTCTTAGTACCGAAATTTCGTTTGAGAGATTGTCGAGGTTCTGAGATATTCGGTCTTTATGCTGCTTGTCATCTGGGTATCATGATACTATACATACGTGTACATATTGCATTCGACCTCAATAAGTGATCAACAATCACATGTCCAAACAAACAAGTGATAATATATCACATTTATCCGGGAGTCAAGTTCGTCTCTTTGCTGTACGAAAGTACTGACCTGTTCACGGACTTGCTCCTATGCCCTCATGCATCTGAAAATCAAGTTCCTCATCAATAAGTGATTCTATCACATAGGGCTTGTTTTCAACCAAAATAAGTGAGTTTCTCACATTCTTTTATACGGTCAAACAGATGATAAACGATATACTCACCGGTAAGATGAACTCTCGTGCATACCTTGATACAGGAATGTGTCGTGTGTGGATGAACACAGGTCGGTAAGTATAAATCATACCTTAATGTATCCCCTCGCCATGATTACATCTGATAAGTTGAGCTTATGTGGATAACAATACCGATAATTGTTATAGGATGCTTATCTAAATGTTAACTAATTGAACAAACAGAGCGTTTTGGAGTGACCGTACACTGATATGATTCTCTTACCCTCGAAACTCGCAAAAAGAATGTCTGTAAATATTTATTTACTGCTTTCAGTTTCTACATCTTTGTATATATTTATTTATTGCTTTCCGTCTTTATATTTGAAAAATGAAAAATTTCAAAAAGATTTTAGGTGTGTTTTAATCTAAATTTTTATAAAATCCAAAAAGATTTTGCTTCTAGTTTATTTTTGATTGACTGATGTTGGAACTCGAGTCTTTCCTACCCAAAATCCTGACTTTAAGCCAGAAAACAATTGCATCTTCATAAACAGTCGAAGTTAACAAGTTTTGAAAGTTAAAGGGTTAAAATTGATCAATTTTTAAACTTTCAAACTGTTGTCGGTCGGTGTTTGATTGAGATTTGATCTCATATGTCTCATTTGTTTAATTTGTCTAAATTCCAAGTGGTTGTTCTCATTACGTGTTTAGCTTTCTTGTATGTGCAGATGTGACATCAGAATCAGCTAAAGGCAAAGAGAACGTGTCAGATGACAAGCCGTAAAGTGAAGACACGACGTTGATGCAATCAGAAGATCAAGATGATCGGGTTGCAGTTGATCACTCATCAACACCACAAGGATCTAAAGATTTGAAGATCAAAAGATTCACGAGCATCATTCAAGGGGGAGTTTGTTGATACACTCCCTGATTGTGTCACGTGAAGACTTTGAAGATCCTCCGACAAGAAAGACATGGAAGACGAACCATCACGAGTAGCGTCTAAGGGGGAGTTTGTTGGTACACTTTATGTGGACGCGACTCGACTCGGTTCGATTCGGTTCGGGTCGGGTCGACTCGGTTAGGTCCGGCTCAAGCCCGACGTCACGACATTCCTCTGTCGTGTGCCCCAGAGTTCGACACGCGAAGCACGGAGCGCCGCAAACCAAGTCCCGATGACACATCACCATGACATCATCATTGTGATGTCATGATGATGTCATGGTCATAGAATTTGTTAAAAGTCTTGGACGAAACTTGTTTGGGCCGTAACTCTTGAATTGGGCTTTTGACTTTCATTTGGGCCGAAACCTGGATTGTGCATGCATGTATGTCGACGAAACTCACCCAGTTTCGTCGACTTTGTCAAGGCCTTCCCCAGTTTCGTCACTTTTAATGTTTCGTCGTGCGATCTTTGCGTTTCGTCATGGTCTGTGTCTGTCTTGTATAAATACCCCTCATAGTTTCTGTGTGAAACTGATGAGTATGAGAGAGCTGTGAGACTTAGTGAGAGTCTGTAAACATTGTTTGTATATGTTTGGGTTGTACTCATCTCTAATCAATAGATATTGAATCTTTGGTTACGCGTGTGTTATTAACTGTGTTTGGTTGGCATCGTTACGGGGATTCCGCACCCGTTACCATGTTTGTGATAAACAAGGATAGGTTTTCGTATCGGATCCACCGAGAAAACCGAGACCTACAAAAACACCAAATAACACCTTTCACCTTAACAATATCCTTTATGCACCCACTGTTGTTAAAGACCTTATTTTCGTACGTAAATTTACCCGTGATAACCTTGTCTCTGTTGAATTTAACCCATATGGCTTTACCTTGAAGGATCTCAAGACTGGGCAACATCTTTCACGCCATGACAGCACTGATGACCTTTATCCATTCACTCCACCAAGTCAAGCTTTTGTTGCATCTTCATCCAATAAGTGGCATGATCGTCTTGGACATCCCGGACCACAAGTTTAAAAATTTCTTTCTAGTCATTTTAACCTTTTTTGTAATGCGGATTCATTTGATTTTTGCCATTCGTGTCATTTATCAAATAGCAAAAGACATCCTTTTATTAATTCTATTTCGTTTACTTATGCACCTTTCGATATTATTCACTATGATATTTGGACCTCACCGGTTCTTAGTAATTCTTCGTATAAGTATTATACGGTTCTGGTTGATAATTATTCTCATTATGTTTAGGTATACCCGTTAAAATTCAAATTCGAAGTTTTTCCCACTTTTGTAAAATTTCATAAATACATTCAAACTCAATTTCACAAACATATCAAAGCCTTCCAATGCGACTTATGGGGAGAATTTGATAACCATGCTTTTCACAACTTCGCCACCTCCCACAGCCTTGTCTTTCGTTTCTCGTGCCCTCAGTCCTCACCTCAAAACGGTCAGTCTGAGAGAATGATTAGGTGTCTCAATGACATCATTCGAGCACTTCTTGCTCATGCACATATCCCTACCACATATTGGGTCGAGGTCCTTCACACCGCCGCATATTTACATAATATTCTTCCCACCACAAGGCTAAACTACAACACTCCCACCTTTGCTTTATACCTCTGCCATCCCACTTATGACCATCTTCGGGTTTTTGGATCTGCGTGTTACCCAAACTTCTCCGCCCCCGAATCCAATAAATTAAACATAAGGTCTACTCGGTGCATCTTCCTTGGCTATCCGCCAAATTTTCGGGGTTACTGGTGCCTTGATCCTTCTACAGGTAAAGTACATATTTCCCGCAACGTAGATTTTGATGAGACCTCCTTCCCTTTCTCCACACCTTTACCACACTCAACTTATCAATTCCTTTATGATGACCCACCTTCACATACACCCTACCAATTCCTATCCTCCACAGCCACACAACCACAACCAATCGCTAACCATGAACTTCCCCCTACATCCCCTCCAACTACACACCATACAACACCACCCCCTACACCACCATCAGAACCTTCCCCTCCCCCCCCCCCTCCTGAACCGATCCCACAACCTACCAATGCCAACCTTAACACACACCCCATGACCTCAAGAGGGAAACAAGGCATCACAAAACCAAACCCGAAATACAACTTGTACATCGATACCATTTCACCACTACCCACCTCTCACCTTAAGTCTTTAACCGATCAAAATTGGCAAAGAGCTATGCTTAGCGAGTTTAAAGCATTACTTGATAATGGAACTTGGGAATTGGTACCTCAACCACCGGCTCATCCGATTATCCGTTGTATGTGGCTCTTGCGCCACAAGTTCAAGCCGGATGGTACCCTTGATCGATACAAGGCTCGCCTTGTAGTAAACGGGAAGTCTCAAACCGTTGGTATTGACTGTGCCGACACTTTTAGTCCGGTCGTAAAGCCAGCTACTATTCGAACCGTGTTGTCCATTGCTATCTCCAAGAAATGGCCCATTCATCAATTGGACGTAAAAAACGCATTCTTACACGGGGATCTTCAAGAAACCGTCTTTATGCATCAACCAACCGGTTTTGTCGACGTCTCAAAACCAAATCATGTATGCTGCCTTCGGAAATCTTTATACGGCCTAAATCATTTATGCATCAACCACCCGATTTTGTCGACGTCTCACATCATACAGCTTCTTTCTCGTGAGTTTGCCATGAACGATCTTGGGGAATTACATCATTTTTGGGCATTTCGGTTAAGAGGGACAATCATGGTGTGTTTTTATCACAGTCACAATATGCCAAATACATCCTACATAGAGCAAACATGACGGCATGTAAACCGTGTGCTACACCCGTCGACACTGCAGCAAAACTTAGTGCCAGCCACGACACTCCTCTTGCTGATGAATCTCTTTACCGTAGCTTGGCAGGTGCACTCCAATATCTCACATTTACAAGGCCCGATATTTCATATGCCGTACAACAAGTTTGTTTGTTCATGCACGCTCCTCGGGAACCACACTTTGCTTTTATGAAACGTATCCTACGGTATATTAAAGGCACACTTGATTACGGACTACGACTCACTCCGACAACCGGTTGTACTCTCACAGCGTACTCTGATGCTGATTGGGCCGGTTGTCCGGATTTAAGACGATCCACATCGGGCTATTGTGTTTACATGGGTAATAATTTGATTTCCTGATCCTCCAAACGACAAGCGACGGTTTCACGTTCAAGCGCCGAAGCTGAGTATCGTGGCGTCGCAAACGCAGTGGCAGAAACAAGTTGGGTTCGCAATTTACTATTAGAATCTCATGTACCAGTCAACCATGCTACCATTGTTTATTGTGACAATGTTTCGACAGTCTACTTATACAGAAATCTCGTACAACATCAACGCACAAAACATGTTGAATTAGAAATTCATTTTGTTCATGAAAAGGTCCGATTGGGACAGGTTCGAGTTCTCCACGTGCCTTCCTCCTATCAGTATGCAGATATCTTCACAATGGGTCTTTCGAGACAATTATTTGACAGCTTCCGCTCTAGTTTGACCGTCTGCTCTAGCTCCCATCCAAACTAAGGGGGAGTATTAGTAACCGACATTCTGTATATTAGGAAGTGATTATAATTGATTCAATCTATGCTAATTATAGAAGGACTAGCTGTGCACATCTCCCTATATATTGTAGCCTTTGTTTGTATTGTAGACACACAAGAATATTATCAATATACTAACAGTTTTAGAGTTTCATTTCTTTTTCTTTTCAGCCAATGTGGGGCTAGCTCACTTGGTAGAGACTCTTGCCTCTTAGTGGGAGGCCTTGGGTTCAATCCCAAGCAAAGTTATAATTTGGTGTGATTTACTAGTAACTAGAAGTTGTGTGCCATTAGTCGTTCAAAAAACCTATGTCTCTTTTTAAGCCCTTTTCATATGCTAAGCCCAAATGAAGATTGGACAATACTTTAAACTTGTTTCATATATGTAAGGTTTCTAATATTTAAGTTTTTCGATTCCAAATCAGTAATCTTTGCTATCTTTAAATTCATTATGGTTTTGTAAGACAATCTTGCTGCAGCTCATATCCAGTTTTGTCAAACATGTGCTCATCTGAAACAATGATTAGTTTTTAAAAAATAACTCATTCCGACCCAAGCCCATCATGACCCGAACTTGTTCGACCCACCCATTTTGCCACGTATAATTTACACTCAAACTTTCATGATTTCTATACACTAAACTACTAGCTTTTTACCATATAGGTGATGGGATAGCAATCTTTTCTTTTCTATATATGTTACAGCTATATAACGCTATGGAAAATGCAAAGCTAGTTGAAATGCCTCTTAAAATTAGTAGTAACATTCTCTAATGATAATTAACTTAACACCAACTTTGGATATTTTAACTATTTTCTAAACACAAAAACAATAATAAACGTCTTCTTTGTTATATCAGCAAGTAAATAGTGGCCAAAACTTTATACTCAACACCAAAGTATCCATTTCATGAACTAAACTAAAATTGTGATACCAAATGCATCCTCTAGCACAATGTTATGGGTGTAAATCAGTGTTGATTACCTAAGAGTGCATTTAAAAAACATCATTGACTTTATCCATGATGAATCCAATGCCAAGAGTGTAAGTCAAGGCTGTTTCGCTAACAGAGCATTTCAAAAAATCGTTTAACCCACAATCTTTATACAAAAAATAATCATCACAAATCATTTACCTTTTTGTTAAATAGAAGTCAGTTTGGTTGAAGCATTTCATTGAACAGTTGGTGAGCATCTTCAAACCTAGAATATATATACATACTTAAAAATTGGCCTAAAACACACACATATTGTGAATATAATCAATACATAGAACCATATACATTAACACTTATACAAACCAAAATAATAAACGGAGAATTCTGAAATCCAAACCAGAATTTAATATCAGGGAAAGATGGTTTCATTCAAACAGATGGTCAAGATGTATGCACCGTGGGGAAAATCAGAGTGGAATTAGGGAGCAGGAAACAATGGACGGAATTTCGATTTGCATTTCAATGAAATTGTTTAAATAAGTTTTGATAATAAGCTATATAAAAAATATACATTGTTTTTAATTCTTTCATACAAATAATAGATACTTAGTTATTATTGACATAAGTAACTTTTTACTTATAGTAAAGTATATTATTATATTTATTTCTTATATCTAATTAGCCAATAATGAGTTTGATTGGTCTAAATGGCCATACACGTATTAATAGTATTTGTATTATTTTAATATTATAATAAAAGTTTATTATTATATTTAGTTTCATTTTCGGATTTTTTGTTTTAACTTTTAAAGATTCCTTTTTTTAATATTATTGAAATTGTCCAAAAATCCGGCGCGAAGCATAGGGAAATCCCTCTAGTTACATTTTAATGAGTTATAAAAAGTCTTGAAAAATCATGCTAGTTCTCAATGAAATAGGCTAAGTTGTAATTTGTCATAATAGGCCTAATTGCCTCAATGTGTTGTTATATTGGGTCTTTGATCGGCCAATGTATTCCATAAGAGTTATAACTGACATGCATGTTTAACCAGGCATATCATATTTTAAAAGTGATAATATCTCTTCATAGTACATGGCGGGTGGCGGGTCCGCTTATGGAGCACCCGTGGGTGGCGCGCGGGTTCGAGTGTAGCGTGTGCAGGTCATTCACGGGCCACTGCTTGTTGTGTGAGCATATGACGCAAGGACGTTTGTACACCCGGAATGTGACAACTCGAGTTTCCAAGATTCCATCTTCGCACTATTACACGTTAATTGTTATGATTGTTTGTTGACACGACTTGTTTGTTTCACAACTGTGCACGTTTGTAATATGTTAATCGTTGATGCTTGATATGCGTTGTCATAAACTATAACTGGATTAAATAATAAATTATGTATTGGTTAGAAATCGGCCATTGGTTTGAAACCGGCCCAAACTACTGTTTTGGTTAGCATGTAAGATTGGCCCAAATCACTAATAGTTTAGCAAATATAGGTGGCCCAGTTCTTGACCATTTAACTACATGTTTACGTGAACAAATGTGATCACAAAATAAGAACAAACCCTATTTCCTTTCCTCCCTAAAGGTCATCGACGGCAGTAGACCAACCTCTCCTCCGCGTGAGATATCACTCGATTATCAAAGTCTTGGACTTGACTGATTTCTTGTGAGCACTTAACTTAGCATACCGAGCAAACCAAGGTGAGTTCACACTCTTACCAAGGCATGGGATTCCCGGGGTTGGGAATGGGTTTGGATGATTACTTGTACACACATTGATACTGAAATTACGTACCACTGACCTCGGGAGAGGCAGGTTACTGGTAGATACTGCTAGACTAGTGATACAAATACTACTCTTCGCTCACACGCCTGGAATGGCCGCGATACTAACACTAATACTTAACTTCGCACACATGCCTGGGTTGGCCGCGATACGAATACTAAACTTCGCACACATGCCTGGGTTGGCCGCGATACGAATACTAAACTTCGCACACATGCCTGGGTTGGCCACGATACGAATACTAAACTTCGGACACATGCCTGGAGGGCCGCGATACAAATATACCTAGTCTAGAAAACATGGGAAACCCCCACTAATCTTCGCCAACATGCCTAGAGGGCCGCGATACAAATACATACGAAACATGGTTCACTAAATGAACATACGGTTTACAATACGATTACTATAACTGAACAACCAACTGTGAACTCGCTCAACTTTGTTGTTGACTTTCTGTTACATGCCTTGCAGGACCTTAGGTACACATGGAGCTTGCACGGGAGGCGCAGTCGTTGTGGGACATGGATCGTGGATGCCACGTTAAACTTTATAACACTTTGAACTTGATACTTATGTTGGGATTTCATATTATGCTTCCGCTACTTATTCTATGTTTTTGAGTGAACACCAATTGTATTGTGATGGATTACATTTACTTTTACTTATTACTTATATGTTCAATATGATTGGTGGCTTGATCCTGGTCAGTCACGCCTCCAAGCGGTGATACTCCGCGTGTGGATTTTGGGGTTGTGACACGGAAGCTTGGCCTGGGTTCAAGCGTAGTGCGCGCCGCGTGGCGTGAAGTCCATACAGCGCGACGCGCCGACTGGCAGGTTAGTTCAGGATCACACACAGGTTTGCGCAGTAACAGGAGAGCTGGTTGGGCCAAAAGGGTGCGCCGAGTTAAACTTTGCGCATGCACGTGGCATGGGCGATGGGCCCAACGCCGGGAGCCGTTTAAGACACCCAATTGTATTTTTTGTCCACGAGCGTGTGGTCAAGTACATGGCGGGTGGCGGGTCCTCTTATGGCGCACCCGAGGGTGGCGCGCGGGTTCGAGTGTAGCGTGTGCAGGTCATTCATGGGTCACTGCTTGTGGCGTGAGCATATGGCGCAAGGACATTTGTACACCCGGAAGCTTGGCGTGGGTTCAAATGTAGTGTGCGCCGCGTGGCGTGAAGTCCATAAAGCGCGACGCGCCGACTGGCAAGTCAGTTCGGGAGCGCACGCAGGTTTGCAGCAGTAACAGGAGAGCTGGTTGGACCTGGTCAAACCAGCTATTACAACTCGTTCAATTTGTGTCATGAATGAAAATGACAGTTTTGACTAACCACTTAAATTCTTTTTATTATAGATTAAAACCTGATTAATTGTCTTGTTTTTTTTTTTTTTTTTTGAAGGGTGACTTTCTATGTACGGGACCTAGGTCACCGGGTTCTTGTCAAAGACAATCCCCCGTCAGCCCCGCCTCTCGGACGCGATGTTCTATCGGGCCCCGGCCGCCGCACAGACTGACCTTCGCCCGGAAACCATACTGCCCCCACACGAGAACCTCGCTGCGGTAACAGCTGGGTAAAACCGGGTTGCCCTCCGGATCGAACCATGCCTCGGTAGGAAACGATCCATCATTGGGACGTCCCCCCCCCCAAATGCCGCAGCCGGGAGTCGAACCAGTGACCTCCAAGGAGGAACCGGCCGGAGAACCAACTGGGCTGGGAAGGGGGATTTGATTAATTGTCTTGTTAATTACAAGATTTAATATCTTGTTTATTACAAATTGAATGTCTTGTTTTATTACAAGATTAAATGACATTAATCTTCTATGTATATATGGTAGTTCATAATCTTGGACAAGAGAGAATTACACACTTTTGACTCTCTAGAATTCAGCAACTTGAGAGTGAGTAATCTCAAGAAATCCTTTGCAACTTCATAATTTCTTACAATTTAAACAAGAACTCCATCATACCCGGTGTAATCTCGGGCACGAGTGTCCTCTCCGGCAGTACAACTACTGCTTCGGTTGTTGTATTGTTGAAACAGACCGTCTGAGAGGAGGCGTGAAATATGTTTTAAGGACCCCGTGTAAAACACGATCCTCAACCAAAACCTTCATCTTTTTAGTATGTTCATTGTTGCAGTCCATAAGGTGCGGTTGAAGATTTCCAAAGACATCGACTTGAATCAAGATTGGTACAATTAAATTGTATTTTATATTATTTTATTTAGTTCATGTAACCGGTATTGTAGTAGTAGAATTTCTCACAAATAACAAGAGTCTCGTTATTATTTATTATTTATTTTGTTATTATTTTAATAAAATTGTGAACCTACTTCCTACAAGTTTCGGGTCAATTATGAAATTTATGTATAGTTAGTTTGATTTCAAAGTTGCATCATCTAGGAGTCTAAGGGTTCGATGTGAAGTTTGATAAACTTGTAAATGGTTGTGACTTTTTGATAAAAACACGCCGTATCCCTCCTAGTGTATATATACAATCACATAGATCGATATGTAAGTACGAATATTTTTATTGAAATCAATTGATTATTCAGCTTAAAGTCATGTTCTTTATATCAATCTAGTGGATTTGTAATCCCGTGTTTTACAATTTGTTCATGTTTGTTCATTTAATTTTAATTAATGAAACAAAATTCCTTGTTGCCAAATATAGTGGTCAACAGATTTGTGGTTTATACCATGATATAGTAGAGGAGACCTTCCCGATATAGTGTAAAAGTTTTTCCCTGTTACGTGTCTTATGACAGTCATGCCTAGGGTTGTAAACGAACTGAACGTTCAGCGAACAGTTCGTGAACCGTTCGGCGGGAAGTTCGTTTATGTTCGTTCATTTAATAAACGAACGAACATGAACAAGAAATTTCGTTCGATTAGTTAAATGAACGAACATGAACAGAGGTCTCATTCATTCGATTGTGTTCGTGAGCGTTCGGTAAGGTGTTCGTGAACGTGTTCGTGAACATTCGTTGATTTGCGTTCATTTATGTTCGTATGTTTGTGTTTTAATTGAAGATCTTTGTACTTTCTTATGTTTTATTTATACTTTTTATATTATTAAACTTTTATTTATTTTATTACCCTAACAATGAAACTAGGAAACCCACATTCACCTTGTTTATGCATCATTTCCCTTTCATTTCTCATTATTTACATCGGTGAATACCATCGACCTCCGTTCCACAATAAGGGATTCAAGTTCGAGTGTTACTTTCTAGGCCATCTATCTTTATCCTTCGCCGCATTCGCCAAATTTATTTGTGTTCGTGAAGCGTTCCCGAACACGCTCATTTCCTTAATGAACGAACACGAACATAAAATCTCGTTCGGTAAGTGTTCATGAACCGTTCGTGAACACATTTATTTCCTTAACGAACAAACATGAACAAGGGCTTGTTTGTGTTCGTTCGGTTCGTTTACAGCCCTAGTCATGCCCGAATGAATTTTCTCTGAGCATTTGTTAACATGCATGTCCTTTTTGTTCGATTGACATTAAGAGCAAAAAGCGTGGGATGAACCCTGAAGCACAAACTTGATGAAGGAAATGTCGTGAATTTCTAAACCGCCGCATCCTTAAATCCGAATTGCAATCGACTTAGACAGTTTCTAATGTACAATTGTTACAAACTAATCCCTTGACTCTTAACAAATACATAGAAAGACTCAAACTATAGCTTACCCTAATTTCACAGAAGATCTAAATTTTGTATCAAACAATTAAGGCTATTATATTTCAGGAGCCAAAATCAAGTTTAGAAAGATTTATATCATCTAGTATTAACAAATGTATAAAAAAACTAAAATTTTGATAACTTTTCAAATAGAGTCACTAGTACAGAAGTGAGCATTACGGGGTTAAAACAGTTTTTAGTCATGGTTTCAAACCGTGACTTAAAATGTCGCGGCAAAAAATGTGTTGTTTATAAGACGTGGTCTGCTGAACCTTGTCTTAAAATAACCCACAACGACTGAAAAGATGTTGATACTTTTATGCAAATGTTTTTAGTCAACCTTATGAACCGCGACTTAAAATCATTTTACAATTTTAGGTAAAGGTTTTAATCGGTGTTGTATGAACCGCGACTTATAACTAATGATGTAAAAACAAAAAAATATGCTGTCAATTTTCAAACAAAAATCTGGAGTAAAAAAGAGATATATGTAAAAATGAAATAATATGCAGTAAAAAATAATCTGCACTCCAACGTAGACGTCAAATCCAATCAATCCTTTTATATATTCAACATAGTCAAATCCGAACAAGTAAACCACGTCCCAATACACGTTCAACCCGAAACTCTACAATATTAATTGGTAAAATAACAATTCATTTCATTACTTAATCTATTCAAAACTATAAACAAACTATATTTAGACTAAGGAATCGAGTAGCCATTTTTTGTTTCAACCACTTTTAGTTTTAGTTTTTTTTTATTAAAGTAGGAGTGACTAAATGATTTTAGTTCGAAAATTAAAATTTCAGTTGGGGCTACTTTTTAAAACATGTGTCCGTCCAAAATATAAAAACAAACACATATATAAAAACAAACAAATATACACAAATAAACAATTAATAGAAAAGTGTTAAAAGTGAAAATAAAAATATAAAATTTTAGGGTATATGATCCGGGTAAATAAGTATGTGGTTTCGGGTAATCGGGTAGAGTATCACCTAATCCTATACAAGTAATTTTTTTTAAGACTAATGCCATACTCCGTTTCATACCCGTCTCGGATCTTTCGATTTCGGGTATACCCACCGGGCTCGGATATTTTTTGTTGGAAATTAGATGGTGTGAATTGATATTAATTTAGTGGAATTATAATTTAGTAAAATTATAGTTATTTACTAGACTCTTCAAATGGGTGATAAACTCTTAGGTAGAGTTTTTAAGCCAATTTATTAGTTTTTGTTAGAGTTTATGTCTCTAATAAAATCTATAATCTGTAAATAATAATAAAGCAAAACAAGCTTAGGCCACATGACATGAACTTAAGCTACTAGGTGCAATGTGGCATTTCATTGTTTCCTCTTTTTTTTTTCTTTGAGCGGCAAACGATTAGACTTCCTCCTATTCTTCTTATTCCCCCCTTCGCATCTTATACCACATAAATCCCGAATCCGACAGAATCGTCTTTTTATCTTCTCTCAATCATCTTCCAAAATATGAATCGGTTTCCATATGAAAGAATGATTGTTGTCAAGGAACCTAGATATATAAATGTTTACGTATTCATCAGTTTGTTCATCGATTCAGTTCTTTGTCGATCATCAAGCATATCTTTAAGGTACGTTTCTTAAATTCGTTGTTAAATCATCCATTATGTGTTCGTTCGTTGATTTTGTATAATAAAACTATGTTTATGTTATAGAAATTGATAGATATTGATGTTTTTTTTATAAAACCCTATGTCCGATTGTTATGGAGAATCGTTTTTCTTTGATATGATTCTGTAAATTATGAACCCTATTGATGTTATTATAAAGTCCCATGTCCGATTGTTATGGAAAATCGGTTTTCTTTGATTTGATTATGTAAATTATGAACCCTATTCATGTTATTATAAAGCCCTATGTCCGATTATTATGGATCATTGTTTTTTTATTTGATTCTGTTAATCTGTTGATTTGATTCTGTGTTGTTGGTTTGTTAAACAACTTGAAAGTTGTATTTTGATTTGTGAATGAAATATTTTTTTTATTGTTTAATTCAAACGTGTATTTCAAAAGCTTAAACATGAAGTTTGTATTAATTAGGAAAAATAACAAATCCTTCCTTTGTTTCGTCTCAAAGTAGATTGTTTATATGATGACAAGATAATATTAAGATTACCGGTATCTATTTATATTTCTTTCAAGAATCTTATTATTCACGTTTGTTTGAAATTCTTTATATGATGTTAAGATTACCAGAATTTATTCGTATTTCTTTCAAGAATCTTATTATTCGTGTTTGTTTTCAATTTCATATATAGCAATGGTTCCAGGGTTTGTCAAGGTTATTCATGATGCTTCATCATCATATCTGGTAACATTTCATTATATTTTACTTTTACTTCTGTTGTATTTTGGAAACTGATTATTCTAACAACTATTACAGCCTATGCCGCCTTTTTACAATAATGGTGATGGATATATAGGCTATCCTGTTGGTCATGTGACGTTGATAATAGGTTCACATGTATGGCATGTTTACGTCAAAGTGACAATTAGCGGATTATTCATCATAGATGGATGGTCAAAAGTTGTTATAGATCTTGGTGTGGAGGACACAGATTTTATATTTTTTGACGTTGTTGCTGATAACAAATTTGAAATCTTCCATTTCAAGGTTGACCATGATTTGGATGTGAAAAATATGTTTTATCACATAATGTTGTTTCCATCATCAGAAAATATGGTAACTTTTTGTAACACATAATTACTGTGTCATGTTTAATACAATTTCTTTATCTTATTATATTATTTTGATGATTTTATTTTTAACTATTTGCAGTGGCTACCAAGAAAATTCACGGAACATAATTTTAATGACGACATTCTACAAAATAATGTCACCATTCGTTATGGACCTAATGAATGGACTGTTAAGATTAACAAGTTTTTGTGGAATATTCATTACTACACACTCGACTTCTCACATATTTCGGCTGATATTTCTTTTCTGATGTGGGATTGTTTAGTGTTTGAAAACGCTGAAGATTATACATTTAATCTGATAATTTTCCGCCCCTATGATGTTGGTGCGTTAGTTGCTGACTTGGCACGTAACCTATAGCTCTGCCAGAAAATGTATTTGTCCATCATACTGATGAAGAAATTCAGCATGGCATGGATGAAAATACTTTTCCATCTGAAGATGTTGATGTTGACACTGTTGTTGATGTATCTGATTCGGATTACGATCCTAACGACGATCAGCGTTTTGATGAAGTACTGGCTGTTCACGAGAAACCTCGTCTACCTGTTGCCAATGTGTATGAAGTCGATTGCGTCCTTACATATCGATTTGTAAGTCTGCCATGATTCCAAATAATTTAAATTTATTAATTATTTTCAAGCTAAGTTATTTTCATTTTGGTTGGTTGTGATAAATCTTTATTTTTTAATGTGATGTAGTGTTTCCCAACATCTTTTGTTACAAATGTGCCATTACATGATGTGCACCATATGACTGTTCAGACTAACGATGGTTCTTCTATATTGATGAAATTGCGTTCTGAATATGCACATGGTAAACCGAGGTATGCTTTTAAAGGCTGGCAGAGATTCATGCGTGGAGTGAATGGAGACTTATCATCAAGATAGGCGTGAATTCCTTACATTGACGATTAATTCCACTCCTTTTCTTCAAACGCCCTCACCAACGAGTTTGGGATGATTCCCTTATCTAGGTGATCGTTACCAAAATTTTCCTTCAAAAGGACTTTATTATGCAAACATAATAATGTTTTATACCTAAATTGTTTATTCGTTCGTCAAAAACCCCTACTATGCAAATTTCAAGGTTCATTTATTTATTAAACATATATCTTACCCCATAATCTATTTCACAAAAACCGCATACACGAAACACTTAGTCATACCGTAAACGTTTTGTTCCCAACTTTCAAAATATGACGAAATGCTACCCATCAACTTAATCGGTCTAATGAATACCTTGCCCACAAATTTCAGGCTTAACATAAATCACTAACACGCTCACGTTATGTCATTATACTAAGAACTTTCATTCTCAATCGAAAATCGAACCAACCTTTCTCACATGCCTATAATATCTTATAGATATTATAAGTTCGTTACTAAAACTCTTTTCAAAATCAATTTACAAAAAAAAAAAAAAAAAAGCACTTCTTCAACTATCACTAATTGCATTATGCTAGATTTTTCTTTTAAGAATCAACGTTCTAACGAGACCCTCCAAATTCCAAATTTCTTATTCTAATGCAGGATCCCTTAAAAAGATACAAAACTTACTTTTTTCAGAATACTTTTCATACACCGCTCAATACGCTCAATACGTCATTTCAATTTCAAAACAGGTGGGCAGGGAAACTTCATGGGGACCGACCATTTTCGACTTACATAAATTCTTCTAAAAACAAAAGTAGCATTCCGTTCTTACAAAATACGTCACGCATAACCTATAAGTACTTTACCTTCTTTTTACATTCGCAAACTAGATTCTACTTTCCAAGTCAAAATCAATCTAATTTGATAAACTCAACGTTTTGCTCAAGCAACTATACATGCATATCATCGTACATGTTTTAGTCAATATCTCACGACAATGTCATTTACAACATTCATTTTTCTTACTTGAACTTCCCGGTCATTTTATATGTCTAGATCATTGTATTCATACTCATACTCAAACGTTTTATATGTTACTTATGTTCCATACTCGTGAACATACGTCTTATGTTTATACTTATACTCACATGCATATTCATACTTATACATATGATCATACGTATACTTTTATTCATACTCATAATCATACATTCGTACCTATACGTGAGCGTAACCAGAGGGATTCGCTTACGTTGGTCACTTACATACTTAAACATAAACATGCTTATATACAACATTCTTATACGTACACGTTCTTATTTTCAATAATTTATGTATACCTTAATTCATACGCAACTAGTACAAGCTATGGGGATCATGCAACGATCAGTATAATCGCGGGTGCACATGGGATTACAGTGATAGGCGCGTGAGAATCATAGAGTGTACTACTGTGCATGGTAAGACACGGAACGTAACATGACATCGAATAACGAAACAGACGTAGCATGGTTAAAAGATGGTGGATACGCTGTTGGTACTTCCTATATATAAGTGTTTTCACCATGCTATCAAACTTTCATAAAACGGGCCATGAGAAATTCGGTGTTTTGCAGACCCTATTTAGACCCGATACACAAACTTTAACAACTCACAAACACATTGCTAGCGCACAACATCCGATTATCCATGACGAGACCTCATTCTTAACGCATCGCTTTTGTTTATTATCCAACACACATAACATTCATATCCTTGCATTCCTCTACCTGATCGAACGTTCACTCTCATACCTCCGTTGTTCCCAGTTATTCCTTGTCTTTACACAAACCTCATTTACCATCAATCGGTTTAAACGTTCAAACCCCAAAATACTTTCTTGCTTTGAGACTATCTTCCATTCTTGTTTATGTGTAAACACGCTTAGTTGGCCGTTACCTCCCAAACCGTTTTATTTAAAATACCTAACTTCCTCGTTTATCACCAATAAACAATTTTTTCTACAAAACTGAGATTTATCAATGCTCTTTAAAACCAATGAAACTTTTCTTACAACCTACAGTGCGGTCACACTTTCCATAAAAAAAAAAAACATACAGTTTTTGTACAAAAGTTTTCTTTCTTAGGTAACATATTCTAAAATACCTTTCCATTATGAGTTATTCAAACTTGTTTAAAGCTCACCTTACATATACACACACATACACGTTTTACTTGTGTTTAATATCTCAAGTCATCTTAGTCAAAACTCTTTTTTTAAAACCTATCCTTTTGTTCCTCAAACAATTTCATACGTTTTTCGACACATCTCACACTTCTTAGTCTCGATTTTAGTCAATTGCCTTAGCCAAAACGTTCTCTTTTTCAAAGTCTTCCTATTGAATAAATTTCAGGACGAAATTTCCTAAAGAAGGGGAGACTGTAAGGCTCCGTTTTTGGTAACTTTCCTTAATTAGAAAGTTGTCTTGTAATTCTATTTTTGGAAACTTGTATTCCTTGTAATCGTATTTCGTTTTGAAACCTTGTAATCCGAGACTCCGATCATAACGAAAGTCATATTTATATCAATTATGTTCCATTTATACTTGTTATGTTCAATTTATACTTGTAATCGTATGCAACGAACCCTAGTTCGAAACTATGTGAAGATACGTGCAAATAACCGACTTTCAACGCGTTTACGTGCAATACTTGTGATTAACCAACAATTAATGATTCCAATACTTATTATACATCATATTATACTTGTAACCACCTTCGACATATTAATTATACTTGCAATTATGTGTTATAGATCGTAAAACGCCTATATTTGCATCTTGTGCGATAACCGACAACTATGTGTTACAACCGGCATTACCGATACTTGTTTAACATATTTCACATACATGGACATACTTGACATCACTATTAAGCTTACGATACTTGTATGCTTGTTACACGCTTGAAACTACGCGAAAAGCACTCGAAAACACCCTAAACCCTAACTTTGGGGCCCTAATTGCATACTTATCAATTTTGAATCAGCATTTTTGGCTCCAACCTCCACCCTAATTGCATACTTATCAATTTTGAATCAGCATTTTTGGCCCTAATTCCATTTGTGATAGAAAGCCAAACCTCCCCTAAAACCCACGTTTTGAATCAGCATTTTTGGCTCCAACCTCCACCCTAAAATATAAATTTTTAATCTTGTATTTATGGCTCCAACTTCCACCTCCATTCTCCACCAATGGGCTTCTAAACCTCATTAAACACTCACCTAACCTCACTCAACTATAAAACCAAACCTCCCAACACTCATTTTCATTTTTCCAACTCATTTACACTATCAAAACACTCTAATCTCAGCTAAAAATGCAAGTTTTGGATAGATTATTCTAAGTGCTAAATGAGCACTTTTCTTCACCTTTCTTCCATCTTTTTCACTTCTTCTTCCTTTACAATGTATGGAACACCTCTAGAATTGTTCTCACAAGGTTTTCCATGGAAAACGAGGTGAAACTTCACTAAAATGAGGTCTAAATTTCTGTTTTGGAAGGAAAATTTATTAAACATACATGAACTTATATTTTATTTATACATTCCTATGTTCTTATGCCACTAATCAAGACTATGATTTTGTGTGTTTAAAAACAAGGTTGTAACATACAAATCCAGAGGTTTTAAGTCACAAAACTTTATGTTTTAAAAGGGTTTTAACCCACAAATGATGAACAAGTCTTGAACTTGAATATGTGTGATTATTTGGATAGCTTGGGCTATTCTACTTACAAATCCACACATCATTTGACGTTTTCTTCTTAGTTAGTTAGTTAGTTTATTTCAATTCCTTATTATACATTCATGACCATTCTTGTTGTCTTGTGACAACTTGTGCATTGGTGAATACAAAAGAGGTACCTAAATGGAAGATTCATCTTCCTACCTCATGCATGACTTATACGAATACCAAAGAGGTTCCTAAATGGAAGATTTATCTTCCTACCTCATGCTTGACTTATATGACATTCTTGTTATTATTGGACTAGAACTTATAAAATACAATATATAGAATATATAATACCCATAGTAACCGAACCCTTGATGATAATCTAATGGTTATTCATCAAGTTGTTAAGTTACATCACCTAAGTGCTTAGTTCCTCGTTACGATTCTAATGGGTATTTAAACTCATGAAATCATTCTAAACCCTATGGGTTTCCATAGTGTCAAGAATGAGTACTAAGTCTAAGTGATTAGTTTCTTGTATATCTATTTTGTTATACTTTAAATTCCGAATGTAATCACTCCTTGAACTCCAATCCAAATACATTCAACCTCCTAACCTCATACACTTGTCAACATTTGGATAATCGGAAGAATTAGCAATTTTGTGAGTATACTTGACCCATTTTACCGTTTTCACACTTTTGGGTGTAACATGTTTTCATATACAAAACACACTTAGTATACATATTCTTATGCAAATATACCAACAAACAATCCAATACATGCTTACTATTTGTTATGCTTGATTCGTGTTTTCTGGGTGATTCTTATGTGATGAACTTGTCATTCGCTTCATACGAACCTCCACTTAACATGTATAGCACTATAGGAGTAACGCACCGCCCGTATTCTTGAGGTCATGTTAAGTTAATCATTCATTCATACTTGTGTAAACAGAGGGTTGACTTGTAAATCACATGCTAGTTTATACGTTAATCTTGATAACTAGGTTTGCCATGTGGATTGTTCATTATCGTTTTTATATTTATATGCTACTACACAAAACTTGTATACTCGCCAATACGTTTGTATTGAACTACGCTTTTAAACATGTTATCGTGTCGCAACCCCCGCCCCCTATCTTTCCCGGGAACGGGCGGCCGCGAACTCAGTGTCGGTGGTATCGGTGTTTGTTAATTTGGCAGCGGAAATTACACCAGGACCGTAGTTAGGAAATATTTTATCAGAGTAAAACACCGTATTTTATATAAATAAACACATTGTAGGATCGTGAAACGACCTAACGAGTCGATCAGAAGAGTGCTCAGACCGAATCATAGGCGGAATTCATTGATTCGGTCTTTGTTTAGCTTGTATTCACTATTAATTGTCTCGTTTATTAATCTCTGAACGTTTACAGGACTTGAGACACCTCGACAGCACCTCGGCGTCGGAATTCAGAATCTTACAAATGAAATCGTTTGAAGGCTATTTATAGGGAAGACCCTTCCGTTTGAAAATGACATAATCATTTCAAACGGAACCCTTCAAACGGTCACCTCTTAAATTGTTACACTTTCAAACGGTCATGCATATTTATACAGTTTTGACAAATTCAAACAGTTACATCTTTTGTCTTCATGTGATGATGCATATGATGATGTCACATATATGATGTCATCATCATCATATATGATGACATCACTCTTGTTCAGCAGTGCAACGAACCCGAGACTTGACATAAGACGAAGACGACAGATGAATGCACCAACAGACTCCCCCTCAGATGTTGACGAGTCTTAAGTGTCGAGTCTTCGCATCTTCAGTCTTTATCAGTCTCTTTTCTTTCTTAGCATATACCAGGATCTTCTCTTTGGCTCTAACCTCGTCAGACTCCCCCTCTCATCATGATGGGATTGCTGTCTGGAATTAGCTATCACCTTGAGATCAATCCCTGGCTTTATCTCTGTTTCAGCTCATTTCCTGCACACATTTTCTCATCACAACATAAGTTTTTACTTAAATCAATAAGAAAAACTTACTAGTAATAGTTACATCAAGTTCAAATTAATGATATCGATTAACTAATCAAACTTTTCTTTCTCAAAACAAATTTCTCAATTCAATACACACACTCCCAAACCTGTTCATCATGTTCAGCACTCGGAATTTTGAAAACCAGCTTTTCAATATCAGTTGTCGAAAATCTTTTTGTATTTTTCAAAATCTATGCTAAAACACACTAAAATCTTTTTGTATTTTTGAATATAACAAAGAAATACAGTAAAGAAATATTTACAAACCATATTTTTGTGAGTTCATGCAAGAGGATCATATCAGTTTTTCAGACCAATCACCAACACCGTTAAGCTTGATTTCATTTTCAGCTCTAAACGATTCACTTAGATTGTCAGTATACTTGCCCACTTAAATTTTCACACAAAGTTCAACTGCTTCGAGATACGATATTAATGTCTTAAGAACTTAAACTCAATCATGTGTCCCACCTCAGAATATACTCTCGTATCCAGATCCCAATATTCAGTCTTACAGGTGAGTATACCACAGATGATATCTGTAAGGGGAATAAATTATGCAACCGTGATAGCTCAGGTCAGAACTTCCGTTCAGCAGAGAGCCTAGTTGACTTTTAGGTGTGTCCCCTTTAGAGGATCTTTTGTATTACAACAGCCATGATTAGCATTTTTCAATGTTTCATCATTTTTTAGCTGAGGGTGGCGCTGTATTTCAAGCAAGCAGAAAGTATTCTCCGGGGACTAGGCCATTGCTTCCGCAAAATCAGAAGTCCCGGGATAATACCCCAGATATCACTGAGTATAAAGACCTAGTATCTCAGAAAGAGGGACCTTTCAAACAAGATTTCGGGGGTTACCCATATATCCGAGAGATGTTACCCACGATATAAGCAAGTTTGAAATTTAGGTTTATATCTTGTCACAATCTACTAAATGTGCAAAAACCTACCGGCATATCCGCAGTGAGACCGTTTATCACATTTTTACTTTACATTTCTTTAGCATACTGTGACAGTCTACTGATGTACTATCATTTCCTCTATTCACAACAAAACTCATTTTTGAATTTTATCATGTTTTTGTCTTTTTCAAATTTTCAAATGTTTTTGGATTTTCTGAAATTTTCTACTCCCCCTAAAATGTAAACACATTTTAGGAAATTTGAAAATAAACTATACAGAAAGTGACAACTGATATCAAATCACTTCAATTCGCCATCCACTTGGCATAAACAATCAGAACTCCCCCTTACACAAAACTATTTTCTCATTATGATTTCAAAACACTTAAGTTTGTTTTAACCAAAATGATTTTTCCGGAAAATAAGTTTTGTTGATTTTACCACTTGTAAAGTTAGGGGTTCATCATATCGTTCCTCAATCATTTGTAGAAAATCAAGTACAATTTAATGTCCTTGATTTACCACTTGACGTTGAAAACCTCTTTCAATCACTTGTAAATAAACACAATCAAAATTTGATATAAAGAATGATGCCGATTCCTGCTCCACTCTTACCAACCTGGGAGCTCCGGCAAGTCAGGTTTTTCATTTAAACAGATTCACCCAAGCCTGACTGTCCTTGGGTTATTTTGAATTCTTGTTCAACAATGGTGGAAAGTTTGCCTCATCCATTGTTAGACTAGAACTCTCAGTTTTTACCTCAACAACTGGCTCTTCTGGCTTTACCACACCAGATTCATTGCCTGAATGTGGCTTGTCTGACTTTGATGAGCCAGATTCATCGCCAACAACTTTCTTCTTCTTCTTTCTCTCTTCTTTCGTCCTCGGATTTGTATCTGATGAATGCGTTTTGCTTGATTTGTCATTCTTTGGAGAGCAAGACGATTTATCAGAACTCTTATTCGATCTATCCGGTGAACCCGAGGACAAAATCTTTTGCAGATACTCTCTGGCCTTCTTCCTCTTCTTCCTCAGTCTGTCTTTTTGCCCCTGTGAAAGCTTCACTTTCGTTTCTTGAACTTTAGGTTCTTGAACCTTCTGTTCTTTGGGCTTGACATTGACTGGTTTCTTCACCTGCTTCTGAGATTCAGCCCTCGATCTTCTCATTGATCTTATTGAGCAATCTCTAGCAATATGGCCAATGATGTTGCAATTAAAGCATCTCCTCGTCTCATAACTCCAACCTTGGCAGTTAACAGCAATGTGTCCTTGATAACCGCATCGGTAACACACTCTGTTATCGTACCAATCACCACTTTCAGTCCAAACATTCAGATCATAGCATTGTTTGGCTTGGTGATATCCATCTCTCCTCTTGTAAGCTGGATTTGGCTTTGAAGCACTGTGGTCCAACCTGCACCACTTATTACCAACAATTTTTGAGTTTTCAATTTTTACTTTTTGTAATTTTTCATTACGATTGGATGATCGATCTGATGAGCTTTTATTATCTTTTTGAACATTTTTCTCATTTTTAATTTTTTGTTTCTGTTCCACTTTCTTCTTCAAAGGTTTTTGCTTAGAGCATTCTCCCTTTTCAGTCGATTTCAGAACAGTTTCTTGAAATTTTTCTTTTAATTTCAAAAACAATTTTTGTTTTTCAATTTTATTTTTTTCATCATCAGATTTTTCATCGCAATCTTCAACTTTGACATTGTCAAAGTTTGTGACATTGTCACTTATTGGAACTGAATTGATCGGTTTTGGACAAAGAAAATTCAAACTATCTGATGAAGTCACAAAACCTTTCAATTTTCTTTCAAGTTCATCAATCTTGTTTCTTGAATTCTCAGCTTCGTTTTCAAGCTGAGAGATTCTTTCAAGATGAGACTTAATTGATTTTTCATTCTCATTCTTCATGTTTTCAAGAACAGACTTTTCTTTTTCCAAAACATTTATCTGTTCTTGAAATTTTGTCTCATTTGCTTTCAGATTTTTGTTCTCAAGCTTTATCCAGAAATCTTCATTTTCTGAATTCGACTCCTTTTCTTCTAATTCTTTGATTTTCTTTCGAGCACATTCACATTCTTTTTCAAGTTTGATAATTTTCTGAAGATGGGAATTTATCATTTTTTGCTTTTCGATGTTGTTTTTGCTAAACACATCTCTTCCATCTTCAAGAATTTTTATTTGATTTTGAAAAGCTTTTTCAATTCTTGATTTTTCAATTTCAAAACTTTTAATCTTTTCTTCAAAAACATTTGCTTTTTCTTTCAATTTCTGATTTTCCAATGTCAAACTGTTCAATTTACTTAATAGTTTGTCATTTTCAGAATTCAGCTTTACACATGTTTCTTTCAAACCAAGAATCTGTTTATCATCAGCTTGCTTCTTATCATTCAGCTCTTTGACTTCCAAAATCAAACTTTCCGCATCTTTCACAAGTTTGTCATTTTCCGTCTTTAAGCTGTCACATGTAAAACACACTGATGTAGAATTTGAAGATTCATTCTTTACAGATTCTTCAATCTTTGGAACTTGCTCTGTCTCTGTTCTTGTCAAAAATATGCCTGCACAAAAAATTTTAACGAAATCAAGAGGATTCGCATTTTTATCAATATAACAACCCCTCTTAATGTCATAGTTCATGACATTTTTTGCTGCAAGACACACACAAATTCTTCTGTTTATTTCAACAATTACATCCAAATCCATCTTTTGTAAATTCTTTTCCATTTCGTTCAAAAATTCCTTCTTTTTCTTATATTCCTTTCGAAACTCTACATTAACCTCATTAAAGAACTGTTTTGGATAAAGTTCTTGAAAAAAATCTTTTCTTTTTAGCTCAACCAAGAATTTATCCCATTTAGCAGGTAATGCATTTGCCAATTTCGATATCTGTTCATCTTTTGATATTTTAATATTTTTTCTTCTCAAATTTTCTGTTAAAATTTCAAATCGTCTTTCCAAACCATCCAATGTTTCATCTTTTTGACACATGAAATGTTCAAAACTTTTAACCCAAATGTCCGCACTTACATTTCTATAACTGCTATCCACAGTTCTCATATACCAATGATTTAAATTTTCAAGATCATGGTTTTCCTTTTCATCAAACATCATTGTCATCTTTTAAACTGTCCCGACAAATTTTCTTCAAAACACACTTTCAATTTTTCCGAGGCTGCACTAAACAATGATTTGGTCGATGATAATTAAATGCAATCGCAAATCTCAATCTCACTAAGCTTGATCCAAGCCCACTTAATCTCAAATTCTTGATTCAAATATAAATGGCCGACAACTTTGAAAATGTAACCAGCAGTGATCACATGCAAGCTGACATCTTTTTTTAAACTTGTCCAACAAACATCAATACCGAAACAAATCTATTTGACCTCAAATGTAGTGGCAGACACATGCAATTATAAATGATACTTTTGATAATGTTGACTAAAAAACGATCAAACCAAGACAACCTGACAAATATCACATGATCTCTTTTTCATACAAACCGATTTGTTCACTTGGACTAATGATACACCAATATCACATGCAAAGACAAACAATTCTGATCACCTCATGTAGACTGACACAATCATGTAATTTCTTTTACCGATGTACTGACAACCTCAAAACATGTTACTAAAAGATCAGATACATCACATGAAATCACATTATCACATGAGATATTATTTAATATCAATCCAACATTTATGACACATCAGACGAAAAAGTAATGTTCACGTGATGAATTAATGAACCGTCAACAAGATCACATAATATTCCTATTTGGCTGTCATGTCTTCAATCGGTGGTCATTTTCAAATGACAACCTCAAACGTAAGACAGTTTCAAACGGTATGATATCTTTTCAAACAGAATAGTCAAGTTCAAACGATCAATTCAAACTGAATGGCAATTTCAAACGATATATCAAACGGAATGTTCAATTTCGAACAGAAACCATGTCTCAAACGATACTTTTCAAACGGGATGGTCACTTCAAACGATATTTCAAACAATATGGTGGTTTTCAAACTGAAATGCCAAGATTCGTTCAAACGGAACCCATATTTCAGTCCTTTTTTACCGGTTTAACTTCGAGTTTTGAACTGATATTCTCAAGGGTTTGTCAAAACACAATTACGCACATAATGTGAAAGTTTCAGCCAATTTTATCCGTGAAAAGTATCAATTTTGTGAAAGAAAGTGTAGAAAATCAGAATTTGCTAGCGAAAATGAGCTAAACGGTAAGAACTCTTCCTCCTGAGCTCTGATACCACTTGTAGGATCGTGAAACGACCTAACGAGTCGATCAGAAGAGTGCTCAGACCGAATCAGAGGCGGAATTCATTGATTCGGTCTTTGTTTAGCTTGTATTCACTATTAATTGTCTCGTTTATTAATCTCTGAACGTTTACAGGACTTGAGACACCTCGACAGCACCTCGGCGTCGGAATTCAGAATCTTACAAATGAAATCGTTTGATGGCTATTTATAGGGAAGACCCTTCCGTTTGAAAATGACATAATCATTTCAAACGGAACCCTTCAAACGGTCACCTCTTAAATTGTTACACTTTCAAACGGTCATGCATATTTATACGGTTTTGACAAATTCAAACAATTACATCTTTTGTCTTCATGTGATGATGCATATGATGATGTCACATTTATGATGTCATCATCATATATGATGACATCACTCTTGTTCAGCAGTGCAACGAACCCGAGACTCGACATAAGACGAAGACGACAGATGAATGCACCAACACACATTGGGATAAGACCCAAGTTTTCATTACAAACTGATTTATAGGGATAAATCCCATTTTATTGAAATAAAACGCCTTCTTTATTTAGCTAACTTTTATAGCCACTTTTTCCAAGCCTTCAGTGCTGTCCAGTTGGCTTCTAGTTGGCTTTCACATTGTGTTACCTGAAACGCGTTTAAAAACATTTTGTCAGTGGAAAATACTGTTGAGTGAATCCCAGTTTAATCAAGAAAAGTTTTATTAATTTAAACAGTATTGAGAGCGATTTAAATGTTGTTGGTGCATGTTATGTGACAACAGCGTTGGATTGGTCTTTGGATATTAAACGAGTTTGGGCCGCGAAGACTTATGAAGACTGAAAGGAATTCGAGTTTGTTGAAGCCCAATCTAGTCCAAGTTTGTTTCAAGTTAAAGTCTATCTAGTTTAGCCCGAATTGTAAACAGAATTCGTATGGGCTTGGCCCAGTTCGAATTGTATGGTTGTGTGTATATAAACAACCTTTACCTAGAGTTTTAGGGTTAGACTTTTGGAGACTTTTAGGCAATTGAGAGAGAGTTCGAATACACAGATTATTGGCTGTGAGTTCGTGAAGATCTTGAGTGATTGTAAACGTTTTCGTTGGATAATCATAGAAGATCGGTTGGTAAATCGTCTGGTGTTCTTGTTTCTGTTTATTTGGTTTATCAAGGGGATTCCGCACCCTTGGTAGATTGTCAGTTTTGTTACGATCCATACGGGATAGGGACCTACAAATGTTTACATCTACCCAATTACTCATGCAGTACTGTCAATCCTGACTGGTGGGTCATATTACACATTGGCTAACTCTTTGTCCAATGGTAACGTGTTCCACATTTTCTATACAAAACCCCAACATACCGGCAGTAATTGTAGAATTACAAAGACTCAATCACTGCTAAATTGCATTGTAAAATATTTAAGGTTTCGTAAAAACTGTTTACAAAAAGGAGATTACTCACATTGCTGTCTTAGGTTTTCTGTAAGGATTTCCTGGGAATTATCTATAATTTACACAAATGCACACGTGTTAATATAATAACCCATTTTAACATTAGTAATACCCTCCACAAGACGGCATTCCAACAACTACGTCGAGTAGAACCACGACAGCCGTTACAGAACCCTAGATCAATTGGGCAACATATCTAATACGTATCCAGGGGTTATGATACTTACAACGGAGCAGAACTTCGTTATTTAGGGGGGTATTATGCCCGGAAATTATAATTGCTATTCAGAAATTAGAGTGAAAGCTCGAGAGATGAACGAATTCGACTGAAGGACGATGCGTGCAATTTATACGGCTGCATTTGGGTTTTGTTGCGCCTCGCGTAGCCTTCCTCCACGGCTTACGCGGCCCGCGAGGCTCCCTAAGGTAGGCCCTAGGGTTGCTGATTCGGACCGTAGACTCCACACGTGACCTGACACGTCGCGCTCTAGGGTGCGACCCTGACTCCTTGCTGTCGCGGCCCGCGTAGGCAGTAGCCATGGGCTACGCGCCCCGCGAGAGCCCCAATTTTCTTGTTTTTAATTAATTTATATAATACTAAAGGTATTCGGGCCCTGTTTTCGTGTATGGGGTGTATTTTAGGACATATTGGGGTATTTTAAAATATATTAGGGTGTCGGAAAAATTTCAGGAGGGTTGTTATATCCTCCCTACCTTGTTTTAGAGCTAGTCCTCGAGATCTACTGGAACAAGTGTGGATATTTCCTTTGCATTTCTGATTCAAGCTCCCATGTGTATTATGGTCCTCTTTTGGAGTTCCACTTCACTTTTACCAGAACTAATCTCTTGTGCTTGAGATTCTTGACTTTCCTGTCTTCAATCTGTAGAAGCCTTTCTACAAATTTAAGTTGTTCATTTACCTCTATATCCTTTAGAGGTACCATTAGTGATTCATCAGCTAAGCATTTCTTAAGATTAGATACATGAAATACATCATGTATTCCTGCCATTTCCTCTAGAAGTTGTAGCTGATAGGCTACAGGTCCTATTCTTCTAATAATCACAAAAGGTCCAACATATCTAGGGCTTAACTTTTCCCTCTTGATGAATCTTATTACTCCTTTCCAAGGAGAGACTTTTAATAACACTTTATCTCCTACCTGAAATTCTAACGGCTTGCGTCTGTTATCAGCGTAGCTCTTTTGTCGATCACGTGCTGCTTTCAGTCGTTCCTTGACTTGAATGATCTTGTCGGTCGTTTCTTGCACTATCTCAGGTCCAAATAGTTGCTTTTCCCCACTTTCTGGCCAACAGACTGGGTTTCGGCACTTTCGTCCATAAAGTGCTTCGAATGGTGCAGCATTGATACTTGTGTGATAACTGTTATTATAAGAAAATTCTATTAAAGGTAAGTGTTCATCCCAATTACCTCCAAAATCAATTACACAAGCTCTAAGCATGTCTTCCATTGTCTAAATTATCCTTTCGCTTTGTCCATCCATTTGAGGATGATAAGCTGTACTTAGATTCAACTTGGTTCCCATTGCTTTTTGGAAACTTGCCCAAAAATGAAAGGTAAAACGACTATCTCTGTCAGAAACAATTGATAAAGGAATTCCATGTAATGAAACTATTTCATTTACATATAGCTTGGCTAATTGTTCCATACTGAAAGTTTCCTTCATTGGTAGGAAATGAGCTGACTTAGTTAGCCTATCAACAATCACCCAGATTGTATCATTACCTTTTCTTGTTTTGGGTAATTTGGTAACAAAATCCATTGTTATCAATTCTCGTTTCCATACGGGCATTTCTAACTGTTGCAGCAAACCAGAAGGTTTCTGATGTTTAGCTTTAACTTGTGAACAAGTTAAACATTTAGAAACATAAGCTGCTAAGTCCTTTTTCATTCCTATCCACCAAAAAATTCTTTCTTAAATCCTGATACATCTTATCACTTCCAGGATGCATCGTATACTTAGACTTATGGGCTTCTTCTAATATTTGGTGACGTAGGTTTCCTAATTTAGGTATCCACATTCTTTTCTTATGGAATCTCCAAATTCCATCTGTTCCTTGTTCTAATTCTTTAATCATTCCTTTTAACTTTTCAGTATCATCTTTGATTACTGATTCTTGTGCTTTTCCAATTTGTTCATTTAAATCTATTTGTAGATTTAACTTAAGAGAACGTTGATGTGATGTCGTGGTCACAATCAAATTTAATCCAAATAACAACTAATAGATAGTGGTAAATGGGTATCGAACTCAGGGAGTATGTGGAAAATGTGTCAAATCTATAGCCTTGTAAATTAACTACAATTATCCTAATGTGCAGAAATTAAAATTTAAGAGTTGATTGTTTTGGTTTTAAAAACTAATATTAACTAATTAAATTGCAAATCAAAGATTGGTTTTGTAAACAGATTAGTAACAGGCAACCATCCTAGATTTCAGGTTTTAATCCACACTAATGTTTCTGCTTAACTAGGAAGAACTACATAGACATGACTCGTGTTTGATTATCTGTTTGTGATGAAAGGGAACTAAGTACTCAGATTATAAAATGCGAGGTTGTTACCCGATGATCAATTGACAATTATCCAACCCTAATCCCTCCCATGATATCTCGATTGCCAACGACACCAAGAACGTATGATTTAGACTAACATCAAACAAGAATCAACACTTTACAAACAAACATTCAACACCATAATAACTTAAACAAACATTCAAAGTTATTATCCTAGAAATTCAAGCACAAACATAGTGTTTCAAAAGTAAACCTTACATCTAGGATGATCAACAAAAGTTTAGCCACACATGACTTGGTACATCATCCTCACACAACGATTAATGTTCATACGAATCGAAAACACAAACCAATTGTTTAGAAATGTTTGGAACCAAGAAGAACTAGCCAAAATCGCCCCCAATGTGCAGAGAAAACATCCAATGATCAGATATGTGAAAAGGCACATGAAAAACGGTTTTAATGAGGCAGTTACGCTTTTGTCCGTCATCTCTACCATAACTTACGGTACCTACCGTAAGTTACGGTAGACTTCAGAATGCTATGGTGGATCTCTCCTGTGTTACGGTGGAAAAATGCATGTTTCAGGGCCACCGTAATTTACGGTACCCACCATAAATTACGGTGGAGACCTGAATTCTTTGTTTCGTTTCTTCTTTCCTTCTCCACTCCAATCCATCCAAAGCAGCGTTTTCTTCATTTTAAGCTCCAAAGCATACCTGAAACATAAGCAACTGTAGTCATCTAATTCAAGATAATTACGCGATCAAGTGAAGGATAAACTCGTCTTTTAACATCATTAAGGGTTGTCCTATAGACCACCCGTCACATCCCCACACTTAACCGTTGCTTGTCCTAAGCAACTCATCAAAACCATTTCCAAAACAAACAATCACATAAACCAAGCATAAACATGTAGTCCTTTTACTAACCCTTTTACTAACACCCAAAATAACACACCCATCTCTATATCTCTCCTCTCGGCAACAAGTAAGCACTAGCAATTGTAAGCTAGACACACAAAAGGCAAACGGGTGGTTGCACAACTATAGGCTTGTACCTAAATCGGTCCTCCTCCTACAAGTGCCAACTATGGATGCAAATCAAAGGGCTTAAAGGTTGTAAGGAGGCTAGGCGAATGGGTACGAAAGGGAATATATATGAAGTAGCGAAAAACTTTACCCGGTCTTTTATTACACAATAAAACAAATAAACAACTACCAACTAAAACTTCTATATACAAGATAACTCAACAACACTCTTTTTTTTTTCTTTTCATTGCTTTTTCCATTTTTTTTCTTTTTCTTCTTTTTCTGATTTTTTTAACTCAAACAAACAAAGCAACCTTCAATCATAACATCAAACGTATCTACACACTAGTAAAACACTACTAACACTATAAGACCGGGTCAAGTTGGGTAAAATTTTAGGAAACTAGCTAAGGGGTAACAAAAGATAGGCTTTAGGCACAAAATTGGGCAACTAAATGTCCAAACCCCCGCCCATCTCACAACCATGCTCATATATATAATTAATGAGGTCCAATCCCCCAAATCCCACACTCGGACTCACCAAGACGAGGCTACCTAATTGCCCTTATCCTTTTTACATTCACATTCAACTAAGGACTCAAACCATATTAAGGCACAAGTTCTAATGCACCCCCACCCTTTGCCACTCTCATCAAAGACAAGTATTATTTATTTACATGTGTGGCTTCAACTCTCACCAAGAACAAAGGGTATTTAGGGTTGCCGGTGCATCATTTGGGGTTAGTCCAAGGTGTTCAAATTCTCACATTGTTTTGCTTGATTTTAAAATTTTTAAAAACCTCAAAATTTATCCCCATCCCCACACTTGGGGTACATTGACCCCAATGTACGGTTTTGAGAAGATGTGATCGCTTAAACTCTTTAACATCACCCAAAAGTTCATAAACTCAAACCACAAATTTCTTTTTGGTATTTTTCATTTTATATTTTTTTTCTTTTTATATTTTTTTTTCAAACATCACACCACCAACTAGCCCAACCCAAAACATAACATCAGAAACTAACACCACCCATCCACCCGACCATAAACATAACAAACCAACAAATATTCACAAAATATACAAGAAGGAGCACGACCCGACTAATAGTAGCACGGTTGAGGCGGTCCGAAAATGGAAGACATCATCTCGTTCCATTCTCCGAAAGCAAATGTATCGCTACCGCTTCCACCTTGTTGTTGACGCGAGTCTAGCCATTATGAATGATGGAGAGGCGGGGTTGGATACGATACACTACCATCGTATGGTGGTAGAGATGCATAATCCACCAGAGGTGGATCCACAACCACGGGCCGCCCCGCATGCCAATCCCCATGCATCCTTCGTGCTTGATCATTTTCGTATCGGTTATTCATCTCTAACTCCCGAGAGTAAGCATGTGCACGATTCCACGATTCGGATCGGTTAAAGTTGTGCTTTAAGGCTCGCTCCATACTAGCACTCATCATCGTTTGGTGATCAAAGAAAGTACGCTCCGAACCCGACCATGAATCAAAAATGGGTGCCGGAGGACGTTGGTTCTCAATAACCTCTTGCATTGTACCATCGTATGCCCAATTCGGCTCGTATGAGCGCTCCGTGTAATCATAAAAAGCACCACCATAACTCCTACTTGGGCCCCCTTGGCCCACATTCTCACCATGAGGCTCATCCGCATAGTCCTCATCACCACTCGGAGGCTGCGCATCACTCTCCGGTTCATCCTCTTCACCCGGTAAAAGAGCTCTTGCATCAACTTTCAGTGCTCGCCATCTCTGACCCTCTGATTTGAGCTTGTGATACCTTTCCGATTGAGTGTAGGTCCATCCAATACCCATCTTTTGAATTTCAAAAGGCTTGTGCCTTTTCAGTGCTCATCTATCTTCCGATGTGATCGCTTTAAACTGCTTCAACAACCCTGTGATAATTCGGCAATACGGGATAATGCTCCTCCCCACTTTGTTTCGGCAAATCCAAAGATGGTTCATGATCAAGTACCGAATAGGAAAGCGGGGAGATCCATGGAGCAACGAATAAAGGACTGGCACTTCCGGGTACCTCACTTGTTCCTTATCTCCTCTTCGTGGAATGACATTCAAAATGCAAATCGCCAGCAGTAATTTTGCTTCAATCTTCAAGTTCTTCCGGTACAAGATTCCATTATAAGTACCGGGCAAGAACAAGGCCGCTAAGATATCATTCCACCTCGAATGCTTCTCCGGTTTAATCAACAGATCATCAAGACTAGGGATCATGTAATCACGAGCAGGTAGATTGTCGTATTTCCCCAATTTTCGTAGTGTATCAAACGACATTTCCACCTTAATCCCATTAACTTCACCCGTCAACTTCATCTGCGATGGCTTATCATATTTGTTGCATTTCAAATTTGCCATCCATTCTTGAATCTCGTCCATAAACAAGTTTTTGTTGTCCTTGTCGTAACAACTGAGCGTCGCCTCCCATCCTAAAGCGCGAAACTGGGCAAACACATTAAAAGGCCCAAACTCAACCTCTCGAACTTCCCTCTCACAGATGAATGCAGCAGCCTTGTTTTTTAACCGATTCATACTGTCATGAAATAGTGTCGGCTGCCACTCATCCGGCTGCTCATCCAATGGACCCGATTCCCACCTTGGTTTATCGGCCGGGTCTAACTCCATCATCTCATCTTCCTCACTTTCACTCTCACTAACTCTACCCAAATATTGCCTCTTCTTTGGTTGTTGTTCCGGCTGTTTGCCTTTGCCTTTTGAAGAGGAAGAACTCGATCCAGCTCTTTCCTTAGTTCTTACCATTTTCCAACACACATTGCAAAGCAAACAACACAACCAAACACAAAAAGTTAGGCCCTTTTCTCCAAAACATCCCCACACTCGCTTGTTACTATGGTTGTAGATGCTAGTGAACAAAAAATTTATAAATTATTTTGCAAAAAAATGGGCATGGTGCCTCTACAATGTAGAGGTTCCCAAAAGTTCACTATTTTTTTACATCAAACCTACATCTACAACCATAACAATGTTCAAGTAACAACTCTTCATGATGCAAATATGAACAAGCAAGTGGGTATGAACAAATATCGAGAATAACCTTAATCTCCACAATGCATCATCAAACATAACAAATAAACTTCACATACCTTAGTTTGAGGATGCTAGAACACAAGAAAAACAAGAACTTCAAAAACCCCCAAAATTTTCGGCCCTAGGGTTTGCAAATCAGACCAGAAAACGATGTTTTCTCACAAACCTCTTCCCAAAATCAGCAAGCACGTGAAAAATTAGCCAAGATAGACCTAAATCTCACTTGATTTGACCAAGAATTGAGAGAGATATGAAGATTTGAAGGTGGAAGAAGGTTGTGGGGTTATGGAGATTTTGTGGGTCTTGTGAAAGAGATAGGTGGGATGTTTGTGGTTAGGGAAAGAGGAAGAAAGGAGTGGCCAGGGTTGTATCACATGATTCCTTTATTATTATTTTTTTATGTAACTACTGTTGTTAAGCAGACCCATCAGTTCGCCAGGCCTACCGTAAATTACGGTGGGCACCGTAATTTATGGTGGCTCCTGGCACAAAATCCCTACCGTAATTCAGTAGGTTTCTACCGTAAAGCCCCATAATTTTGAACTCCACCGTAACTTACGGTGTATACCGTAACTTACGGTGGCCTCTGGGCCTTCCTGTTTCTTCAAAAATTCCAATTTTTAAGTGCTTTTCTTTATATTTTTTTTCAGTTTTTTCGATTTTTTTGTGTTTTTAAAATTTTCAAAAACATGGAAAAATTACCCTACCCCCTCGAAAGTCCCGTGTTGTCCTCAACACAATGTTAGAACAATTCGTGACCCGAATGTCCCCACACTTGTTTCAAATACGAACTTTAAACGAATACGGTAATGTGCAAACTAAACGAAACAAACAAAATAAAATGCTAACTATGTACACTACCAAACCTGGGCTTCTCATGGTTGATCATCGTCTACCGGGCGTAGAATGTAGCCCGCTTTGTCAAGCTCCAAGTTGTTGATGTCGTTCCCCTCCAAGTATAGTTTAACCGATGGCCATTCACCGTTTGTTGTTTGTTGGTTTGCTCATCTTGGATATCTACATCACCAAACCTCCCGACTCGCCGAATGACATACGGGCCCATCCATTTGATTTTAAGCTTGCCCGCAAACATCTTAAGCCTTGAATTGTACAACCATACCTTTTGACCCACTTCAAAGGTTTTCTTCCTCAACTTTGCATCATGTACCTTTTTGAGCTTGTCTTTGTAAGCCGATGCACACTCATACGCCTCGTCTCTAATTTCTTCGATTTCACTCAATTGCAACTTCCTCATCTTTCCCGCTTCATCATAATCAGCATTGACCGTCTTGATTGCCCGATGCGCTAACTCCATTGACAAGTGACAACCCTTTCCATACACCATCCGGTAAGGTGTTGTGCCGGTTGGAGTTTTGTAGGCCGTCCGGTATGCCCACAACGCATCATCCAACTTGCTCGACTAATCCTTCCTATCCGTACGAACCGTCCTCATGAGAATTTCTTTAATTTGACGGTTGGACACTTCCACTTGTCCACTAGTTTGCAGATGGTAAGGTGTGGCAATCCAGTGATTCACGCTATATCGCTTCAACAATTTCCAAAATTAAAGTTCTTGAAATGCGAACCACCATCACTTATGATAACTCGTGGAATACCAAAACGGGAAAAAATATTGGATTGAACAAATTTACGAACAACCGAGTGGTCATTTGTTCTTGTTGCAATGGCTTCAATCCACTTAGAGACATAATCCACCGCCACCAAAATGTATAAAAACCGTTGGAATTTGGGAAGGGACCCATAAAGTCAATGCCCCATACATCAAATTTTTCCACAACCAAAATTGGTTGCAATGGCATCTCTTCCCTCTTTGAAATGCTTCCCATCCTTTGGCAATTTACAAAATTTCTTGCAAACTCACACGCATCCTTGAAAATTGTGGGCCAATAAAACCCACACCACAAAACCCGATAACCCGTCTTATGCCCGCTAAAGTGACCTCCACATGCGGATGAGTGGGCATGAGTCAAGATTTCCAACACCTCCGTTTCGGGCACACACCTCCGAATAACTTGATCCGGCCCGATCTTGAAAAGATCTGGTTCATCCCAAATGTATTGCTTCACTTGGACCATAAATTGTTGTCTTCGCTTCTTGGTCCAATGATTTGGGATGGCACCTGTGGCTAAATAGTTTACGTAGTGAGCATACCACGGTGCAACAAAAGTGGATACGGCTAGGAGTTTCTCATCGGGAAACCTTTCATTTATCTCGCTCATATCATCAATTCCTTCCACCGGGATCCGAGACAAGTGATCCGCCACTACGTTTTCACTCCCCTTTTTGTCTCGGATCTCTAAGTCAAACTCTTGTAAAAACAACACCCACCGGATTAATGGGGGCTTCGTGTCTTTTTTCTCCATCAAATACCGGACAGCACTATGATCCGAGTAGACAACCACTTTGCTCCCCTAAATATACGAACGAAACTTATCCAAAGCATACACCACCGCTAGTAATTCCTTTTCGGTTGTGGTGTAATTCAGTTGCGCTTCGGATAAAGTCTTGCTCGCATAGTAAATGACTACCGGCTTTTTATCAACTCGTTGACCCAAAACTGCACCAATTGTAGTGTCGCTTGCGTCACACATGATCTCGAATGGCTTGGACCAATCCGGTGGTTGCAAGATGGGAGCCTTGACCAAATGTTCCTTCAAAACAGTAAGTGCTTGCAAACATTCGTCAGTAAAGTCAAATGGAACATCTTTTAACAACAAATTACATAAAGGTTTAGTGATAACACTAAAGCCTTTAATGAAACGTCTATAAAAACCCGCGTGTCCCGAAAATGACCTTACACCCTTAACATTTTTCGGTGGTGGCAAAGATGATATTACCCTTATTTTTGCCTTGTCCACCTCCATACCTCTTTCTGATATCACATGGCCTAACACAATTCCCTCTTGCACCATGAAATGACTTTTCTCCCAACTAAAAACTAAATTTTTCTCAACACATCTTTTTAAAACTTTTTCTAACTCGTTGAGACATGATTCAAAACTAGTGCCAAAAATCGAAAAGTCATCCATAAACACTTCAAGCGACTCTCCAACCATGTCCGAGAAAATACTCATCATACATCGTTGGAAAGTTGCCGGTGCATTGCACAAGCCAAATGGCATTCGCCGAAAGGCAAAGGTACCATATGGACAAGTGAAGGTGGTCTTGTGTTGGTCATCCGGGTGTATTGCTATTTAATTGTAACCCGAGTACCCGTCCAAAAAGAAGGTATATTTTTAACCCGACAATTTTTCAATAATTTGGTCAATAAAAGGTAGCGGGAAATGATCCTTAGAAGTGGCGGCATTCAATTTGCGGTAGTCAATACAAACACGCCACCCGGTAACCGGTCGGGTGGCGACTTGTTCACCATTTTCATCCTTGACTACTTGAATGCCGGCCTTCTTAGGCACAACTTGGGTAGGACTTACCCAAGCACTATCTGAAATCGGATAGATAATTCCCGCATCCAACCATTTAATTACCTCTTTCTTTACTACCTCCCTTAGGTTCAGATTCAACTGTCGTTGAGCTTCTCTTGTCGGTTTTGCATCTTCGGTGGTGATAATCTTGTGCATGACGATTGATGGACTAATTCCTTTAAGATCGGCAATCGTCTATCCAATAGCTCCTTTGTTCTCCTTCAAGACTTCCAACAAAGCTTGTTCTTCCGCCATCTCTAAATTAGAGGCAATAATGACCGGTAATGTGTCATTATCCCCTAGAAAAGCATACTTCAAATGGCTTGGTAAGTCTTTGAGCTCCAACTTTGGTGGTTCTTCTAATGATGGTTTAGTACCCGAACTTATTTCCACCGGTAAACTTTCAAATTGGTGAGTCCATGGCGGTCGACCTTCCTTTAAAGCCATAGCATCCTGTTTTTCCTCTTCAACCCTTAGTGCACAAGCATGTACCTGTTCAGAAAAATCACAAAGACAAACATCTATGCCATCCTCCTCATACTCATGCGGGTTGCATCCGTCGACTAAATCTTCCATAAAACACTCATCAACACCAACAGCATTAGAATTGTTAGTAAAAACATTCAAGCGTATTTTCCGGTTTCCAAAAGTCATATCGACTGTACCAAATCTACAATCGATCATAGCGTGTGCGGTGCTCAAAAATGGCCGACCCAAAATGACATTTTGTTGTTGTTTTGGGTCCGCGGATGAGTAGTCCAATACTAAAAAGTCAACCGGGTAATAAAACTCATCAATTTTCACAATCACATTTTGAACCATCCCCCGAGGTAGCTTATGAGACAAATCGGTCAAAACAACCGTTGTCTCTACCCTTGCTAACGGACCAAAGTCGTATTGGTCATATAAACCCCCCGGTAAAATGCTCACCCCGGCTCCAAGATCTAGTAACGCCTTTGCCATTAGAAAATTGCCAACTTGTATATTTATTAATGGCATACCCGGATCTTGGAGCTTAGGAGGAAGCTCCCCATTCAAAACCACACTTACTTGCCCGGTTAAGTCCACCCGCTTAGGCATTTTCTTCTTTTGTTGTCTTTTTTGTGTGCATAATTCTTTTAAAAATTTTGCATATGCAGGTACATGTTTTATTGCATCAATTAATGGAAGGTTGATTTTTACTTGTTTGAACATGTCCCACAACTCTTCTTTTTAGGGACCTCTTGATGCAATAAAGTTTTTCTTACCCGGGTCAAGTAAAGCCGATGAAAACGGGACTTGACTCGGTTCACCTTCATCTTTTTCACTTTTTTCCTTTTCACCCAACCCCGGTTTTTTAACATTTGATTCTTTAGGTTTAACCGGTGAAACTTCATCATCACTTTCATTACCCGTGACATCCTCAACTACCCCCTCAACCAAACCCGGTGACAAATTGGCTTTAAATTCTTTGCCACTTCTCAACACACTAACATGACTAATATTAACATTGTTACCTCGTGACGAACCGTGGGAAGGATTTACCTTGGTGTCACTAGGAAGTTGACCTTTGCTTTTCTTCAACTCCCCCACGTCGGTTGCCAATTGACCCATTTGGGTTGTTAGTGATTGAATACTCTTGTCACGAACCTCATCCTTTTGCATCCGGACTTCGTCAAGTTGATTCCGTTTTTGCATATCTTGTTGCATAGCCCGAAGCATATCCATGACTTCATTCCCGCTTGATGAATTTTGACACGAACCACTTTGACCCGTTTGTTGAAATTGCCTTTGATAACCATAGTTTTTACCACCCTGATAGTTGCCTTGATTGTATTGTTGATGAGGTGCAAAGTTACCTTGAGCTCCTTGAAAGTTTGGGTTAGCTTGGTTTGCCGCGTTTCCATAACGGAAATTAGGATGGTTTCGTAACCCGGGGTGGTAGGTGTTGGAGTTCATATTGAAATTTCGACCACCCCCTTGAATTGCATTTACTTCTTCTAATTGCTCATCAACCACCCCCACTACACAAACTTCCGCCGTGTGGCCTATTTCGTTGCAATTAGTGCACACGTTGTACACTTGATTTGTAGTTTGCACGTTGCCACTCTCTACTCCATGCACTTGCGGCCTTTGTATCACATGCCTTGCCCGTCTTGAAGATTGGGCCTTCCTCTTGGAATTCACCGCCATTTGCTCTAAAAATGCCCAATCGACATGTTCATAGTTGGTACCGAATGTACCGTTAGTAATCGACATCAAATCACGTGCATCCTCCGAACTCAACCCTTAATGAAATGCGTTCAACAACTCCCAAAGTTGGATCCCATGATGAGGGCAATTCCTTAGCATCATATTGAACCTTTCAAACGCCTCGTGAAACATTTCCCCCGATTGTTGTTGGAAGCTTCTCAAACCTCTCCTTGCATCATCAGTCTTTTGAGAGGTGTAATATTCATCCAAGAAAATCTGTTGCATATCGGCCCATGTAAAAATCGACGCAGAGGGTAAAGTATGAAACCATCTCTTTGCTTTGTCTTCCAAAGAGAATTGGAAGAGAACTAACTTGACATAATCCGAAGAGAAACCTTGACCTCCAATGGTGTTGCAAATAGAATCATACGTCTCCAAATGAAAATAAGGTTCTTCCGTTGCTAACCCCTTAAATTTTGGTAGACTTTGGAGGGCGGTTGTTCTAACTTCAAAAGTTCTTCCATCCGCATGATGAGGAATCACTACCGGCAAAGGATTGTTAGTGATAATAGTTGGTACCGAATGTACCATTAGTAATCGACATCAAATCACGTGCATCCTCCGAACTCAACCCTTCATGAAATGCGTTCAACAACTCCCAAAGTTGGATACCATGATGAGGGCAATTCCTTAGCGTCATATTGAACCTTTCAAACGCCTCGTGAAACATTTCCCCCGATTGTTGTTGGAAGCTTCTCAAACCTCTCCTTGCATCATTAGTCTTTTGAGAGGTATAATATTCATCCAAGAAAATCTGTTGCATATCGGCCCATGTAAAAATCGACGCAGAGGGTAAAGTATGAAACCATCTCTTTGCTTTGTCTTCCAAAGAGAATTGGAAGAGAACTGACTTGACATCATCCGAAGAGAAACCTTGACCTCCAATGGTGTTGCAAATAGAATCATACGTCTCCAAATGAAAATAAGGTTCTTCCGTTGCTAACCCCTTAAATTTTGGTAGACTTTGGAGGGCGGTTGTTCTAACTTCAAAAGTTCTTCCACCCGCATGATGAGGAATCACTACCGGCAAAGGATTGTTAGTGATAATAGGCCAGAAGTGAGCTTCAATTCCCCGTACTACCTCCCGGTGATGTCTTTGAGGGGCACCCAATGGTGCTCTTGGTTAACCCATTTGCCCTTGCATAGGCCCTTGAGGTGCTAAGGGTGGTTGAAATTGGTATTGATGCATTGGCGGTTGTTGTTGAATCGGTCTTTGAAATTGAGGTTGCGTATTTTGAGGATGCACTTGATGTAGCGGTGTAGGGCGTTGCAATTGTGGCCCTTGTGGTCTAATATGTTGCACCCCAACCGGTAATCTACTCGTGTCTTGAAATTGTTGGATCGGTTGACTTTGTTGACCCGCTCCTCCTTGAGCTCCCAAATATCCTCCATCACCCCCATAATAAAAGCCTTTCTCTTCATAGCCTCCAAATTCGTCCTCATAACCCCCATCATAACCATCTCCCCCTATTCCCGAAGATTGCCCAAAGGGAAGAGATGAGTATTGAAAAACCCGATTGGTTTAGTGGTCTAAAGGATGAAGTAGCATGAACAATAGTTAAGTTTGGTGCTATTGTAAAACTAGAGGATGATTGACCCGTAGTTGGGGGAAAGAAATGTGACAATGGTGGAATTGTGGAAGAAGGGCTAAAGGTTAGATTGGGTGCAACTTGAGTAGTAATCGGTTGCGTGGTGTTGGTTGGTGTAACGTCATGAGGTGGAGTAGGATTTGTAGTGGTATTAGGTATGGTTGTGTTTGGTGAAGGTTGTGTGGAAGTAGGTATGAATGATGAGGTCGTTTGACCCGTTGTGGGTGGTACTTGGGTTTCTTCCATGATGTTTCTTGGTGTAATGGGTGAAGTGGGTGAACCAATGATTCTGTTTTCTCTTAGTAAAACTCTGTTTTGCCTTAGCGTTCTTTCAATTTCTGGATCAAACGATAGTGGTGACGACTTGTGAGAGCCTCTAGTATGCATACACCTGTAGTACCTGCACACTAAACACAACCAATGTAAACCCGAAAATAACAAAACAAAACTACTAAATTAACACACGTTGCGCACTACTCCCCGACAACGGCGCCAAAATTTGACGTGATGTCGTGGTTACAGTCAAATTTAATCCAAATAACAACTAATAGATAGTGGTAAATGGGTATCGAACTCAGGGTGTATGTGGAAAATGTGTTAAATCTATAGCCTTGTAAATTAACTACAATTATCCTAATGTGCAGAAATTAAAATTCAAGAGTTGATTATTTTGGTCTTAAAAACTAATATTAACTAATTAAATTGCAAATCAAAGATTGGTTTTGTAAACAGATTAGGAACAGGCAACCATCCTAGATTTCAGGTTTTAATCCACGCTAATGTTTATGCTTAACTAGGAAGAACCACATAGACATGGCTCGTGTTTGATTATCTGTTTGTGATGAAAGGGAACTAAGTACTCGGATTATAAAATGCGAGGTTGTTACCCGATGATCAATTGACAATTATCCAACCCTAATCCCTCCCATGATATCTCGATTGCCAACGACACCAAGAACGTATGGTTTAGACTAACATCAAACAAGAATCAACACTTTACAAACAAACATTCAACACCATAATAACTTAAACAAACATTCAAAGTTATTATCCTAGAAATTCAAGCACAAACATAGTGTTTCAAAAATAAACATTACATCTAGGATGATCACCAAAAGTTTAGCCAAGCATGACTTGGTACATCATCATCACACAACGATTAATGTTCATACGAATCGAAAACACAAACCAATTGTTTAGAAATGTTTGGAACCAAGAAGAACTAGAAAAAATCGCCCCCATTGTGCAGAGAAAACGTCCAATGATCTGATATGTGAAAAGGCACATGAAAAACGGTTTTAATGAGGCAGTTACGCTTTTTTCCGTCATCTCTACCGTAGCTTACAGTAGCTACCGTAAGTTACAGTAGACTTCAGAATTCTACGGTGTATCTCTCCTATGTTACGGGGGAAAAATGCATGTTTCAGGGCCACCGTAATTTACGGTACCCACCGTAAATTACGGTGGAGACCTGAATTCTTTGTTTCGTTTCTTCTTTCCTTCAATGCATGATCCGTTCCACTCCAATCCATCCAAACCAGCGTTTTCTTCATTTTAAGCTCCAAAGCGTACCTGAAACATAAGCAACTGTAGTCATCTAATTCAAGATAATTACGCGATCAAATGAAGGATAAACTTGTCTTTTAACATCATTAAGGGTTGTCCTATAGACCACCCGTCAAACGTACCCTTTTTGGCTTTTCATGATACTTTCGGCTTAAAGCATCAGCCACTACATTTGCCTTTCCTGCATGATACTGGATATTACAATCATAATCACTAAGTATTTCCATCCAGCGTCTTTGTCTCATATTCAACTCCTTTTGCCCAAAAACATACCTTCAACTCTTATGGTCGGTGAATATGGTAAACTTACTACCGTATAGGTAATGTCTCGAAATCTTAAGGGAAAAATTATCGCTCCTAATTCCAAATCATGGGTTGAATAATTCTCTTCGTGATTCTTAAGTTGTCTAGATGCGTAAGCAATAACCTTTTGACGTTGCATCAACACTCATCCATAACCTAACTTAGAAGTGTCACAATAGACTACAAAATCTTCAGTTCCTTCTGGTAACGCTAGTATGGGTGCATGGGTTAATTTTTGCTTAAGAATTCTAAATGCTTCTTCCTGTTTCGGTCCCCATTCAAACTTAACAGATTTACAGGTTAATTTAGTTAAGGGAATGGCTATTCTAGAAAAATCTCGAATAAATCTTCTATAATAACCGGCCAATCCTAAGAAACTTCTAACCTCGGTTGGTGACTCAGGGGTTTTCCATTTAGTAATCGCTTCGATCTTGGTGGGGTCCACATGAATTCCTTCATGATCGACTAAATGTCCAAGAAACTGTACCTGTTCTAACCAAAACTCGCACGTTGAAAACTTAGCATAAAGCTTTTCTTTCCTTAATAAACTTAGAAGTGCGTGCAAATGTTTTGCATGATCCTCTTTACTTTTAGAATAGATAAGAATATCATCTATAAAGACAATTATGAATTTATCCAAATATGGCTTACATATTCGGTTCATCATGTCCATAAATGCAGCTGGGGCATTGGTTAAACCAAATGGCATGACAGTAAATTCATAATGGTCATACCTTGTTCTAAACGCGGTCTTAGGAATGTCCTCTTCCTGTACCTTTAGTTGATGATATCCTGATCTTAAATCGATTTTAGAGAAAAATTGAGCTCCTTGCAACTGATCGAACAGATCATCGATTCTTGGTAATGGATACCGATTCTTAATCGTGACCTTGTTCAATTCACGGTAGTCAATGCACATACGCATCGATCCGTCTTTCTTTTTAACAAATAAAATCGGTGCTCCCCATGGTGACGAACTTGGCTGTACGAATCCTTTCTCCAACAATTCATCCAATTGTTTCTTCAGTTCCTGCATTTCCGCGGGTGCCAAGCGGTAAGGTGCTTTGCCAATTGGTGTTGTCCCTGGTAGTAGGTGGATTCTGAATTCAACTTCCCTGTCTGGCGGTAGTCCTGGTAATTCTTCCGGGAACACATCTGAAAACTGAGACACTACTAGAATGTCTTTTAGTTCTTTTCCTTTAGTATTAGTGATTATAGAAATCAAATACACTAATGACCCTTTTCCTATATAACTTGTTGTTTTCATCACAGAGATGAATTTCGTGGATCTAGATGGCTTATCTCCTTTAATTGTGACCTTTTCACCTTTCGGTGAGTTTACTTGAATTGACTTTTGATCACAGAAAATACTGGCTTTATTGGCTATTAACCAATCCATTCCTAATACAATATCAAATCCTGCCAGATTTATTGGGTAAAGGTTTGCCATAAATTTTTGATTTAAAAATTCTATTCTTGCTCCCTGTGACAACCCGAACTTTCAAGGTTAGCTTTGGTTAATCAAATTTCGCTACTATTCGTGTCCTACCATACGTCATCATTGTGCTACGTTCCGTAAACCTGTTAAACTTGTTAAATTATATTTAATTAGTATGATTAAATGGTTGTGTGTTTGCTACCTAGAAAATGATAAATGTTTGGATTACGTATATGTGTTTATATATTCAGTTACATACCATGAGTATATGTTTGCTTAGATGGTGTTGCATAATAAATGACTACAACCTCTTGCTCCTCGCCTCCTCATGTTTTACCTCGCCCCCTTTGTATTCCGAATGTTGAGCCCAAATCACACAAGCCCAAGCCATTATTACATGTGTTAATTGACTTACTCTTGGCCCACATTACTTGGAGTCTAGCCGAGCCCGCATCTGAGCCCACATATACACGCACCAATTTTATAGAGTTGTGTATGTTGTTATGGTAATCCCAAAATTCACTCAAAGCACCTAACCCTAATATTTTCCCAATAATCCTGGACGTAGAGGCAGCCCCTTCTCTCTCGTAACCCTCTCTGCATATAATCATCCGGTTGGTATGTCTCCCCACCATACAATTTATATTAGTTGTTGTATTGAGATTATGTATAATATGTGAATATGTAGGTGCGTAGACTAAGCATGATCCTAGGATGAATACATGAATCATATTATATTCAAGCATGTGTTTTTGTGATAATTGGATTCATAATTTAAATTGATGTAACAGTAGCAGTGACGGTTTAATAGGTTAGCACGTGATGGTTGCACAAAGAGGATAATCTTGTATAAGGAATTGGCGGCCCATGTGGGTGTGTTTGTAGCCTTGATCTAATAAAAACCATGTGCATATCCTAATGATGATGTTCATTAATAGTCAAGGGTGTTATGGGTATTAAATAAAGGCATGATGTTTTGCATGTGGAAGTTGAAATTTGTGTGCATGAGGAATTCGATTGGCACAATGTGAGGTTTAGAGAATTTTATATACATGTTGGGCACTAATATAATTAGACAATTAGTGGTGATGAGAGTTCAAAGGCACTAGTGGGCTGCCAAGTCGTGTTAGTCTTGTATATTCGCGATACAAAATTCTTGTGACTTAAATGATTATTGCATGTTATGCGATAAGGTTACAATTTACAACTTGTAGAATATGAACTAGTAATATGGATTGCACACGAGTCGAGTATTCACTATATAGAGATACGGTAGATAATGATACGGATAGTTGTGATACTGCATGAATTCTTGTTGTGGCATGTATGTTTACTTGAATGTGAACCGAACCACTCGACAAGCACTATGGCATGATATGAACTTGTATGATGAATGCAACTAAGATTCGGATACTTGCTATGACTAGTTTAGTGACATATGCAATGCTTGTTTGCTACTTGAATAATGTGTGCGACGAATACGTGTATTATAAGTGTGCAAAACTAACTGTCTTTGGTAACCACGGTAGGGTGTGGTTGACCAACTGGGAACACGTGTCTTAATCTTACCGAGCAAACCACAGGTGAGTTCACTACATTCGAGCATGCGTCCCAGTGGTTGGGGACAGTCAGTGGGTATCCCGTGGAGGGATATGTCTTTTGGGTAAAAACGGGTATATTGGTTAATATTCTCACCTATCAATCTTGTAAGTCCCTTATTATGTTACCTGGAGGGTAACGGGTATTAGTTGGTAGCGCTACTTAGGTTTGGCACCCTCACACCGCTCCTAGATAGGACGGATGTGAACTAATGACCCAGTCGGGGCCCAGTACTAGATAGGAGTACGTGGGAAGGGCAGTCATGTATTTCAGGAGCCATCTTGTTCAGAATTGAGATATTAACAATATTACTTGCATTGGTTATTGAACTGTTTTACATACAACTGGTAACAAACGTTTTCTAAAACTGTGAACTCGCCAGCTTTGTCTGATACACTTGTTACATGCTCGCAGATCGTTAGGTACTTGGGAACAGGAACTTGCTGGCTGGAGGGCGTGAGTGGTCATGGTTGCATTGATGGGTTATTTATCAAACATTTATTTACTATGGTTGTTTAGAAAGTATTTACATTATGTTACGTTAACGCTTCCGCTGAACTTGATGGTTTTTGAATTACTTATGTTTGGATTTTATTACTATCAAGTGATGAAACTTTATTTTAAACTTATGGATTCAATGTAATTGGTGGCTCATTACTAGTGGTCACACGCCTAAACAGGGACACTCCCTAAGTGGTAATTCGAGGGTGTGACACTCCCTGCAAGATTTCAGAAATCTTAATGGTTTCTTCATTCGCTGTTTCTACTAGACATTCTTGTGGGAGTTTAGTTAATGATTGATTAAGAAGTTTGCAAAACGAAGTATGAATAAAACTTTGGTTCGCACCAGAGTCAAATAATACTTTAGCAAAAACATCATTAACTAAAAACGTACCGGCTATCACGTCCGGAATCATCTTGGCTTCATCTACAGTTAGAACAAATGCTCTAGCATTTTTAGTGTTCTTATTGTTCGTAACTGGAGCCAATTTCGGACAGTTGGGATTGATGTGGCCTTGTTCTCCGCAGTTGTAGCATACCCTGTTGTTGGCTTTCTTCCTGCAGTCTTCTTCCTTGTGTCTCGATATTTTGTAGAAATTTCAATATATGGAGCATCTTCCAGAATGCTTCCTCTTGCAATACTTGCAATATGGTGCAGATGTAGAACCTGCATTTCTTCCACGGTTGGAATTTCCAAAACAGAATTCCTGGGTAAGCCTCTGAGCTAGGTTCCTCCTTTGGTCTTCTTCTCGTGTACGCACTAACTCATCAGTCAATGTGTTTGCTAGTTCTACAGCTTCCTCTATGGTTTGAGGTCTAGCTGCCTTGACTACATGCCTAATTTCCCCGATTAATCACCTGATGTAACGAGAGATTAATACTGGTTCAGGTGATGCAAGGGTTGGTACTATTCTAGAATATTCAAAGAATAATGTAGTGTATCCCTTACTATCCACTCCAGTCATCCTAAGGTTCAGAAACTTATTTGTTATCTGTTCCTTTTCATTGGGAGGGCAGAATTTCCTTTCTATGATATTTTTGAATTCCTCCCATTCCATATTGTAAATCCTATCACTTTCCCTAGACTGGAGGATAGTGTTCCACCACTCTAAGGCTGAGTTCTTAAACAAATTTGAAGCAAACATTATGTAACACCCTTAAATTTTTACTAGAATTAATCACTAATTTTATACCAAAAGATATTAAATTAACATAAGTTTCATAAGTAGCATAAACCTTAGTCAACTAATGACTAAGTTGGAACATTCAAAATTCGTTTAAGAAATTGTTTACAACCCATGAACAAAATCTAAGTATGATTAAAACATTGCGGAAGCTTCAAAAATCGTGTTCGGTTCTTTCATCATTCGCTTGACCGCCATCCGTAAGATCCACCTTGTTACCTAAGGTCAAAACCATTAAAACTTTAGTTTTGACAATTGTTATAAATATATAAACGTGAGATTCAATGTAAATTTTAAACCATAAAATTTAAGTTTTATTTCTGATTCCACCGTAACTTCTTACGGTATCACCGTAAGTTACGGTGAGTCCTGGAGAATTGTTGGTCCACCGTAAAACAGGGGTGTTCCAACGTAACTTCTTGACCTGTACCGCAAGTTACGGTACTACCGTAACTTACGGTAGTTGCTGGAAATCTATGTTTTGTTTTGTTTGTTCATTACACTAAAACCCCAACTCTCGGATTTCAGTTTTCTAGGATACCAATACATTAAAACCTCATATTTCTACTATGTTTTATATTATCCATATCAAAGATCAATCCAACATAATCCGAAGCATCGATCATGCCTTACTTGATTATTCGACCCGTTTGGCTCGTCTAAGGAATCCTCCCATATGACGACTACCAACGAGTTCCAACCAAATTTGATCAATCACTCGATATAGCGACTTCACCGCTTAATTCAAAACAACTCTTATTCAAAACTTTCAATTACGCATTATATAACCATCAAAATCTACTCAATGTAACGGGTCAAGTTACATACCTTAATGCACGCCCTTCAACCGCGAATCGCCACCGGCTTGTCCACTTGACGTTCCGGTATCCTTTCCTATAGAGTTCAATCACTTCATGTTTAGAACTCTATGTTTTACATACATAACGCACATTTGTCATACTTCATAGTTATGCGTTTTTAACGTAACAATTCAGTTTCAAGCCTTCTTTGAGGAATTATAACAAACACTATAAGGGCAGAATTCTTACATCTTTCATATTCATGTTTATAGCTTGCTAATTAGTTAACTTAACTTCAATAAAGCCATCATATAGCATTTAAACATCATACTTTTCTGAAATTACCTTCTAAGATCGAATTACACTAGAATAATCATTCTAAACCCTAGTGTTCATCATCATCATGTAAAACCCACAACCCATCTTCAAGGTGTTCATGGAACTTCCTGAATTTGGTCATGATTTCACATGTGGTTGGCTAGGTTTCACTTCTAAACACCATATCAACTCTAATCTAACCAAATAACACACATGCAATATCTAATTTCAGATTTTCCAAAATCATGAGGATTTCAAGTTGAGAGATTTCATCAGATTTTACATACCTTACAATCCTCTTGTGATGAGGATCATGATTCTAAGCTCAATTTTCGATTTTGACTTGGATTAATCCTTCAATTTGCAAGATTTATGAAGTTTTAGGGTTTTGAAGGAGTGGGGATCGCCCCCTGCTTCACTTGATCGACCAGACACACTTAAAATGGTGTGTTTGGTGAGTTTTGTTATAATTCAGCATTTAACTTTCATTTTTGGCAAGCTTAGTCCCTCACTTATCATCTAACTTTAAGTACTAGTGTTTTTAACCTAGTGTTAGTTATTTCTAGGCTTGTAATTTTAACTAGGTTAACATTTCTAGATGGTCAATTCTTGTTTATGAAATTATTAAATTTCTAATATAAAGATTTATATTTTCGGGGTGTTACAAGTCCACCCCCCTTAAAAAGGGTTTCGTCCCCGAAACCGAAGTACGTACCAAATAATATAGGGTGAAGACGTCGCATCTCCTCTTCGGACTCCCATATAGTGTCCGAACCTTTCCTATGCTCCCATTTGACTTTGACTTGGTCAATTTGTTTATTTCGTAAATGTTTGACCTTTCGATCTAAAATCTCCACCGGTCTCACCGCATAATTCAGACTATTATCCACTTCGATATCATCGTAATGGATATAGGCCGTTTCGTCTGCTAGGCACTTTCTTAATTGTGACACGTGGAACGTGCCATGGATTCCACTTAGCTCCTCCGGTAATTCAAGACGGTAATCTACCTTGCCAACTTTCCCGATAATTTTAAATGGTCCAATAAACCTCGGGCTTAGCTTCCCCCTTTTTTCTGAATCTAATAACGCCCTTCCATGGGGAAACTTTTAGCATGACCATGTCACCAACCTGGAATTCGATTGGCCTTTTCCTTTTATCAGCATACGCCTTTTGCCTGTCTTGAGCAGCTTTCAAGTGTGCCCGAACTATATCGATCTTTTCATTCGTGGCTCGTACTATATCTTGGTGGGCGAGTTCACGTGGACCCACTTCACCCCAACATACCGAGGTTCGAAACTTCCTACCGTAAAGCATTTCGTATGGTGCCATCTTAATACTAGATTGGTAACTGTTGTTATACGAAAACTCGACTAACGGTAGGTGAACATCCCAACTGCCTCCAAAGTCGATTATACACGCCCGTAGCATGTCCCCCAATGTTTGTATCGTTCTTTCACTTTGTCCATCCGTTTGAGGATGGTACGCAGTGCTAATGAACAATTTGGTCCCCATTTGCTCTTGGAAATCTCGCCAGAAATTCGAAGTAAACCGGGTATCCCTATCAGACACGATGGACACCGGCACCCCATGACGTGCTATGATTTCATTGGTATAAACTTCTGACATCTTTTCTGATGTATAAGTCTCACGAATCAGAATGAAGTGAGCACTTTTCGTCAATCGATCCACCACTACCCATATGGCATCAAAACCACGATTCGTCTTAGGCAACTTGGTTAACAGGTCCATTGTAATATGTTCCCATTTCCAAACCGGAATTTCTAAAGGTTGGAGTTTGCCGTATGGTTTCTGGTGCTCCGCCTTGACTTGTAAACATATCAAGCATTTTTCCACATACTTCGCCACGTCCCTCTTCATTCCGGGCCACCAATAATTTTGTTTCAAATCATTGTACATCTTGGTCGCACCCGGATGAATTGAATAACGGGATTTATGAGCTTCATTAAGTAGAAGCGCCTTCACTCCACAGGTATGTGGGACCCATATCCTTCCGGATCGAGTCTTCAACCCATGATTCCCATCCGACAAATCTTTCAATTGACCGATTATTCTTTCTTTCTTCCAATTCTCTTTTTTCTTTGCTTCGAATTGCGCCTCTCGAATACGTTCAAGTATACCCGAGGTCACCACGAGTTGCATCGATCTTACTCGTATTGGGACATAGTCTGCTTTTCTGCTTAGAGCATCCGCCACTACATTAGCCTTTCCGGGGTGGTAATGTATTTCATAATCGAAGTCTTTCACCGTTTCTAGCCATCTTCTTTGTCGCATATTTAACTCCTTCTGATCGAAGAAGTATTTTAAGCTCTTGTGATCGGTGAATATGGTGCACTTTACCCCATATAAGTAATGCCTCCATATTTTTAAAGCAAATACCACCGCAGCCAACTCAAGATCATGCGTGGGATATTTCTTCTCGTGTATCTTCAGTTGTCTCGAGGCAAAAGCTATAACTTTGCCCCGTTGCATCAAAACACAACCGAGCCCCGATAGTGAAGCATCAGAATAAACCACCATGTCTTCGACTCCGTCCGGCAATGTCAGTACCGGAGCTTGAGTTAACTTCTCTTTTAGTGTTTGAAACGCCCTTTCTTGATCTACACCCCAAATGAACTTTTCTTTCTTCCGGGTTAATTTTGTTAGCGGTGACGCAATCTTGGAGAAATCTTGAATGAATCTCCTATAGTATCCCGCAAGTCCCAAAAAGCTTCTAATTTCAGAAGGGTTCTTTGGGGGATTCCATTTTGACACGGCCTCTATCTTTGACGGATCCACCAATACTCCGTCGGCACTTATGACATGGCCAAGAAATTGTACCTCTCGTAACCAAAAGGCACATTTAGAGAATTTTGCATATAACTTCTCTCGTCTAAGGGTCTCTAACACTTCTTGTAAGTGATGTGCGTGTTCAGCTTCACTTTTCGAATACACCAAGATATCATCGATAAACACGATGACCGACTTATCCAGCATTGGCTTGCAAACCCGGTTCATGAGGTCCATGAAAGCCGCGGGTGCATTTGTTAGCCCAAATGACATCACGAGGAATTCGTAATGTCCGTATCTCGTGCGGAAAGCCGTCTTCGGCACATCTTCTTCCTTGACCTTTAGTTGGTGATACCCCGATCTAAGGTCAATTTTCGAAAACCAATTCACACCTTGTAATTGGTCGAATAAATCATCTATCCTCGGAAGCGGGTATCGGTTCTTTACCGTGAGTTTGTTTAACTCCCGGTAATCGATACACATGCGCATGCTCCCGTCTTTCTTTCTTACGAACAACATCGGTGCGCCCCAAGGAGACACACTCGGCCTTATGAATCCCTTGTCAAGCAGGTCTTGGATTTGAGACATCAACTCTTGTAATTTCGACGGTGCAAGTCGGTACGGGGCTTTCGCTACGGGTTTCGGGCCCGGAATCAATTCGATCCCAAACTCTATTTCCCGTTCAGGCGGTATCCCCGGTAAATCCTCCGGAAACACATCTTCATAATCTCGTACTACCGGTACATCTCCAATCTTTTGATTCTTTTTCGGGCTCATTAGCGTATATCATGAATGCCTTGCATCCCCGCTTCATAAGCTTGTGAGCTTTCAACATTGAGCACACTATGGGGTTGCCTCCTTTTTCGCCATAAATGGTGACGTGTTTCCCGCTCGGAGATGTTAGTTTTATCTCTTTACAAAAACACACGATCTTTGCATGGTGTTGAGATAGCCAATCCATCCCAATGACTACTTGAAATTCTCCCATTGACATCGGGATTAGGTTTATCAAATATTCTTCGTCGTCAATTGTGACAACCCGAATTTCCAAGATTTCCATCTTCGCACTATTTCACGTTAATTGTCTAGATCGTTTGTTGGCACGACTTGTTTATTTCGGTTTCACAACTGTACACGTTTGTAATATGATTAAACCGTAATGTGATTTTTTATGTTATACGGTGTATAATAAGTGTGTTTGTAGATTTGTGGTTTGCATGATATGTATATACGATATGTATATATATGTGTTATATATTGTGACAATATTATATTCAACACAAATGTTCAAGCCTTGGCCGAAAACCCTTACTCATGAAATCACTCTTTAGCTGAAAACACCCCACCTCATCGAAAACACCCTCACTGATGAAAACACATATGTGTTTTCGTCCATGTGAGGCAATGAAAACAACAGTGGGCTTGGCCCAGTATCAACTTATAGAGTTTTAGCTTATTACCTGTACGCGAGATCAGTTTTCGGTAAAAAAAAAAAAAACCCTAGACACCTATCTCTCCCTCTCTCGTTTTTCTGTGAAGCCGACGGCTGCACTTCTCTCACTCGAGGTTTGATTCCATGACTTGATCATCTTTATTCGATTAGTGGGATTATAAACACTTGTGAGTATTCGGTTGATATTATGATGTGACGGTTAGATAACCTTGTTATGGATCTAGGGTATAGGCGATTAGGTGGTATGATCATGCACGTGAATAGTATTGAAAGTGCAGCCAAAGTGGATAGAAACCACTTAATATTGTCGATCATAGCATTTATAATTGCACATGGTTTGTCAGAAAGCATGTGATCTTTATTTGGTTTTCAATTGTTATTCTTGTTTAGCATTACGATGATGATGAGCATGTGGTTGTGAACTGTTATGTATGTTGGGATGTATGATCATTAGAGTTATATGATGAAAGTTCATTATTTGTAACCTGAAATCGAAACTGCCATATATGATTATGAAGATGATTAACTGTTATTATGAACTGCTGTTGTTGATGATGATTGGTAGGCCGACGAAAACACCCCCCCACCTCACGAAATCCACACACCAACGAAATCACTTAGGTGATTTCGGCCAAGATGGATTTCGGCCCAAACAAAGGGATTTCAGCCCAAGCTTGGTTTTCGGCCATATAGTGATTTCGGCCCAGGTGTTTATTTACCCTGTTAACTTTATTAACTAAGTTAAGTATGTTGAACCTGTTACTTGTTAACTCAGTTAGTTGTTAAATGGTTAACTCTATTTGTTTACTAATTCAGTTATTCAACTAACATTGTTAGTTTATTATATCTGCTAGTTGATCAATACTGTTAGGTATGTTATTTCTGTTAAGCTTGTTAACTCAGTCTAGTATGTTAATGAGTAACCGTGTTGGGATAAACTGTAAATGACACTTACATGAAACATGAATTGCACGACTTTGTGATTCGTGATAATTTCTTAAGTACATGTTATGATATAGATTGCTTGTGAATCCTTACGAACATAAACTGATTTAGTATACGTGCACTATAGGACGTGATTGATATCTTTCGAGCACATAACTTAGCAAACCGAGCAAACCAAGGTGAGTTCACACAGCCAAGGCATGGGGTTCCCAGGGTGGGAATGGGTTTGGATTATTTACCTGTACTTACCTAGCTTATGGAACTTAGTTATCTGGTCCTCGGGTGAGGAAGGATTATTGATAAGGTACGACTAGACTAGTGATACTAATAGAACTGATCTTCGCACACACGCCGGGGTTGGCCGCGATAATATGACTGATCTTCGCACACATGCCAGGGTTGGCCGCGATAATATGACTAATCTTCGCACACATGCCTGGGAAGGCCGCGAACTATACACTAAACTTCGCACACATGCCGGGTGGCCGCGATACAAATATACCTAGTCTAGAATACTCGGGAAGTTTTCCCTAATCTTCGCATACATGCCTAGAGGGCCGCGATACGAACAAATACGATACATGACTTAATGAACGAACACAAGGCTTACTATACTATTACAATTACTGAACTATTAACTGTGAACTCGCTCAACTAGTTGTTAACTCTCTGCTGCATGCCTTGCAGGACCTTAGGTACATATGGAGCTTGCACAGGGAGGAGCAGGTCGTTGTGGACATGGATCGTGAATGTTTGTTAAACATTATGACATTTCGTACTTATACTTATGATTGGGTTTACTTTTATGCTTCCGCTAAACATTGAATTATACTTATGTTTTGAACACCTTTCATATTGGTTTGGTTGAATTACATTACTATTTACATTGTTCAATATGATTGGTGGCTTGATCCTGGTCAGTCACGCCTCCAAGCGGTGATACTCCGCGTGTGGATTTTGGGGGTGTGACAGATTGGTACCAGAGCCATTGGTTATAGAGAACTCGGTTTTAATAAGGGGAAAACGTTTTTATTAAAACCAGACTATAACCAGAACAGTGCTCAACGATCCACAACGACGCTTCGCTCCACGTGCAAGACTCAACACTCTAGGTAATATGGTACATGTTTTATTGCCTACTTGCTAGAATTGCATAGAACTTTGCTCAGGGTATGCTTAGATTAACGTAACACTATTGCATGAGAACACTTGTGTGCTTACTCTCTTCTGTCATCGCACTACTTGCGAACCTCTCTCACCTATGTTATATTTGCTATGAAGATCATGGCTGGACGCATTAACATGACACAAGCCCAGTTGACGGCTCTCATTAACGAACAAGTTGCTGCGGCAGTTGCAGCCGCTCAAGCAGGAGGTATACCCTGCAGTTGTAACTCACACTAGGATCTTTAGATCCTACACACCTAAAACCAGCTCTTGTGTTTAACTTTGTCCTGATTCTTTTACACAACAGGTCAACCACCTGTTTGCACCTTCAAGACTTTCATGGACTGTCGTCCAACTACTTTCAGCGGCACTGAAGGAGCCGTAGGTATCCTCCACTGGTTTGAGAAACTAGAGTCCGTGTTCGAGATGTGTGAATGCCCTGAGGCACGCAGGGTGAAGTATGCCACTGGCACTCTTGAGGGTTTAGCCCTCACATGGTGGAAAGCTCAAGTCCAAATACTGGGGTTGGTTGCTGCTAACGCCACCCCATGGAACAATTTTAAGGAGATGATCAAGGAAGAATACTGCAGTCGGGACGACATTCATAAGCTGGAGGTCGAGTTCTTCAACCTCAAGATGACGGGGTCAGAAATTGAGGCGTTTACAAAGAGATCGAATGAGCTTGCATTACTGTGTCCTACTATGGTGGACCCTCCAGTTAAGCGTATCGAACTTATCTTAAGGGTCTAGTGCCGGAGATCCAAAGCCATGTGACTTCAGCAAACCTTGCCACCTACCAGCAGGTTGTTCAGGTTGGCTCACCGCCTCACTGATCAGGCGGTGGAGCAGAACAGGTTGCCTAAACGTATCAGTGCTACTACTACCGTTACCACTTCAGCTACTCCTGCTACTCCCAGTGACAACAAGCGGAAATGGGAGGGGGATTCCAGCAGGGGTTCCGCTACCGTTCAGTCACAAGCACAGCAGCAGCGCAAGACCAATGGTTACCAGAGTCCGAGTCAGCAGTCGTCTGGTGGGCAGGGGCAGGGTGGATATCGGGGAATTCACCCACTATGTAATAGGTGCAACAGACATCACAGTGGACGGTGTCGCAAGGAACGTTGTCAGAGATGTCTCAAGTTAGGGCATGAAGCTAAAGACTGCAGGAGTGTGCGACCTGCAAATCAGAATCAGCAACTCCCACTACCAGCTCCACAGAACCAGCAACAGCAGCCACAACGAGTAAACCGGGGGTGTTTCCAGTGTGGGGCTGAAGGTCATTTCAAACGTGATTGCCCCCAATTAAACCAGAATCAGAATAACAACAACAATAATCAGGGCAATGGGAACAATAATAGGGGAAACAACAACAACAATGGTGCTAGGGGTCGTGCATTTGTGATTGGTCAGGGTAATGCAAGGAATGATCCTAATGTGGTTATGGGTAAGTTTCTTCTCGACGACATTTATGTTACTGTATTATTTGATTCGGGTGCGGATACCAGTTATATGTCTCAGAAAGTTAGTCAAATGCTTAAACGCGCACCAACACTTTTCAACACCAAACATGTCGTAGAGTTAGCTAATGGTAAAAGTCTAGAGGCCACACACATAGTTCAGGGTTGTAATCTTATCCTCGCTGGTCAGACTTTCTCTATCGATCTCATTCCTATAACTTTGGGTAGTTTCGATATCGTCATCGGTATGGATTGGTTATCCCAACAACAAGCAGAGATCCTATGCAAGGAGAAGATCATTCGTACTCCCCGTACTGGCAAGGAACCTCTCGAAGTTCAAGGCGACAAGAGTGGTGTCGTGAGTGGCATCATCTCCTTCTTGAAGGCTCAGAAGTGTTTACGAAAGGGCCACACAGCTGTTTTAGCACTCGTTACTGATACATCGAAGAAAGAGAAAAAGATTGAGGATATCCCAGTAGTACGCGACTTTCCTCAAGTGTTTCATGAAGAGTTACCTGGGTTACCGCCTCATCGCCAGGTCGAATTTCAGATCGAGCTAGCTCCTGGAGCAGCACCCATAGCTCGAGCACCTTATCGTTTAGCTCCAACTGAACTGGAAGAACTGTCTAAGCAACTGCAAGAACTTTTGGAAAAGATTTTCATACGTCCTAGCTCATCGCCCTGGGGAGCTCCAGTATTATTTGTGAAGAAGAAAGACGATACCTTCCGCATGTGTATTGATTACCGCAAATTGAACAAGGTGACGGTGAAGAATCGCTATCCTCTTCCACGCATCGATGACTTATTCGACCAGTTGCAAGGGTCGAGCTATTACTCGAAGATTGATCTGAGGTCAGGTTATCACCAACTGAGAGTCCGGGATGAGGACGTCTCCAAAACAGCATTCAGAACTCGATACGGCCACTATGAGTTTTTGGTCATGCCATTCGGGCTAACGAACGCGCCTGCGGTTTTCATGGATCTTATGAACAGGGTGTGCAAACCTTATCTTGACAAGTTTGTTATTGTTTTCATCGACGACATCCTGATCTATTCGAAGAGCCAGGAGGAACACGAACAGCACTTACGACTTATTTTGGAACTCCTTCGAACGGAACAACTATACACCAAGTTTTCGAAATGCGACTTCTGGCTTCGTGAAGTCCACTTTCTAGGCCACGTGGTAAACAGGGATGGGATTCATGTCGATCCATCCAAGGTAGATTCGATCGAGAACTGGCCTGCACCTCGCACACCGACAGAAATACGCCAATTCTTGGGTTTGGCGGGTTATTACAGACGGTTCATCAAAGACTTCTCAAAGATTGTACAGCCGCTCACATTACTGACACAGAAAGGTGTTGTTTATCGTTGGGGTAATACACAGGAAACAGCATTTCAGCACTTAAAGGATAGACTTTGTAGCGCGCCTGTCCTCTCATTGCCTGAAGGCACCGATGATTTTGTGGTCTACTGTGATGCATCAATTCAGGGTCTTGGATGTGTATTGATGCAACGGGATAAAGTTATTGCTTATGCTTCGCGCCAACTTAAGATTCACGAACGGAATTACACAACACATGATCTAGAGCTGGGAGCCGTTGTTTTTGCACTCAAGATATGGCGACATTACCTGTACGGTACCAAGTGCACTATATACACTGATCACAGGAGTCTCGAACATATTTTCAAGCAGAAAGAGTTGAATATGCGACAACGTAGATGGGTCGAATTACTGAACGATTACGAATGTGCTATAAAGTACCATCCAGGCAAAGCCAACGTGGTGGCCGACGCCCTCAGTCGAAAGGATACTACGCCTAGGCGTGTACGAGCATTGCAACTTACTATCCAGTCTAGTCTTCCTTCTCAGATACGAGATGCTCAGGTAGAAGCATTGAAACCAGAAAACGTCAGGGCTGAAGCCCTACGCGGCTCAAGGCAACGCTTGGAACAGAGGGAAGATGGTGCTTACTACGTCACAGGACGCATTTGGGTCCCACTTTATGGCAGCCTACGAGAGCTTGTGATGGATGAGGAACACAAGTCTCGCTACTCGGTACATCCTGGTTCGGATAAAATGTACCATGATATCAAAACTACATATTGGTGGCCTAGCATGAAGGCCCACATAGCAACATACGTTAGCAAATGCTTGACTTGTGCGAGAGTCAAGGCGGAATACTAGAAACCATCAGGCCCACTCCAACAACCTGAGATACCACAATGGAAATGGGAGCAAATTTCCATGGATTTTGTTACTGGCCTACCTAGATCTCAGCGTGGAAATGATACTATTTGGGTGATCGTGGATCGACTCACAAAGTCTGCACACTTCCTGGCTATTAAGGAAACAGACAAGTTCTCTACATTAGCAGACATCTATCTTAAAGAAGTGGTTTCAAGGCACGGAGTGCCAACTTCCATTATCTCTGATCGTGATGCACGTTTTACTTCGGAACTGTGGCAAGCAATGCACAAATCTTTTGGCTCTCGTTTAGACATGAGCACAGCTTATCACCCTCAGACAGATGGGCAGTTTGAACGCATTATTCAAACTCTAGAAGACATGCTTCGTGCATGTGTAATCGATTTCGGAAACGGTTGGGAAAAACATCTCCCGTTAGTGGAGTTCTCGTACAACAACAGTTACCACACCAGCATTAAAGCTACTTCATTCGAGGCATTGTACGGACGTAAATGCCGGTCACCTCTTTGTTGGGCAGAGGTGGGTGATAGTCAAATCACGGGCCCAGAAATGGTCGTTGATACTACTGAAAAGATTGCTCAAATACGACAACGCATGGCGGCAGCTCGTGACCGTCAGAAAGCATACGCAGATAAAGACAGAAAACTACTCGAGTTCCAGGTTGGGGACCGAGCACTACTTAAAGTTTCACCCTGGAAAGGTGTTGTTCGTTTTGGCAAACGCGGCAAACTTAATCCACGATACGTTGGACCATTCGAAGTCATAGAGAAAATAGGCAAAGTGGCCTACAGACTGAACTTACCAGCTGAACTTAGTGCAGTTCACAACGTCTTTCACGTGTCGAATCTGAAGAAGTGTCTGTCAGATGAGACCCTCATAGTTCCTTTGAAGGAGCTCACTATCGACGAACAGTTGCATTTCGTCGAGGAACCTGTTGAAATCACGGACCGGGATGTTAAGGTCCTCAAGCACACCAGAATACCTCTTGTTCAAGTTCGTTGGAACTCCCGTCGTGGCCCAGAGTTCACCTGGGAACGAGAAGATCAAATGAAACTCAAGTATCCCCAGTTATTCGAAAACAGTGCAACTACTACTGAGGCTAAAGCTACAACAGAATTTCGGGACGAAATTCCAAATCAACGGGGGGGTGATGTGACACCCCAGGAAAACCAGTAAACGATACAACTCACCTAGCTTCCTCAGTAACCGCATGCTAAATTTCGGGACAAAATTTCTTTCAAGTTGGGGATAATGTGACAACCCGAATTTCCAAGATTTCCATCTTCGCACTATTTCACGTTAATTGTCTAGATCGTTTGTTTGCACGACTTATTTATTTCGGTTTCACAACTGTACACGTTTGTAATATGATTAAACCGTAATGTGATTTTTTATGTTATACGGTGTGTAATAAGTGTGTTTGTAGATTTGTGGTTTGCATGATATGTATATACGATATGTATATATATGTGTTATATATTGTGACAATATTATATTCAACACAAATGTTCAAGCCTTGGCCAAAAACCCTTACTCATGAAATCACTCTTTAGCTGAAAACACCCCACCTCATCGAAAACACCCTCACTGATGAAAACACATATGTGTTTTCGTCCATGTGAGGCAATGAAAACAACAGTGGGCTTGGCCCAGTATCAACTTATAGAGTTTTAGCTTATTACCTGTACGCGAGATCAGTTTTCGGTAAAAAAAAAAAAAAAAACCCTAGACACCTATCTCTCCCTCTCTCGTTTTTCTGTGAAGCCGACGGCTGCCCCTCTCTCACTCGAGGTTTGATTCCCTGACTTGATCATCTTTATTCGATTAGTGGGATTATAAACACTTGTGAGTATTCGGTTGATATTATGATGTGACGGTTAGATAACCTTGTTATGGATCTAGGGTATAGGCGATTAGGTGGTATGATCATGCACGTGAATAGTATTGAAAGTGCAGCCAAAGTGGATAGAAACCACTTAATATTGTCGATCATAGCATTTATAATTGCACATGGTTTGTCAGAAAGCATGTGATCTTTATTTGGTTTTCAATTGTTATTCTTGTTTAGCATGATGATGATGATGAGCATGTGGTTGTGAACTGTTATGTATGTTGGGATGTATGATCATTAGAGTTATATGATGAAAGTTCATTATTTGTAACCTGAAATCGAAACTGCCATATATGATTATGAAGATGATTAACTGTTATTATGAACTGCTGTTGTTGATGATGATTGGTAGGCCGACGAAAACACCCCCCCACCTCACGAAATCCACACACCAACGAAATCACTTAGGTGATTTCGGCCAAGATGGATTTCGGCCCAAACAAAGGGATTTCGGCCCAAGCTTGGTTTTCGGCCATATAGTGATTTCGGCCCAGGTGTTTATTTACCCTGTTAACTTTATTAACTAAGTTAAGTATGTTGAACCTGTTACTTGTTAACTCAGTTAGTTGTTAAATGGTTAACTCTATTTGTTTACTAATTCAGTTATTCAACTAACATTGTTAGTTTATTATATCTGCTAGTTGATCAATACTGTTAGGTATGTTATTTCTGTTAAGCTTGTTAACTCAGTCTAGTATGTTAATGAGTAACCGTGTTGGGATAAACTGTAAATGACACTTACATGAAACATGAATTGCACGACTTTGTGATTCGTGATAATTTCTTAAGTACATGTTATGATATAGATTGCTTGTGAATCCTTACGAACATAAACTGATTTAGTATACGTGCACTATAGGACGTGATTGATATCTTTCGAGCACATAACTTAGCATACCGAGCAAACCAAGGTGAGTTCACACAGCCAAGGCATGGGGTTCCCAGGGTGGGAATGGGTTTGGATTATTTACCTGTACTTACCTAGCTTATGGAACTTAGTTATATGGTCCTCGGGTGAGGAAGGATTATTGATAAGGTACGACTAGACTAGTGATACTAATAGAACTGATCTTCGCACACACGCCGGGGTTGGCCGCGATAATATGACTGATCTTCGTACACATGCCAGGGTTGGCCGCGATAATATGACTAGTCTTCGCACACATGCCTGGGAAGGCCGCGAACTATACACTAAACTTCGCACACATGCCGGGTGGCCGCGATACAAATATACCTAGTCTAGAATACTCGGGAAGTTTTCCCTAATCTTCGCATACATGCCTAGAGGGCCGCGATACGAACAAATACGATACATGACTTAATGAACGAACACAAGGCTTACTATACTATTACAATTACTGAACTATTAACTGTGAACTCGCTCAACTAGTTGTTGACTCTCTGCTGCATGCCTTGCAGGACCTTAGGTACATATGGAGCTTGCACAGGGAGGAGCAGGTCATTGTGGACATGGATCGTGAATGTTTGTTAAACATTATGACATTTCGTACTTATACTTATGATTGGGTTTACTTTTATGCTTCCGCTAAACATTGAATTATACTTATGTTTTGAACACCTTTCATATTGGTTTGGTTGAATTACATTACTATTTACATTGTTCAATATGATTGGTGGCTTGATCTTGGTCAGTCACGCCTCCAAGCGGTGATACTCCGCGTGTGGATTTTGGGGGTGTGACATCAATGCTCAGTTTACAGTTTTTACATACATCATAAACAATAAAGCTCTTGTTATTACCTATCTCTACTTCTAAGGGCACAGGTAATTTTGTTAGAACAAATGAAGGATGTCGAATAAATCCATATGAAACAAAGGATTTATTCTCACCCGTATCAAATAACACGCGTGCAGGAATCGAATTTACAACAAATATACCTGAGACCACGTCAGGTTCAACCTTTGCTTCTGCGGCGGTTAGTTGAAAAGATCTTGCCTTTGCTTTCGGGGCTTCACCTTTTGGTTCCTGCCCATCCTTCTTTCCAACCAGTTCCGGGCATTCTGACTTCTTGTGACCCGTTCGATAACAATTGTAACAAACCGTCACCTTCTCCGGGCACGATATAGCCATATGTCCCGTTTTTTTGCATATGGGACAAGGCTTATCCTTGTAACGACATTCGCCTTTATGACCCTTTCCGCAGATTCTGCAACTTGGCGACCCACCTTTCGTATCAGATTTCTTTGCGGTTTCGCTTGTTCATGCCTTCTTAGTAGGGCTTGGGTTTACATCTTGCGCTTTCCTTTCACCCCTTTCAATGCTCTTTTTCAGTTCGATCTCCCTTTCCCGAGCAGCGTTTATGATCTCGGTAAGGGTCTCGTATTTGGAAGGGGTGATAAACTCCCTATACTCAGCACTCAACATGTTATGGTAGTAGTATATCTTTTGTTCTTCATTCGTCACTAGATCATCGCAAAACTTCATCTTATCCATAAACGTTGCAGTAATCTTGTCTATGGTCTCATTATTGTGCTTAAGTTGCATGAACTCCTCATTGATTTTATTCATAACCGCTTTGGGGCTATGATGCTTAAGAAATGGCGTCTTGAATTCTTCCCAAGTCATGACCTTAGCAGCTTCAATACCGATCTCTCTCTTTTTGTTATCCCACCAATCTTTCGCTTGACTCCTTAGTTGACCCGTACCATAGGCTACGTAGTCATCTTCGTCACAATGGGTCCTCTCGAATACCCCTTCGATATCACTTAGCCATCGTTGGCACACTATTGGGTCAACCTCCCCATTATATATTGGTGGTTTACAAGCCATGAATTCCTTGTATGAACAAGGCTTTCGTCCTCCATGCTTTTCCTTTGCTAAATTTGAATCATCTTCCAATTTCTTGATTCTATCTTCTACTATTGATAAAACTGTGTTTTGAATTTTATCAATAAAGCCCGACAAACTATTTTCGATCGCCTTTCCAACCTCTTCGGCAATCACTTCCCTCACTTGTTCGGTGACTCTTGGCACCGCATCATCGTTACCTTTATCAGCCATCTCTATTTCTGAAATGTTTACATAAGTTGTTAAACATTCCATTTATAACACATGCTTTACTTGTTTTGATTCAATCAAGTTCATAACTTGATTTAATCGTTCTTGTTTTGATTCAATCAAGTTCATAACTTGATTTAATCGTTCTTGTTTCATGCATTTCTGGTTTTTGAGTGAGCTTACACACTCTTTTCATGCATATTTGTTCATTTCTCATTCTTTACATAATACATAATTTATTAACAAAAGAAGTTAATTCTTACCAGACGATCGATCAAGCTTGAACCGAACACTTTGTTGACAACCTTAGGCTCTGATTACCAACTTGTAACACCCTTAAATTTTTACTAGAATTAATCACTAATTTTATACCAAAAGATATTAAATTAACATAAGTTTCATAAGTAGCATAAACCTTAGTCAACTAATGACTAAGTTGGAACATTCAAAATTCGTTTAAGAAATTGTTTACAACCCATGAACAAAATCTAAGTATGATTAAAACATTGCGGAAGCTTCAAAAATCGTGTTCGGTTCTTTCATCATTCGCTTGACCGCCATCCATAAGATCCACCTTGTTACCTAAGGTCAAAACCATTAAAACTTTAGTTTTGACAATTGTTATAAATATATAAACGTGAGATTCAATGTAAATTTTAAACCATAAAATTTAAGTTTTATTTCTGATTCCACCGTAACTTACGGTATCACCGTAAGTTACGGTGAGTCCTGGAGAATTGTTGGTCCACCGTAAAACAGGGGTGTTCCACCGTAACTTCTTGACCTGTACCGTAAGTTACGGTACTACCGTAACTTACAGTAGTTGCTGGAAATCTATGTTTTGTTTTGTTTGTTCATTACACTAAAACCCCAACTCTCGGATTTCAGTTTTCTAGGATACCAATACATTAAAACCTCATATTTCTACTAGGTTTTATATTATCCATATCAAAGATCAATCCAACATAATTTGAAGCATCGATCATGCCTTACTTGATTATTCGACCCGTTTGGCTCGTCTAAGGAATCCTCCCATATGACGACTACCAACGAGTTCCAACCAAATTTGATCAATCACTCGATATAGCGACTTCACCGCTTAATTCAAAACAACTCTTATTCAAAACTTTCAATTACGCATTATATAACCATCAAAATCTACTCAATGTAACGGGTCAAGTTACATACCTTAATGCACGCCCTTCAACCGCGAATCGCCACCGGCTTGTCCACTTGACGTTCCGGTATCCTTTCCTATAGAGTTCAATCACTTCATGTTTAGAACTCTATGTTTTACATACATAACGCACATTTGTCATACTTCATAATTATGCATTTTTAACGTAACAATTAAGTTTCAAGCCTTCTTTGAGGCATTATAACAAACACTATAAGGGCAGAATTCTTACATCTTTCATATTCATGTTTATAGCTTGCTAATTAGTTAACTTAACTTCAATAAAACCATCATATAGCATTTAAACATCATACTTTTCTGAAATTACCTTCTAAGATCGAATTACACTAGAATAATCATTCTAAACCCTAGTGTTCATCATCATCATGTAAAACCCACAACCCATCTTCAAGGTGTTCATGGAACTTCCTGAATTTGGTCATGATTTCACATGTAGTTAGCTAGGTTTCACTTCTAAACACCATATCAACTCTAATCTAACCAAATAACACACATGCAATATCTAATTTCAGATTTTCCAAAATCATGAGGATTTCAAGTTGAGAGATTTCATCAGATTTTACATACCTTACAATCCTCTTGTGATGAGGATCATGATTCTAAGCTCAATTTTCGATTTTGACTTGGATTAATCCTTCAATTTGCAAGATTTATGAAGTTTTAGGGTTTTGAAGGAGTGGGGATCGCCCCCTGCTTCACTTGATCGACCAGACACACTTAAAATGGTGTGTTTGGTGAGTTTTGTTATAATTCAGCATTTAACTTTCATTTTTGGCAAGCTTAGTCCCTCACTTATCATCTAACTTTAAGTACTAGTGTTTTTAACCTAGTGTTAGTTATTTCTAGGCTTGTAATTTTAACTAGGTTAACATTTCTAGATGGTCAATTCTTGTTTATGAAATTATTAAATTTCTAATATAAAGATTTATATTTTCGGGGTGTTACACATTATCTTATCCTCTTCCGCACATTTGCTTATTTTTAAGACTGCCTCAGTCTTTTCTATCCAGCGTAGAGTTGCAATGGGCCCTTCATTGCCCGAGAATTCTATTGCTTTGCAGAACCAGAATTCTTTGTAAGAACAACCATAAGGCATGGTTCTTCTTCTTTTGGGAATGGGCGCTTGAAGTACGGGTCCATTGTTTACGCTGTGTTCAGGTTCAGTTGGTCGCTTACTGCTTTGTTTACTTTTATTATCCGCTTCCTTAACCGTTTGGATAATAAATCGCATTGCATTTATAATTCCTTGTGCCACTATGTGTTGGATGGCACTATTATCCACTTGATTTCCATTGTTATTGTTGTTTGGATTCTCATTATTCAGTTTATCGTTATTCTGGTGGTTATCATTCTGGTTTTCCTGGTTCACTTCGATGTCCATCTGAATTTTAAACATTTATCATGTATTAATATCACAAAATAATATTTAATGTGGCCAATCACATGACACGCAATTTGGTCAAAAGAGTCGATCATTACGACTTACTCTTTATATATATATATATATATATATATATATGCATCTACTACGAACCAACACTGGAAATTAAAATTACAATACGGCTGAAATGGAAATTAGACTAATAGTAGTAGGCATCCGTAGTTTTTTTTTTTCACACATACACGCATATTATATATTATTATTATTATTATTATTATTATTATTATTATTATTATTATTATTATTATTATTATTATTATTATCACCATCTCTACAATCACATTCACGGATATGGATTCATCCAGAAATCCATATTGCGCTCGTCGTACTTCCAGACGAGTCGCTCTCCCACCTGTCGCATCCTTTCACTACTTTCTAAGATTTCCTCCCCAAATGTCCTAAGTTCTTGTACATTTTCTGCACTCATTGGGGGTGCAGGTTCTAGGACTGGGTTTGGAATCTAGGGCATGGGTTCCGGCTGCGGGTATAGGTAAGGATTTTCTAAAATTTCCCTAATGAATACATCGTTATCATAATAGGGATCTAGAGGGTCCAAACCTGGGTAAGCTCCTAGATTTGGCATGGGCATGTCTTCTTGTATGGGGTAATGTTGCACATAATTCCTATTGTCATCCCACCACGGGTCATAATCTGGGTCTAAGGGGTTAGGTGTTGGTACTCTAGGTATCTCCTCCGGGTTAAAGTCATGCATTTCTACTTGATTTTCAGAGTTGTTTTCTATTTCCATGGGTTGTAATGGTTGGGGTGCTATCAGTTGCTCCAGGTTAGGGTCGGCTGCAGTGGTTGCTAAAATGTGGAAGTTGGCTAAGCTCCTATTAAGCATGTCTTGGGTGTGGCCATCGGTTTCTCTTTTAGCTGCTGCTAGCACTCTTTGTTCTTGCAACTTTTTCATTCGTTTCCTATGCTCATGTGCTCCCCTACTGAACCATCCTCTCTTTTCCTGAGGGAATGACTCTTCAGACTGAGCCTTAAACATGAATATTCCTTCTTCATTATCAGTAGAGTACCCTGAGAGGGCAGGCTGAGAAGAGGCACCTTCGCTTCTAGGCGAACCAGACAACTGACGATATGCGTCGGATGGTCCTTGGTCGCTCATACTCTAAACTAACAAATAGTCAAATAACATATAACAATAAAATACAATCATGCACGTATTTCCGTAATTTATTTCCTAACACTTTAGATAAGTTTTGGTGTTAACAGAACGTTTCTGTGGCTGAATCAGTGGCTTAGCTCTGATACCACCTTCTGTCGCAACCCCCGCCCCCTATCTGTCCCGGGAACGGGTGGCCGCGAACTCAGTGTCGGTGGTATCAGTGTTTGTTAATTTAGCAGCGGAAATTACATCAGGACCGTAGTTAGGAAATATTTTATTAGAGTAAAACACCATATTTTATATAAATAAACACATTGGGATAAGACCAAAGTTTTCATTACAAACTGATTTATAGGGATAAACCCCATTTTATTGAAATAAAACGCCTTCTTTATTTAGGTAACTTTTATAGCCACTTTTTCCAAGCTTTCATTGCTGTCCAGCTGGCTTCGAGTTGGCTTTCACATTGTGTTACCTGAAACGCGTTTAAAAACATTTTGTCAGTGGAAAAAATACTGGTGAGTGAATCCCAGTTTATTCAAGTAAAGTTTTATTAATTCAAACAGTATTGAGAGCGATTACAATGTTTACATCTACCCAATTACTCATTAAGTACTGTCAATCCTGACTGGTGGGTCATATTACACATTGGCTAACTCTTTGTCCAATGGTAACGTGTTCCACATTTTGTATACAAAACCCCAACATACCGGCAGTAATTGTAGAATTACAAAGACTCAATCACTGCTAAATTGCATTTTAAAATATTTAAGGTTTCGTAAAAACTGTTTACAAAAAGGAGATTACTCACATTGATGTCTTAGGTTTTCTGTAAGGATTTCCTGGGAATTATCTATAATTTACACAAATGCACACGTGTTAGTATAATAACCCATTTTAACATTAGTAATACCCTCCCCGAGACGACATTCCAACGACTACGTCGGGCAGAACCACAACAGCCGTTACGGAACCCTAGATCAATCGGGCAGCGTATCTAATACGTATCCAGGGGTTATGATACTTACAACGGAGCAGAACTTCATTATTTAGGGGGGTATTATGCGCGAAAATTATAATTGATATTCATAAATTAGAGAGAAAGCTCGAGAGATGAATGAATTCGACCGAAGGTCGATGCGTGCAATTTATAGGGCTGCATTTGGGTTTTGTCGCGCCCCGTGTAGCCTTCCTCCACGGCTTACGCGGCCCACGAGGCTCCCTAGGGTAGGCCCTAGGGTTGCTGATTCTGACCGTAGACTCCACACGTGACCTGACACGTGGCGCTCTAGGGTGCGGCCCTGACTCATTGCTGTCGCGGCCCGCGTAGGCAGTAGCCATGGGCTACGCGCCCCACGAGAGCCCCAATTTTCTTGTTTTTAATTAATTTTTATAATATTAAAGGTATTCGGGCCCTGTTTTCGCGTATGGGTTGTATTTTAGGACATATCAGGGTATTTTAAAATATATTAGGGTGTCGGAAAAATTTCAGGAGGGTTGTTATACATAGGTTGAGGATGACGACGCTATGGAACTGAAGTAGCGATGATGCCTAGATACACATATAGACGCTTTAGATTTTAATACATTGTATCAATTTTGTACTTGTTGTATTGTTTCTTGTATTGAACATGTTGTATTTTAACTCCCATGTATTGTAACACTTTTGCTATGAATGAAATCAATTTATCTTTAATTCTATTGTAACAATTAGCGTTATGTGTGATGAACCAATCTATCTTTGCCTCACTCCGATGTTTCCGCCATCGGTTGGGGTGTGACAGATTGGTATCAGAGCCATAACTATAGGGAATTAGGAAAATTGTCATGCTTTTGACCTAGTCTATAGTTAAGTACCAAATTCGACCATACTTGGTTCATATGTTGATTTCTTGAAACGTCTTTATGTGTTATTCTTTAAATGCCTTTTATGTGCTCATACTTGTTTATTTATTCCATAACATACGCCTTCCTAAGGCATTTTACTCAGTCATACTAAACTCGAAAACACTCGTATTATACAAACGAGATGACTTCACCAAAATAGGTGTGAAACCCGCAATTTGGTGAAGGACTCTCAATCCACCCATTCTTTTTACACAAAATTCTCCATCAAGTTAGGAGTGAAATCCTCACCTTGATGGAGAATTTCCATTTTGAATTCTAGTCGACACTCTGTCGAAATTAAATTTTCGCCTGATGAGTACCAACCCCACTTAGGATACGAACTCGTTAAGTTAGGGGTGAAACCTGCATCTTGTCGACTAGTTCCACTCCTTGATTTTCAAAAAATCCCGCCAAGTCTCGAATTTTCGATTGAGTTGGAACATGTAGTAACTGGAAGGAAGAATACCGTTAACCGAAATTTCGGCGAGCGTATTCCACCTATTAGGCTAAAGCATGTTTCTCAAATTCAAAAGAATTTTCGACCACTTCGATTTAGTCAAAGTTCCATTTTGAAACAATCCAAGTGTTAATCGAACCTTCATTTTACTATTATCAATCTCATACGATGCAATCCTCTCTTTTCAAATTCAAATTATTTTTTAGATTATTCTTACTACACACACATCATACTAAATTTTTGAGATTATTCTTTCTACACATGCATGGTTTCCAAACATCACCAACTAAATTTACATTTCTCGAAATCTGAAAATGGAGACTTATCATCAAGAGAGGAGTGAATTCCTTACCTTGACGATTAACTCCACTCATTCTTTTTTTCAAACAACCTCACCAACGAGTTAGGGGTGATTCCCTTACCTAGGTGATCGTTACCAAAATTTTCCTTCAAAAGGACTTTATTATGCAAACACAATCATGTTTTATACCTAAATTGTTTATTCATTCGTCAAAAACCCCTAATTATGCAAATTTCAAGGTTTATTTAGTTATTAAAGGTATATCTTACCCCATAATCTATTTCACATAAACCGCATACACGAAATACTTAGTCATACTGTAAACGTTTTGTTCCCAACTTTCAAAATCTGACGAAATTCTACCCATCAAATTAATCGGTCTAAATACCTTGCCCACAAATTTCAGGCTTAACATAAATCACTAATAGGCTCACGTTATGTCATTATACTAAGAACTTTCATTCTCATTCTCAATCGAAAATCGAACCAACCTTTCTCACATGCCTATAATATCTTATAGATATTATAAGTTCGTTACTAAAACTCTTTTCAAAATCAATTTACAAAAAAATAAAAACTTCTTCAACGAACACTAAGTGCATTATGCCAGATTTTTTTTTAAGAATCAACATTCTCACAAGACCCTCCAAATTCCAAATTTCTTATTCTAATGTAAGATCCCTTAAAAAGATACAAAACTTACTTTTTTCAAAAGACTTTTCATACACCGCTCAATACGTCATTTCAATTTCAAAACACGTGGGCAAGGAAACTTCATGGGGACCGACCATTTTCGACTTATATAAATTCTTCTAAAAACAAAAGTAGCATTCCGTTCTTTATAAAATACGTCACGCATAACCTATAAGTAGTTTACCTTCTTTTTACATTCGCAAACTAGATGCTACTTTCCAAGTCAAAATTAATCTAATTTGATAAACTCAACGTTTTGCTCAAACAACTATACATGCATATCATCGTACATGTTTTACTCAATATCTCACGACAATGTCATTTACATCATTCATTTTACTTACTTGAACTTCCCGATCATTTTATATGTCTAGATTCATTGTATTCATACTCATACTCAAACGTTATATATGTTACTTATGTTCCATACTCGTGAGCATACGTCTTATTTTTATACTTATACTTACATGCATATTCATACTTATACTTATACATATGATTATACGTATACTTTTATTCATACTCATAATCATACATTCGTACCTATACGTGGGCGTAACCTGAGGGATTCGCTTACGTTGGTCACTTACATACTTAATCATAAACATGCCTATATACCACATTCTTATACGTACACGCTCTTATTTTCAAAATTAATATATACCTTAATTCATACGCAACTAGTACAAGCTATGGGGATCATGCAACGATCAGTATAATCGCGGGTGCACACGGGATTACAGTGATAGGCGCATGAGAATCACAAAATGTACTACTATGTATGGTAAGACACGGAACGTAACATGACACCGAATAATGAAACAGACGTAGCATGGTTGAAACATGGTGGGTACGCCATTGGTACTTCCTATATACAAGTGTTTTTACCATGTTACAAAACTTTCATAAAACGATCCATGAGAAATTCGGTGTTTTGCAGACCCTATTTAGACCCGATACACAAACTTTAACAACTCACAAACACATTGCTAGCGCACAACATACGATTACCATGACGAGACCTCATTCTTAACGCATCGCTTTCGTTTATTATCCATCACACATAACATTCCTATCCTTGCATTCCTCTACCTGATCGACCGTTCACTCTCATACCTCCGTTGTTCCCAGTTATTCCTTGTCTTTACACAAACCTCATTTACCATCAATCGGTTTAAACGTTCAAACCCCAAAATACTTTCTTGCTTTGAGACTATCTTCCATTCTTGTTTATGTGTAAACACGCTTAGTTGGCCGTTACCTCCCAAACCGTTTTATTTAAAATACCTAACTTCCTCGTTTCTCATCAATAAACAATTTTTTCTACAAAACTGAGATTTATCAATGCTCTTTAAAACCAATGAAAGTTTTCTTACAACCTACAGTGCGGTCACACTTTCCTTCAAGAATACATACAGCTTTTGTACAAAAGTTTTCTTTCTTAGGTAACATATTCTAAAATACCTTTCCATTTTGAGTTATTTAAACTTGTTTAAAGCTCACCTTACATATACACACACATACACGTTTTAGTTATGTTTAATATCTCAAGTCATCTTAGTCAAAACTCTTTTTTAAAACCTATCCTTTCATTCCTCAAACAATTTCATACGTTTTTCGTCACATCTCACACTTCTTAGTCTCGATTTTAGTCAGTTGCCTTAGCCAAAACTTTCTCTTTTTCAAAGTATTCATGTTGAATAAATTTCAGGATGAAATTTCCTAAAGGAGGGGAGACTGTAATGCTCCGCTTTTTCGTAACTTTCCTTAATTAGAAAGTTGTCTTGTAATTCTATTTTTGGAAACTAGTATTCCTTGTAATCGTATTTTGTTTTGAAACCTTGTAATCCGAGACACCGATCATAATAAAAGTCATATTTATATCAATTATGTTCCATTTATACTTTTTATGTTCAATTTATACTTGTAATCGCATGCAACAAACCGTAATTCGCAACTATATGACGATACGTGCAAATAACCGACTTTCAACATGTTTACGTGCAATACTTGTGATTAACCAACAATTAATGATTCCAATACAAGTTATACACCATATTATGTAACATTCCCAAAATTTTTAAATTTAAAATAAAGTTGTTACACGAATAGGTTATGGGTAAGTTGACCGATAGAAATATGAAGTATTTTGGCGAACGTAGGAACCGTTTATAATAATAAAAATACATTATATTTGAACCTACTCCATTTTTAATGAAACTTGGTTCAAAATGTAGATAAGCTTATTCTCGTTCTAATGACATATTCATTGTTTTATAAAAATGTCATATTTTAAAAGTTATAAGCGCCAAATAAGTGAAGCAGCTGAATTAATTATAATATATAAATAATAAAATAATTAAAAATTAACATTTGATTCATACATATGTTACGTGTACATTATAACTAATAAAATAATAATAGAAATCAAAATATTGAATGCAAAGTGGACATGTAGATTAGAAGGAGTTAAGGGAATATGTATGTGTCTTTTAGATAGGAAAGCAATTAATGTTTGAACGTAGAGAACAAGTTTTGAACAGCTATAAATAGAAAGGTGCACTGCACCATCTAATTTGCTCAGCCCCATTTCCTTCTCGTGCTCTCTCTCTCAAAATATATTTTTTATTTTTCACCTATAATAATAATAAAGCTCTGCTCTGTTTTAGGTGTTTTAACCCTTGATCACTGATACGATGTCTGACTGACGTAGGGCCCCGTAATTTATGTCAAGGCTCTGCTGAAATTCGTTGGGGTTCTGTCTCGTGACGTAGGGATAAAGTGGAATTGGGTTACTATACTTAATGTGAGTGCATTATATATTTTATTAAATAATCCCGGATTTATACCAAGATATATCAACCCTCCAAAAATATTTCTGACAACCCTAATATATTTAGAATACCCCTATATGTCCTAAAATACAGTCCGTATACGAAAATCGGCCCCGAATAACCTTTAATTCATTAAAAAATAAATAAAACAAGTTTTACTAACCGCTCGCGGGCCGCGAAGACCTTGTCTTCGGGCTACGCGGGGCGCGACAACTTAAGATCCAGACACACCTAGAAGCCGCCACGTGTCGATGACTCAGCAACTGTGAGGCTGCCTTAGGGCCCTCACGGGCCGCGTAAAACCTTGCTACATCCTTCGCGGGCCGCGAAAAACTGAAGATCAGGCCCTATAAATAGCAACCATCGGCAGTTCATTCAATTCGTTCAAAATTCAATTTTCTCTCTCAATTTCGGCAGTGTAGGCCCTATACCGGGGCATTATACCCCCCCTAAATAGCGAAGCTCTGCCTCGTTGTAAGTATCATAACCCCTAGATACGTATTAGATACGTTGCCCGATTGATCTAGAGTTTCGTAATGACTGTCGTGGTTCTGCCCGATGTAGTCGTTGGAATGCCGTCTCGGGGAGGGTATTACTAATGTTAAAATGGGTTATTATGCTAACACATGTGCATTGTTTAATTAATAGATTATAACCAGGAAGTCACAAAGGAAAGGCCTATAATAGCAATGTGAGTAATCCTTCTTTTTGTGTAAACCCTTTTTGTGAGTAATCTCCTTTTTGTAAACTGTTTTAACAAAACCTTTATTATTTTAAATTACAAGTAGCAGTGATTGAGTCTTTGTAATTCTTCAATTACTGCCGGTATTATGGGGTTTTGTATACATTAGTTGATAATCTTCACAATTGGACAACGGGTTAGCCAATGTGTGATATGACCATAGCCACAGATTCGGTCGAGTGGCAAGTACTTAATGAGTAATTGTGTAGATATAAACATTATAATCGCTCTCAATACTGTGAAATGATAAAACCTGTTTTGATTAAACTGGGATTCACTCACCAGTATTTCCTGCTGATAAAATGTTCTAAACACGTGTTTCAGGTAACTTAGTGTGAAGCCCATAAAAGCCAGCTGAAGAGCACTGAAGGCTTAGAAAGTGGCAATAAAAGTTACCTAATTAAAAAGGAGAAATATTTTCAATAATTGGGGTTATTCCCTATAAATGTATCAAAATGAAAAATCGAGTTTTGCCCCACTTATAAAAGTATTATCAGAGAAACTTGGGTTTTATCCCATTTCTTTATTTTAAATATTGTTGGTGTTTAACTCTGATAAAATATTTCCAAACTACGGTCCTGATGAAATTTTCCGCTGCCAATTTGATAAACACCGATACCACTGAAACTGGCCACGGCCGCCCGTTCCTGGGTTATTAGAGGACGGGGGTTGTGACATATTATACTTGTAACCACCTCCAGCATATTAATTATACTTGCAATTATGTGTTATAGATCGTAAATCGCCTGTACTTGCATTTTGTGCGATAACCGACAACTATGTGTTACAACCGGCATTACCGATACTTGTTTTACATAATTTCACATACATTGACATACTTGACATCACTATTAAGTTTACGATACTTGTATGCTTGTTACACGCTTGAAACTACTCGAAAAGCACTCGAAAACACCCTAAAACCTAACTTTAGGGCCCTAATTGCATACTTATCAAACTTGAGGGACCATTTGTGACAGAAAGCCAAACCTCCCATAAAACCCACGTTTTGAATTAGCATTTTTGGCTCCAACCTCAACCCTAAAATATAAATTTTGAATCTTGTATTTATGGCTCCAACCTCCACCTCCATTCTCCACTAATGGGCTTCTAAACCTCATTAAACACTCACCTAACCTCACTCAACTATAAAACCTAACCTCCCAACACTAATTTTCATTTTTCCAACTCATTTACACTCTCAAAACACTCTAATCTCAGCTGAAAATGCAAGTTTTGGACAGATTATTCTAAGTGCTAAATGAGCACTTTTCTTCACCTTTCTTCCATCTTTTTCACTTCTTCCTCTGTAAAGTATGGAACACCTCTAGAATTTTTCTCACAAGGTTTTCCATGGAAAACCAAGGTGAAACATCACCAAAATGAGGTCCAACTTTCTATTTTGGAAGGAAAATTTATTAAACATACATGAACTTATATTTTCTTTATACATTCCTATGTCCTTATGCCACTAATAAAGACTATGATTATGTGTCCTTAAAAACAAGGTTGTAACATACAAATCCAGAGGTTTTAAGCCTCAAAACTTTCTGTTTTAAAAGGGTTTTAACCCACAAATGATAAACAAGTCTTGAACTTGAATATGTGTGATTATTTAGATAGCTTGGGCTATCCTACTTACAAATCCACACATCACTTGATGTTTTCTTCTTAGTTAGTTAGTTAGTTTATTTCAATTGCTTATTGTACATTCATGACCATCCTTGTTGTCTTGTGACAACTTGTGCATTGGTGAACCCAAAAGAGGTACCTAAATGGAAGATTCATCTTCCTACCTCATGCATGACTTATATGAATACCAAAGAGGTTCGTAAATGGAAGATTTATCTTCCTGTCTCATGCTTGACTTATATGACATTCTTGTTATTATTGGACTAGAACTTATAATATATACTATATAGAATATATAATACCATAGTAACCGAACCCTTGAAGATAATCTAATGGTTATTCATCAAGTTATTAAGTTACATCACCTAAGTATACATATTCTTATGCAAATATACCAACAAACAATCCAATACATGCTTACTATTTGTTATGCTTGATTCCTGTTTTCTGAGTGATTCTTATGTGATGAACTTGTCATTAGCTTCGTACGAGCCTCCACTTAACATGTATAGCGCTATAAGAGTAACACACCACCTGTATTCTTGAGGTCATATTAAGTTAATCATTCATTCATACTTGCGTAAACAGAAGGTTGACTTGTAAATCGCATGCCAGTTTATACGTTAATCTTGATAACTAGGTTTGCCATGTGGATTGTTCATTATTGTTTTTATATTTATATGTTACTACACAAAACTGGTATACTCGCCAATACGTTTATATTGAACTACGCTTTTAAACATGTTAAAGGTTGAGGATGATGATGCTATGAAACTGAAGTAGCGATGATGCCTAGATACACATATAGACGCTTTAGGTTTTAATACGTTGTATCAATTTTGTACTTGTTGTTGTGTTGTTTCTTGTATTGAACATGTTGTATTTCAACTCCCATGCATTGTAACACTTTTGCTATGAATGAAATCAATTTATCTTTAATTCTATTGTAACAATTAGCGTTATGTGTGATGAGCAATCTATCTTCGTCTCACTTCGATATTTCCGCCATCGGTTGGGGTGTGACAGCAGGCAATGATCAAGGCCTGTTACGGAAATCTCAATTCGAATTGCATCACCCGGTTATTATCAACATCGATTTGATTATCATAGGCAAATTTAAGGCTAATCTTTTGTAGGCAAATCTGAGGGCTATTACGGAATTACTTACAAAGCACAGAACCAAATTGAAATCACTACTTACGGTCCGAAAGTTTGTCCACGCCTTGTACGGCAAAGATCATTACTGTTTTGGTTTTGATTCGATAAGTACTTGAAATGTTTACTCTTGGTTCGAAATTACACTTCGGTATTTACCTTTGGTAACATAGAAGTATAGAAGCAATCTATATAAGAAATTATTATGGGTTTTATTTATTAGTTTATTGTTCAATCAGAATGTAAATTGCATTATAAATTGTTAAAATTTGTTTTTGTTTGAGTACCATGTGGGGAAGAAAACAAAATGGGTCGTATAAAACAATCAAAGTTAAAATCTTTGTTTTATGAGACAAATCAGTGTATATGGCACTAAAGATCAATATCCGTGTGACTTGGATCGGCAAAGTCGTTTGAAGTGATCAAGGAAGAATTCAAAAGAAAGGGAGGAGCCAAAGTTCAATATAAAGAAGAATGGCGTAAAACAAATTCAAAGATAGGATGTCAAGACTTTATCTTTACATGTTGGTGATTAAGGTGGTGAATGTTGGACATTAATCCCTCCCATGTAAAGTTTTGTTGGAAATTTTAGTGAAAATGAGTTTTTCACTAATTATTTTGGACACCAAAAATAATATTTATATATGTGTTGTATAAATAGTTATTTTGTGGATTTTTGTTCTACGTTGTGAAAGCTTCATAACAAACCAAACTATGTCCAAAATGGAGCTAAGATGAATAAGATATCGAAGCTTGAAGTTGTATGTTTGGAACAAACAAACATGAGAAAATTGGATTGATCTTTGTCAACTTGTCCCACATAGGTGGGATGACAAAACTTGAAGTGGTTTATAAGGAGTATCACTCCTTGCATGTTGTTTCCTTAAAGGCAAACACTAGTGGGACCTTAAAGGGTGCGTTGCACTCTACCTTGCGCACGCGCGTGGCATGGGCGATGGGCACAACGCCGCAAGCCGCTTAAGACACCTAATTGTATTTTTTTTGTCCACGAGCGCGTGGTCAAGTACATGGCGGGTGGCGGGTTCGCTTATGGCACGTGGGTTCGAGTGTAGCGTGTGCAGGTCATTCACGGGCCACTGCTTGTGGCGTGAGAATATGACGCAAGGACATTTGTACACCCGGAAGCTTGGTGTGGGTTCAAGTGTAGTGCACACTGCGTGGCGTGAAGTCCATATAGCGTGACGCGCCGACTGGCAGGTTAGTTCAGGAGCGCACGCAAGTTTGCAGCATAACTGGAGAGCTGGTTGGACCTGGTTCAAACCAACTGTTACAACTCGTTTAATTCGTGTCATAATTAAAATGACAGTTTTGACTAACTACTTAAATTCTTATTATTAGAGATGAAAACTAGATTAATTTTCTTGTTAATTACAAGATTTAATATCTTATTTATTACCAATTGAATGTCTTGTTTTATTACAAGATTAAATGACATTAATCTTGATGTGTGTGTATGGTAGTTCATAATCTTAGACAAGAGAGAATTACACACTTTTGACTCTCTAAAATTCAGCAACTTGAGAGTGAGTAATCTCGAGAAATCCTTTGCAACTTCATAATTTCCTAAAATTTAAACAAGAACGCCATCATACCCGGTGTAATCTCGGGCACGGGTGTCATCTCCGGCAGTACAACTACTGCTTCGGTTGTTGTATTGTAGAAACAGGCCGTCTGAGAGGAGGCACGGAATATGTTTTAAGGGCCTCGTGTCAAATACGATCCCAACCAAAACCCTCAACTTTTTAGTATGTTCATTGTTGCTGTCCATAAGGTGCAGTTGAAGTTTTCCAAAGACGTCGATTTGAATCAAGATTGGTACAATTAAATTGAATTTATTTAGTTAATGTAACCGGTATTGTACTAGTAGAATTTTGGACAAATATCGAGAGTCTCATTATTATTTATTATTTAATATTTATTTTGTTATTATTTTAATAAAATTGTGAACCTACTTCCTACAAGTTTCGGGTCAATTATGAAATTTATGTATAGTTAGTTTGATTTCAAAGTTGTATTGTCTAGGAGTCTAAGGGTTCGATGTGAAGTTTGATTAACTTGTAAAGGGTTGTGACTGCTCTGATAAAACACATCGTATCCCTCCTAGCGTATATATACAATCACTTAGATCGATCTGTAAGTACGAATATTTCTATTGAAATCAATTGATTATTCAGCTTAAAGTCCTGTTCTTGATATCCATCTAGTGGATTTGTAATCCCGTGTTTTACAATCCGTTCGTGTTTGTTCGTTTAATTTTAATTAATGAAACAAAATTCCTTGTTGCCAAATATAGTGGTCAACAGATTTGTGGTTTATACCATGATATAGCAGGGGAGACCTCCACGATATTCAAACGAGATTCATACTGAATTATTTAGTGTAAAAGGTTTTCCATTTTACGTGTCTTACGGAAGTCATGCCCCAATGAATTTTCTCTGAGCATTTGTCGACATGCATGTCCTTTGTGTTCGATTGACATTAAGAACAAAAAGGGAGGGATGAACCATAAAGCAACAACTTGATGAAGGAAATGTCGCGAATTTCTGAACCGCCGCATCCTTAAACCCGAATTGCTATCGACTTAGACAGTTTTTAATGTACAATTGTTACAAACTAATTCCTTGACTCTTAACAAATACATAGAAAGACTAGAACTATACTTTACACTAATTTCATAAAAGATCTAAATTTTGTATCAAACAATTAAGGCTATTATATTTCAGGACCCAAAATCAAGTTTAGAAAGATTTATATCATCTAGTATTAACAAATGTTTGAAAACACTAAAATTTGGATAACTTTTTCAATTAGAGTCACTAGTACAGAAGTGAGCATTAGACGGGTTAAAACAGTTTCTAGTCACGGTTTCAAACCGTGACTTAAAATGTCACGGCAAAAAATGTGTTGTTTTATAAGACGTGGTTTGCTGAACCCCGTCTTAAAATAACCCACCGCGACTAAAAAGGTGTTGATACTTTTATGAAAATGCTTTTAGACAGCCTTATGAACCGCGACTTAAAATCATTTTACAATTCAAGGAAAAGGTTTTATCGGTGCTGAGTGAACCGCGACTTATAACTAGTGATGTAAAAATAAAATATTATGCTGTCAAATTTCAAACAAAAATCTATAGTAAAAAGGAGATATATGTAAAAATGAAAAAATATGGAGTGAAAAAATAATTTGCACTCCAACATAAACGTCAAATCCAATCAATCCTTTTATATATTCAGCATAGTCAAATCCGAACAAGTAAACGATGACCCAATGCACGTTCAACCCGAAAGTCTACAATATTAATTGGTAAAATAACAATTCATTTCATTACATAATCTATTCAAAACCATAAACAAACTATATTTAAACTAACAAATCAAGTAGCCATTTTTTTGTTTCAACCACTTTTAGTTTTAATTTTTAATTAAAGTAGCAATGACTAAATGAATTTAGTTCAAAAATTAAGATTTCAGTTGGGGCTACTTTTTAAAACATGTGTCCATCCAAAATATAAAAACAAACACACATATATACAAATAAACAACTAATAGAAAAGTGTTAAAAGTGAAAATAAAAATATAAAATTTTAGGGTATATGATCCGGGTAAATAAGTATGTAGTTTCGGGTAATCGGGTAGAGTATCACCTAATCCTATACCCGTAATTTTTTTTAAAACTAATGCCATACTCGGTTTCATACCCGTCTCGGATATTTCGGGTTTCCCGTATACCCACCGGGCTCGGGTATTTTTATCATCCCTAACTTCAACACACTTTCTTCATGTATATATAAAACAAAGTTTGATGTTAAAGCATAGTTAAATGCAAAAAAAAAAAAAAAAAAGTTAGATTATAGCAATTAGAAGCAAGTAAAAACATATAACTATGATTCTACAATTAAATAGGACATTAATATCATTACAAAATTACTTACCTTGTAACTCTTGAAGGTTATCAACGGGTTAAAAGAATGTAGAATTTTGATGGAGATGATTGTTAAACCTGAGGTCGTTTACACAAGTGAAACAAGAACACAGAACTCCAATTAATACTCTTGTTTACAGCCTTTTTGATCAAACAAAATAAACGTTATAGCACCAAAAGGAAACAAACTTTTTTTCTTATTCAAAACTCAACCTTGCATATTTATAAACCTAAGCTACTATTCCTAATTAATTACAAACTTACTACAACAAGGAAACAAATAAAATAAAAAGTGACTTACACCAATTTGGAACATGGCCTTTTTTATCTCTATCCATATCATACTTAAAAAACTCAAATAACATCTCCATTCGTATCATACTTAAAACAATTATGCTATTGTTTGTCGCGGTTGACATATTTTAAGTCGGGGTTTTTAATTATATTTTAAGTCGGGGTGGTATCAAAAGACGTGAATTTTATATTGTGTGTGTATTTCTAGACGGGGTTATGTGCATTACCGCGCCTAAAAAACAAGATTGAACCCCGTCTAATGCTTACTTGTGTACTAGTGAGTATTTATATATGTTTCTGGTTTGATAATGTATTTTTATACATTTCTTGAAAGTTAAACAGATTTGTAGATAGGTAAACTGAAAAAAATGTAGGTTGCAAAAACATTTTGACACAAACTTCGTGGCAAAAACAATCTAGCTCCACTACAAGAAATCTGACTTTTAGTGATGACAGATGCCGTCGCTATTGGTGCCCAAAATCATCTCTAAAGAAAATAGCGGCAACATGTCATCCCTAAAGATCTCGCCTATATTGTCTCGTCACTAGTACAAGTCGCTTGCTGAGTTGTTGCTATTCTTTTGTTCGTTGCTAAAGCTTTTCTTATCAATAGGGGGACTTTTGTCGCCCCTAAAGGTGTTTTTTTTTTTGTTTTCCCAAATTTCCAATTTTTTTCATATTAAAACTTGCCAATTTAGGGTTCACAACACACAAGAACTAAATAAAAATTAACTACATAAGCATAAACATCACAAACGTCACTATCCGGGTTCATTTTTAGTCACAAACACATCATAAAACTACTTAACATCTAAAATGTCATAATTCTACATCATATTCGTGTCATCATTGCTACCATCATCCACTTCATCATGAGCATCTTTGTTTCCAAACTTGGTTGCCACTATTGCAGGTACTTCTTGTAGTTAGATGAATTACATATCAGCCGCTATAACTTTCAAATATTTTGGATTTGGGAATTAATAAAATTAAAAACAAAAAAAACTAGCCAATTTTTAGTTGCATAATGCCATAAGAAGTACCATAAGCAAAAAAAAAAAAAAGGATTCACAAAACAACAATTATGTCAATCAACAGGCATTTTTTTACCTAAGTACTTCAAAATGCTAAAAGGTTCTCATGGAAAGGTTTGTCATACGTAATCGAAGGCTTGTCGAGTTAACAAGTGAACCAAGAGTCTAATCTTCACCACTGATATGACAATGAAAGTATAAAATGTTACCATAATACATCCTTGAACCCTTTCATCTAACATGTGAAAGCATGAGCAAGCCCTTTATTTTGAAATGACTGCAAAAACAGACAGTCTTGAAACATATGATGCTCACTTAAATTGTCATCAATTAATGTAAAAAAAAAAAAAAAAACAGAGCAGCATATAGATGCATGAGTGTGTTGAGAACATATTTACAAGACCTTGAAGATGCACCAACAGGCTAATGTCGAAGTCCTTGCCCAAAAAAAAACATATAAAATCAAATCAAAATGTGAAAGATATATAATATAAGTAGAGAAGCGATTACATTAGTGTAAATGCACTTTGGGTGATAAGTGCAGGCACTCAAATCTTCAAGGGTTTTTTATGTAATTTGTTAAAACTATTATGTTGGTCAGGGTTTTCATGGTTAGGACTTAGGAATTCAACGTAGTCCGAATTTTCGTTGTTTGTTTAGTCAAGGTTTGCTTTGTCTTGGGCTTTGGGCCCATGTCCTGACTATAGTCAGGACTTCCCTTTGTATATAAACTCTTAGTGATATGTTATACATGACAATTTCTTTTGTGGAAAGTTTGTTCTTCAAGAAACCCTAATCATTGTCACTGTGTGTGAATTGACGGCTACTGTGCGTGACGTCATTCATCATTTTCATCATTCTTGTTCTACACTTTCTTGATCCAATACCATACAGTAGTGATTGCTAGGTGGATTCCGCACACCTGGTGATTGTTGTCTGAGTGAGATCCTTGGGTAGGAGACCTTACAAGTGGTATCAGAGCAGTGTGCTCATACTACTGTAGGTTTGGGTTTAGAGGTTTAGTTGAGAAAGATCACATTTTGATTGGGTGTTTGGTGTTGTTTGCTGGGTTTTAAGTGTTTTTCATTAGTCATTCATGTGTTTACTCATTTTGGATGTTGGATTGTGATTAGAAAAGAGCATTTTTGGATAAACATTCATCTGGGTTTTTACGTAGCTTGAAGATCTTCATGAGGGTTTTTGAAGGTTAGTAAAGATTCTGTGTTTGATCCATTTTAATTTGTTCCAAGCTTTCTTTTAGTGTTTTTCCTTCAGATTTTCCTTTAGAGTTTCCATTCAGTGTTTGTGCTTCAGGATTATTGATGAACTAGTGTGAAGTCACACTTGTGAGATATCCTGAAGCAATTTCCTCTTGTCCGAACTAAGAATAAGAAGTCAGGGTTTACTTTTTGAGAGGTCAGGATTTGGAGGTCAGGGTTTTTTCACTTCATAATACATCAGGTTTTACTTGCTAGTAGTCGGTGTTTTTTAGAGAGTCCGAATTTCTTTTCCTTTAGTAGGATTCCGAGTTTAACTTTGAAACATAATCATCAGAGTTTACATTTTAATCTCAAGGTTCCGAGTTTGTGGATTCAGCAGAATTGGTTAGTCAGAGTTCAAAAAAAAATAATAATAATAATCAGGTTCCGAGTTTTCTTGTATCAGTTCAGAGTTAACCAGTCAGAGTTAACATCAGTCAGGTTTTCCAAATAAAATCCGGTCTGGGTTTTGAACTTTAATGTCAGGATTTTGAACTTTAATGTCAGGGTTTTGAACCTTTATCTCTGGGTTTATGGTTACATCAGAGTTCCAGATTTATCATTTAGCGAGTTTCCGAGTTTATATTTTTTTTTCTTTAGTCCGAGTTTATATTTTTTTCTTTAGTCCGAGTTTCACTGTTACTTGTCTGTGTTTTCATTGTTTCCTATCTCTCCGGGTTGTTCAACAGCAATAAGGTTTTCATGGTACAGTATTTCACAGGATATTTTTTTAAAACAGAAACATGTGACCGAGTTTGGGTATTGAAGGAGCTCTCAGAGTTTGATCTTTTTTGTTGATTGTTTATTAAAGTCCGGATAAGCTATAGTGCAGGGCTTCAGGGTTTCTTTTATAAACATTTTTTTTATCAGAGGTTTTAAAGTTCTGTCGGAGTTTGTTCTTTTAAATTATTCCGAGTTTGTTAGAAAGAATCCTATCCGAGTTTTTGAGATAAACTGGTTTGTCCGAGTTTTATTTTCAAAAATATTCGAGTATATTCTTAGAATTCGGAGTTTCTTTATTTAACTTAAATCCGAGTTATAAGTTCAGTGTTTGGGATATAGTGAATTGTCTGGTCAGAGTTTGTGTTTCTATCAGGTTGTGATCCGGGGTTATAACACTTTGATACTCTCAGACTTTTCACTCGGTATTTCCAAATTTCTCTTGCTTCTCCGGATTTTGTGAACTTAGAAACTTTTGCAAAATAAACTTTCTGTTTAAACTCACTGTTTCTGTAACAAACACTCTCTGTTTCTTTCACAATTCATTCGAAATGGCAAACAACAATCTGACTACAATGGTGCAAAATCTCAAGCACAATGCTGAGGTAGGGAGTAACCACAAACCTCCTTTGTTGATAAACGAGCTTGATTTTCCTGAGTGGAAGGAGCGTTTCGAAAGGTATGTAAGAGCGAAAGACATCAAGATCTGGTTATGTATCGTTAAAGGATGTGGAGCCACACAAGTAAGAACGTTAACGATTGATACTTATTTGGCACTCACCGACGACCAAATAAAATTCTATGATTGTGAAGAGAAAGCAATGTCGATTATTACAATGGCTATGACACAATCTATACTTCATACTTTCCTTAAGAGAAGTAATTCGAAGGGGTTGTGGGATAGCATGATTGAACGGTACGAGGGAAATGCAATGTACAAGAAACGACGTCTTGAACGATCGAAGACTCAATACTTTGTGTTTAAAGCATTAAAGAATGAGTCATTTGATGACACGGTGAATCGATTTTATCATCTGTTGAGCGAACTTGGTCGTAGTCGAGAAGGCATCTACGCTGAATTTGAGAAAGTTGAGAATTTTCTGAATTACCTTCCCAGAGAATGGAATATGTACACCGAATTGATTAGAGAAGGTGTTCTCTACGAGGAGCTCTCATTGGAAGAAGCTGTACAAAAACTGAAGGGTTATGCTTGCAATATGGAAGATCAAGCATCTGATTCCGAGAAGATCCAAGATCCTCAGTTATATAAAGCTTCAAAATCGACGGATAAGGGTAGTAATGGAGGAGCCGGTTGTCGCAACCCCCGACCCCTTATCTGTCCCGGGAACGGGCGGACGCGAGCTCAGTAGTGGTGGTATCAGTTATTTAATCTTGCAGCGGATTTTTACATCAGGACCGTAGTTAGGAAATGTTTATCAGAGTAAAACCACCATATTTGATATTAATAATAACATGGGCAAAACCCAAGTTTCTTATTACAATACATTTATAGGGACAAACCCTATTTTATTGAATTTAAAACATCATCTTTTAGGTAACTTTTATAGCCACATTTTTCCCAAGCCTTCAGTGCTTTCCAGCTGGCTTTTTACTAATTGGCTGTCACATTTTGTTACCTGAAACATGTTTTAAAAACATTTGTTAGCGGGAAATACTGATGAGTGAATCCCAGTTTAATCAAGAAACATTTTATCAATTAAAACAGTATTGAGAGCGATCACATTGTTTATGTCTACACAATTACTCATTCAGTATTTGCCACTCGACCGGATCTATGGCTATGGTCAAATTACCCATTGGCTAACTCGTCATCCAATGGTAATGTACTGTCAATCCTGACTTACTACTACTACTCATAGTTGTCTAAATTTTGTATACAAAACCCCATAATACCGGCAGTTATTGAAGAACTACAAAGACTCAATCACCGCATAATCGCATTGTAAAACATTTAAGGTTTTGTAAAACATTACAAAAAGGTTAACAAAAAGAGGATAAACTCACATTGCTATCTTAGACTTCACGTAAGGGTTTCCTGGCTATAATCTATAATTTATACAAATGTACATTGGTTAGTATCATAACCCTTTGAAAATATTAATGATACCCTCCCCGAGACGGCATTCCAATAACTACGTCGGGTAGAACCACGATAGTTATTACGGAACCCTAAATCAATCGGGGCAGCGTAACTGTTACAAAACTGGGGTTATAATACTTACAACGGAGCAGAACCTCGCTAATTAGGGGTATAATACCCAACTATAACTTCTACTACTTCAGAAATTGTGATTTGAGAATTGAGAATGAGCGACGGAAAACGAAAACTGATGCGTTCTATTTATAGTTGCTGAATTCGACTCTCACGCGGCCCGCGTAAGCGTAGCCATAGGGCTATGCGGCCCGCGTCAACATATGGTCAACGTATAGCTGATCCGAATCACCACCTAGCTTCGACACGATTATGACACGTGTCAGCTCAGGGCTGCGCCACCATTCAGGTCTCACGCGGCCCGCGTTAACTTAAATGGGGTCTTACGCGCCCTGTTTGAACTAAAGGAATCAATGATATCCGGTATCCACCTTGACACCGCCCGCGTAAGTGGTTGGGGTGGGTCTACGCGGCCCGCCTCAACTTACTTTTTCTAGTTTTTTAATTTATTTTATATATTATAACATAATTCGGGCTCGGTTTTCACATACAGGGTGTATATAAAGACACATATGAGGGTCTTTTTAAAATATACAGAGGTGTCGGAAATATTATGAGAGTATTGATTTTACCAAGGGTTGTTACATTCTCCCCACCTTGTTTTAGAGCTCGTCCTCGAGATCTATTGGAATAAGTGCGGATATTTCCTTTGCATTTCAGATTCGAGTTTCCATGTGTACTCAGGTCCTCTTTTGGAGTCCCACTTCACTTTGACAAGAACTAGTCTCTTATGTTTGAGATTCTTGACTTTCCTGTCTTCAATTTGTAGAGGTCTTTCTACAAACTTGAGTTGTTCATTTACCTCTATATCCTTAAGAGGCACTATCAGTGATTCATCAGCTAAACACTTCTTGAGATTAGATACATGAAACACATCATGTATTCCTGCCATTTCCTCTGGCAGTTGTAGCTGATAGGCTACAGGTCCTATTCTTTTAATAATCTCAAAAGGTCCAACATACCTGGGACTTAGCTTTCCCTTTTTTATGAATCTTACCACTCCTTTCCAAGGAGAGACCTTCAATAATACTTTATCTCCTATTTGAAACTCCAATGGCTTGCGTCAGTTATTTGTATAACTCTTTTGTCGATCACGTGCTGCCTTCAGTCGTTCTTTGACTTGAATGATTTTATCAGTTGTTTCCTGCACTATCTCAGGTCCAGATAGTTGCTTTTCCCCAATTTCTGCCCAACAGACTAGGGTTCGGCACTTGCGTCCATAAAGTGCTTCGAAGGGTGCAGCATTGATACTTGTGTGATAACTATTATTATAAGAAAATTCTATCAAAGGTAAGTGATCGTCCCAATTACTTCCGAAGTCAATTACACAAGCTCTAAGCTTGTCTTCCATTGTCTGGATTGTTCTTTCGCTTTGTACATCCGTTTGAGGATGATAAGCTGTACTTAACTTTAACTTAGTTCCCATTGCTTTTTGGAAACTTGACCAAAAATGAGAGGTAAATCGACTATCCCTATCAGAAACAATTGATAAAGGAATGCCATGTAAAGAAACAATTTCATTTACATACAATTTAGCTAATTGTTCCATACTAAAAGTTTCTTTCATTGGTAGGAAATGAGCTGACTTGGTTAGCCTATCTACAATCACCCAGATTGTATCATTTCCTTTCTTGTTTTGGGTAATTTAGTAACAAAGTCCATTGTTATCAATTCCCATTTCCAAACTGGCATTTCTAATTGCTGTAACAAACCTGAGGGTTTCTGATGTTCAGCTTTAACTTATGAACAAGTTAAACATTTAGAAACATAGGTTGCTATGTCCTTTTTCATTCCTATCCACCGGAAATTTTTCCTTAAATCCTGGTACGTTTTATCACTTCCTGGATGCATCGTATATTTAGACTTATGGGCTTCTTCTAATATATGGTTACGTAAGTTTCCTAATTTATGTATCCACATTCTCTTTTCATGGAATCTCCAAATTCCATCTGTTCCTTGTTCTATTTCTTTTAGCATACCTTTTAGCTTTTCATTATCTTCCTTGATTACTGATTCTTGTGCTTCTCTTATTTGATCATTTAAATCTACTTGCAGATTTAATTTAAGAGAACGTACCCTTTTTGGCTTTACATGATACTTTCGGCTTAAAGCGTCTGCTACTACATTTGCTCTTCCTTCATGATACTGGATATCACAATCATAATCACTACGCATCTCCATCCAGCGTCTTTGTCTCATATTCAACTCCTTTTGTTTGAAAATATACCTTAAACTCTTATGATCAGTGAATATGGTAAACTTACTACCGTAAAGGTAATGTCTCCAAATCTTAAGAGCAAAAATTATAGCTCCTAACTCTAAATCATGGGTTGAATAATTCTCTTCATGATTCTTAAGTTGTCTAGATGCGTAAGATATAACCTTTTGACGTTGCATTACTACACATCCATAACCTAATTTAGAAGCATCACAATAGACTACAAAGTCTTCAGCTCCTTCTGGTAATGCTAGTATGGGTGTATCTTTGCTTAAGGATTCTAAATGCTTCTTCTTGTTTTAATCCCCATTCAAACTTAACAGATTTACAGGTTAATTTAGTTAAGGGAATGGCTATTCTAGAGAAATCTTTAATAAATCTTCTATAATAACCGGCCAATCCTAAGAAACTTCTAACCTCGGTTGGTGACTCAGGGGTTTTCCATTTGGTAATTGCCTCGATCTTTGTTGGATCCACATGAATTCCTTCATGATTGACTAGGTGTCCAAGAAATTGTACATGTTCTAACCAAAATTCGCACTTAGAAAAATTAGCATAAATCTTTTCCTTTCTTAATAGGCTTAAAAGTGCGTACAGATGTTTTGCATGATCCTCCTTATTCTTAGAGTAAATTAGAATATCATCTATAAAAACAATTATGAATTTATCCAAATATGGCTTACATATTCGGTTCATCATGTCCATAAATGCAGCTGGGGCATTGATTAAACCAAATGGCATGACAGTAAATTCATAATGACCATACCTTGTTCTGAAAGCGGTTTTAGGAATGTCTTCTTCCTGTACCTTTAATTGATGATATCCTGACCTTAAATCGATTTTAGAGAAAAATCGAGCTCCTTGTAGTTGATCAAACAGATCATCGATTCTTGGTAATGGGTACCGGTTCTTAATCATGACTTTGTTTAATTCACGGTAATCAATGCATATGCGCATCGATCCGTCCTTCTTTTTAACAAATAAGATGGGTGTTCCCCATGGCGATGAGCTTGGCTGTATAAATCCTTTTTCTAACAATTCATCTAATTGTTTCTTCAATTCTTGCATTTCTGCAGGTGCCAAACGATAAGGTGCTTTGGCAATCGGTGATGTTCCTGGTATTAAATGGATTCTGAATTCAACTTCCCTATCTGGAGGTTGCCCTGGCAATTCTTCTGGAAAGACATCTGAAAACTGAGATACTACTGGAATATCCTTTAAATCTTTTCCTTTAATGTTAGTGATTATGGAAATCATATACACTATAGAACCTTTTCTTATATAGCTTGCAGTTTTCATCACAGAGATGAATTTTGAAATTCTAGATGGTTTATCTCCTTTAATTGTGATCGTTTTACCTTTTTGTGATTTTACTTGAATTGACTTTTGATCACATAATATACTGGCTTTATTGGCTATCAACCAATCCATTCCTAAAACAACATCAAATCCTGCCAGATTCATGGGATAAAGGTTTGCTATAAATTTTTGATTTAAAATTTCTATTCTTGCTCCCTGTAAGATTTCAAAAATTCTAACAGTTTCTCCATTAGCTGTCTCTACTAAGCATTCTTGTGGTAGTTTAGTTAATGATTGATTTAGAAATTTGCAAAATGATGTATTAATAAAACATTGGTTTGCACCAGAGTCAAATAATACTTTAGCAAAGACATCATTAAATAAAAATGTACCAGCTATGACATCTGGAATCATCTTGGCTTCATCTGCCGTCATAATAAATGCTCTAGCATTTTTGGTATTCTTGTTGTCTGTGGCTGGAGCTATTTTTGGGCAATTAAGCTTGATATGACCTTGTTCTCCGCAGTTGTAACATATCTTGTTGTTAGCTTTCTTCCTGCAATCTTCTTCCTTGTGTCCTGATATTTTGCAAAAGTTACAGTATATGGAGCATCTTCCTGAATGCTTTCTTTTGCAATGCCTACAGTAAGGTGCAGAGGTAGAACCTACATTTCTCCCACGGTTAGAATTTCCAGAACGAAATTCTTGAGTCAATTTCTGGGTTAAATTCCTCCTTTGGTCCTCTTCTCGAGTACGGACTAACTCATCAGTCAAGGTATTGGCTAGTTCTACAGCTTCTTCTATGGTTTGAGGTCTAGCTGCCTTGACTACATGTCTAATCTCTCCAATTAATCGCCAGATGTAACGGGAGATTAACACTGGTTCTGGTGAAGCAAGAGTTGGCACTATTCTAGCATATTCAAAGAATATTTTAGTGTATCCCTTACTATCCACACCAGTCATTCTAAGGTTTAGGAATTTGTTTGCTATTTGTTCTTTCTCATTGGGTGGGCATAATTTCCTTTCTACCTTGTTCTTAAATTCTTCTCATTCCATATTATAGGTTCTATCACTTCCTCTTGATTGAAGGATAGTGGTCCACCATTCTAGTGCTACATTCTTAAACAGATTTGAAGCAAACAATATCTTATCTTCTTCAGCACATTTGCTTATCCTTAAGACTGCCTCGGTCTTTTCTATCCAGCGTAGGGTTGCAAAGGCCCCTTCGTTGCCCGAGAATTCCATTGGTTTACAAGACCAGAATTCTTTATAAGAACAACCAGAAGGCATGGTTCTTCTTCTTTTGGGAATAGGCAATTGAAGTATAGGTCACTTGTTCACATTGTTTTCTGGTTCGATTGGTCTCTTACTGCTATGTTTACTTTTATTATTCGCTTCTTGAATAGTTTGAATAATAAATGACATGGCATCTATGATTCCTTGTGCCACTATATGTTGAACAGCACTATTGTCCTTTTGGTTTCCATTGTTATTGATACTTGGATTCTCATTAACCACGTTAATGTTACTCTGGTCATCATTATTCAGATTTCCTTGATTTCCTTCGTCGGCCATCTGAATTTTAAACATTTATTCTGTATTAATATCACAAGATAATAAGTAATATAGTAAATCTCATGACACGCAATCTAGCCAAAAACGTCGATCATTGCGACTTGTACTCTATTTTCATATACTATGCGTCTCTTACATACTAATACTGAAATAAAATTACAATACTAACAGAAACAGAATTACACTAATAATAATATGCATCCGTACACACATATTTTACTTTATTTTCATTTTATCATTATTATTATTACTACCATTTCCTCCATTCTCACATTCACGGATATGGATTTATCCAAAAATCCATATTGCGTTCATCGTATTTCCATACGAGACGCTCTCCCACTTGACGCATTCTCTCACTGCTTTCTAAAATTTCCTCCCCGAAAGTCCTAAGTTCTGGGACGTTTTCTGCACTCATTTGGGGTGCAGGTTCTCGGACTGGGTTTGGAATCTGGGGTGCGGGTTCCTGATATGGGGGTGAAAGTTCCTGAAATTGCTAAGGATCTTCCAAAATTTCCCTAATATAATCATTTTGGTAATAGGGATCTAAAGGGTCCATACCTGGGTAAGCTTCTATGTTCTGTATGGGTGGGTATTCCTGGATAGGATAACGTTGCACAAAGTCCCTATTGTCGTCCCACCACGGGTCATAATTTGGGTCTAGGGGGTTTGGTGCAGGTACCCTTGGGATTTCTTCTGGGTTAAAGTCATGCATCTCTACTTGGTTATCAGGATTTTCTATCTCCATGGGTTGTTCTAGGTTTTGTGGTTGTGGGGCTACTAGTTGTTCCAGACTTGTGTCAGCAGCAGTTGTAGCTAGGATATGGAAATTAGCTAGGCTTCTATTAAGCATATCCTGTGTATGAGTATCTGTCTCTCGCTTAGCAGCTGCTAAAACTCTTTGCTGTTGCAACTTTCGCATTCTCTTCCTACGAGCAAAAGCTTCCTTACTGAACCATCCTCGTTTCTTATTAGGAAATGGCTCCTCCGACTGAGCTCTAAAGGCAAACATTCCTTCTTCCTGATCAGCAGAATACCCAGAAAGGGCAGGTTGTGATGATGTACCTTCACTCCTAGGTGATTCAGACAACTGACGACTCATGTCTGAGGGTCCTTGATCACTCATACTGTAAACTAACAGATAGTCAAATAACACATAACAAATAATTACAGTTATGCACATATTTCCATTATTTCCTAACACAAAATTTAGAATTTAAGTGTCAGCAGAACACTTCTTTGGCTCAGACCAGTGGCTAGGCTCTGATACCACCTCCTGTCACAACCCCCGATCCCTTATCTGTCCCAGGAACGGGCGGACGGAAGCTCAGTAGTGGTGGTATCAGTTATTTAATCTTGCAGCGGAATTTACATCAGGACCGTAGTTAGAAAATGTTTATCAGAGTAAAACCACCATATTTGATATTAATAATAACATGGGCAAAACCCAAGTTTCTTATTACAATACATTTATAGGGACAAACCCTATTTTATTGAATTTAAAACATCATCTTTTAGGTAACTTTTATAGCCACATTTTTCCCAAGCCTTCAGTGCTTTACAGCTGGCTTTTTACTAATTGGCTGTCACATTTTGTTACCTGAAACATGTTTTAAAAACATTTGTCAGTGCGAAATACTGGTGAGTGAATCCCAGTTTAATCAAGAAACATTTTATCAATTAAAACAGTATTGAGAGTGATCACATTGTTTATGTCTACACAATTACTCATTCAGTATTTGCCACTCGACCGGATCTATGGCTATGGTCAAATTACCCATTGGCTAACTCGTCGTCCAATGGTAATGTACTGTCAATCCTAACTTACTACTACTACTCGTAGTAGTCTAAATTTTGTATACAAAACCCCATAATATCGGCAGTAATTGAAGAACTACAAAGACTCAATCACAGCTTAATCGCATTGTAAAACATTTAAGGTTTTGTAAAACATTACAAAAAGGTTAACAAAAAGAAGATAAACTCACATTGCTATCTTAGACTTCACGTAAGGGTTTCCAGGCTATAATCTATAATTTATAAAAATGTACATTGGTTAGTATCATAACCCTTTGAAAATATTAATGATACCCTCCCCGAGACGGCATTCCAATAACTACGTCGGGCAGAACCACGACAGTTATTACGGAACCCTAAATCAATCGGGCAACGTAACTGTTACAAAACTGAGGTTATAATACTTACAACAGAGCAGAACCTCGCTAATTAGGGGTATAATACCCAACTATAACTTCTACTACTTCAGAAATTGTGATTTGAGAATTGAGAATGAGTGACGGAAAACGAAAACTGATGCGTTCTATTTATAGTTGCTGAATTCGACTCTTACGCGGCCCGCGTAAGCGTAGCCATAGGGCTACGCGGCCCGCGTCAACATATGGTCAACGTATAGCTGATCCGGATCACCACCTAACTTCGACACGATTATGACACATGTCAGCTCAGGGCTGCGCCACCATTCAGGTCTCACGCGGCCCGCGTTAACGTAAACGGGGTCTTACGCGGCCCGTTTGAACTAAAGGAATCAATGATATCCGGTATCCACCTTGATACCGCCCGCGTAAGTGGTTGGGGTGGGTCTACGCGGCCCGCCTCAACTTACTTTTTCTAGTTTTTTAATTTATTTTATATATTATAACATAATTCGGGCTCGGTTTTCACATACGGGGTGTATATAAAGACATATGAGGGTCTTTTTAAAATATACAGAGGTGTCAGAAATATTATGAGAGTATTGATTTTACCGGGGGTTGTTACACCGGTGTTGCCCTCTATTCAGAGAATGAAGTTCCTGCAAGTGATACGCCTTTATAAGCAACAATGTCAGTTCAAGTGGAACAACAAATTCCAATCAAGGAATGTACTCTTCCAGTGGAGCTCAGAAATCTCAAGCTACAAACTTGAACATTCCAAAGTTAGATGCAAGCTGCTTAAAGTTGATAGAAGAAAACATGAGCCTTTTGGCGTCCTTCACGACTGCCTACGAGAACTTCTGTCTTGGAAAGCTCGTTGAACCGTCAAGTCTCGATGAGGACTTTGACCAGATAGACCAAGATGAAATGGAAGAACTTGATCTACAAGTCAATATGTCACTCTTAGTCCATAGAGCGAAGAAATTTCTGTTGAGAACGGGTAGGAAGTTCATAGGAGGTCAGACGAAGACTCGAATGGGAGTCGACATGTCAAAGGTGAAATGTTACAACTGCAGCATCTACGGGCATTTCGCACGTGATTGTCAGAATCCGAAGATGGAAAGATCTAACAGAGAAAGCAACTCTCAAGGAAACAACTCAAGACCTCACAACAGTGCATCAACTACTTCAAACTCAAGTGCTCATCCAAGTGGTTCTGAAAATCTTACACCTTCGACAAACCATGCTATGGTGGCTCAACCTCTACAAAATGTGACTGAGCCTTACGACTGCAGTTGTGAATTGGAAGACATTTCATGAGCTATTGTTTCACAAGCCTTTATGGCTGAAATTGTCAACAAAGAAGTGTGTGAAGAGGTTATCGAAGAGGCTAGCATTGAGGAACTTGCAGTTGTAGCCGAGGTTTTTGGGGAAGAGTTGGATTCAGGTAATGTTGCTGAGAATGAAGATAACTTGAATGAAGAGTCTATTGAAAAGTTTAACAAAACAGAAGATGGAGAAAAAGGAGAATGCTTTAAGTTCAAGATCTCCACAGCCGAAATGCAGCAATTTGCGGATGCAGAAGCTAAAAGGTTGGAAGAAGACTCCGTAGGAAATGAAGGATGTGCATTCATGGTTGGCATTGAGGTAAAATCAACTTCTGTAGATAAGCGGTGTGCAAGATGTGTTGAGTTTGTCACCAAGATTGACAGATATGCACTTCACAACACAAATCTGATTGCAGATTTAAAAAATCCAGATAACTCATTGCTGTTTTGTCTAATTTGGATAAAGAACACCGAGTAAGATAAAAGCGCTGAAAAATGATATCTCTGAATTTGAGAGACTTATGGCACAGGGAACTCTTAAAAATCAGGAATTAAGATCTGAACTTGAAATGAACCGAAATTGTGTTTTGGGAAAGAACAAAATCATTTTTGGAAAAAGATAATCTGATTTTAGATTTGCAACGAAAAATTGAAAAGTTCGGGGATTCATCTGAAGTGGCGAATTTCTGTATTAACGGCCAATGTCTCAAAGAATCTGAGGAAGAAATGTTCGGCATCGGTTATAAGAAAGTGCATCCACCGGTAAACCATAATTATACATCGATGCCAAGCATTGATCCTGAATTGGCAAATTTTGTGCCAAAGACCCCTCTGACGGTTGAACCACATAGTGAGTCAGAATCTGAGCTTGATGAGGCTTCTGACTCAGAACTGTCGAAGGTGAGCAAAGTCACAAAGAAAAATGAGCTAAATTTTGATAACATTGAGAATTTGATAAGCAATAAAATTTTGGAAATTTTCAATCAAGTTCAAAATGCGAAGTCAAAACCAAATTCATGTGGGAAACCTAAAAAGAATTTGAAAAATATCCCTAAAACTGAGTTTGTTAAAGGGGAAGACTTTATCAAAGAGGAAGAGAAAATCAAAACAGGTTCAAACTCTCACTTTGTCAACCAAATTTTGAAAAATCCTACTAACGCCTCTTCATTTTCGACCAGTCATGAGGAACGTCCAAAGAATGCTGCGAAAGTTCACAAATGTTATAAGTGTCATGGGAAAGGACACTTAGCAGCAGATTGTCCAGATGACAAGGGTAAATCCCATGTTGATCCTAATCAAAAGAAACCTTTTGTTGAAAAACCGCAAAATGAAACAGTTAATGTTGAAAAGAAAAATGGTAAAAATCAGAAGGTTGAGAAAAACAAAGTTATTAAACAAGAAGTAAAACCGGTTGTCAAAACAAATGTTAAATCACAACAAAATCAGGATCATGGGGAGAAACCAGTTGTTATTAATCGTGGTGAAGGATCGGAAAGTTCATCTCAAAGACATGATACTCGTGAGAAAACCCCTCAAAGACGACAAAATCATGTTACTTTCCAAACACATGAGAATGACCAACATTCTAACAACTATGTTAGACCTCATGCACAGAACAGATTCATGAATGACTGAAATGCATCACCCCCCCCCCCCCCGATTTTCAAATCAAAGACAGCATTCAGATAATCATCCACGATCATTCTCAAGACACGATGATGTTCCTAGATTTGGTAGGAATTTTGAGCCACCCAGGAATCAAAATTACGGTTACCAAAACTATGGAAGTCGAGGTTATGGAAACTCTGGTTATACCAAAAGATCATCAACTCCATATAATCCATAATTTACGGGGAGTAATTCCAACAATTTCTGAAATGGAAATGGAGGACACAGAGGCAATGATGGTTATTTCTGTCACACCCTGGCTTTGCGGAAGCGTGGTTAATTTTGGTGTGACTTCTTAATACCATAGCTTAACCATAACAAAGCTATATGAAATAAAACCATGCAAGATCATCCATAGATTAAGTTTTAAAAACCAAATACAACAACATTGTCTTAACGGAAACACATCCTAATGACATTGTTCAACAAACATAAACATCAACATAACATAAACACAGTTTAAGGACTGTGACTTTTCCAGGAAAGAGTCACATTCCCCAAACCCGGATGACCTCGTAACCCATATGCAGCGGGAAAACATAACATACCGCGCCAGATCTTTAGTTCCCTGAAATACATGTAAGTTGAAAAATCAACAATAATGTTGAGCGAGTTCATGTGTAAGTGAGTATGTAAAACACTTGTAAGTATAAAATTCCTGGTATGTAGCAAATAAGGAAAAAGAGATCACCAATGGTTTGCAAGGCCATTGATATGTGTGAAGTGCAAGTAGGAAGACTCAAACCTAGCAGATTTCGCGTTGGGGCACAAAGTCACCCCTAGGTCCGTTCTGTTTGGGCCTGGGGTTGGGCTCGCTACACCCAGATAGATCTACCGCTTACGTCCCTCGGTCCTACAATGAGGATTAATGGCCTCCAGTTTCTGCCTACCCACTCACATGATCTAAGTAGTAAACCTCCTTACGCTAATCATACCATGTATAAAGTACTTGTAATCAAAGTAACATGTATTTCACCCCCGTAGTTAGAAAACTGAAAACAGTTAAGAGAAAAGGGGGACATGAACTCACAGTGGTGCGTCTCTACCAAGTATGCCTCCAAATCAAGTAGCTGTGTGACGACCTACACGTACTAACTCTATTAGACGGACAGCCGTGCCTTTAGCTTTATGGTTTAAGTTTTTGGGGAAATAGTTAGGCAACTATTTCGTGTTTACATTCTGTATATACTTGGTAGTTATTTTCCTTCCCAAGGATGGGGGATTTAATACATGTGCGTTCGTATAATTCGGATTACACTATTAAGTCTCACTTAATATATCTTATTTCCAACTTCAAAATATAAATATTCTTCTCAAAAATATTATACTTTAATACATGTGATTTTCCCAAAATAATACTTAGTAATATTATTTTTACCCTAAAAATAATATTTACGTAGTTCACAAAATAATCATAAACACTTATACAAGTGATGTTGTGAAAAATATATACTAAATATATATATGTATCACGTTTTATTTTGTGAAATCCCACCTCCGATATTTTGTAAATAAGTCATGGCGAAATCTATAATTTGAAAACAAGTCAAAATGTATTTCTAACACTTATAGTGAAAATATTTCTAAGTGTTAGGTTTTTGGAAAAATTTCGCCAGAGTTTCCTCTGTAACTGGAGGTGGCCACGCTTTCTAGCGTATCATTTTCTTTTATAAATCAACTCAACAATCTTCTTATTCAATCAAAACAATGTTTAAACCACAACTAGTCAAAATATGTATATAAATCGCATAAATTTCATGAACTTGTGATTTATCCAAACTATGAAGTAAATCCCATTACTTTTAGTGGATCTGTATATAAATCAATCCGGTTTCGTAAAAGTCTTGTTTTTAAAGAAATTCTATCTTTACAACTTCTTGTCAACTTTTACAAAAATAGTTATTTTGTCGAAACTTTGTATTACACAAGTGTTTACACACTTGTGTGTTCTAAAAACCATTCGTGTTAGTGTAAGATCCGTCTTTAGAAAAATATGATTTCTTTGACACTCGGTCCTTTGAAAATACCACCTGTAGATCCGTAGATCTACTAGTTTTAATCACTATTTTACAAGCTAAAACACTTTTACACAAGTTCATGATTCGTGTGTGGTAGAGTTTCATCTTCTAACCCTTGTTACACTTAAACAAGCTTTATGTCATAATCCAAGATCATGACTAAATCGGGTTAAATGATGATCCGAGCTACCACAACATAGATCGGGTCCAAATAACCACACAATTTGATTACTACAACATTTACACAACTTATAAGCTTTTAACCATCAATATATGTGTTTTAAGTAGACTTTTATGCTCCAACTTGTATGTTCATGACTTTTATCCGTTACATATCATATTAACCACTTTAAAATAGTTCGAGTAAGTGATTTAAGTAACATACCACTAGCTCGAGGCTAGGGAAGAATCTAAACGAAAATCGCGTGGATAAAAGCAATGTAGAGAGGTCCTTCGCCTTCCGATTGCACCAAGGTTCCTTATACGCGATCCTTAACACTTGTAGATGCTTGGAATGGCTTGAAACAAATTCAAAAATGATGGATGGGGGTGGGGTGTGTTCGGCCAAGAGTTGTAGAGAGGGAGAGGAGTGTGAGTGTGTTGAGTTGTGTAGTGTAAGTTATGTTGTGTTTAGTGATGAACTTATAGACAATTTACAAGAGCATTAACCAATAGTCCATATGTCTACTAGATTTTAAACACACAAGATTATAATAATCAAATAGAGTACAAGGGTGTCCCCTCTAGTTGGGGACGGTTAGAGGGGGGGGGGGGGTTCTAGTCCATTTTCAACTAATTAGTTGGATATTAGTTAGGTTAAGTAAGTTAGTTAAGTGCTTAACCCGGTTACTAGTGTGTAGTATGTTATGACGGGTGTTAGGGTATTCAGGGACCCTAACTGGCTCAGAAAAAGATAAATAATGAAAATAACAATATTTTCATGTTCCGGGTAAAGTCCGGTTGTTCGGTTGGATAGTAATCCGTTAAAGGGCTAACAAAGCTTTAAAGTGTCGTTAATACCCTTTTTAGTGACACAACTCATTTCTGACACTTTGAAAAGTGTCTAGTAATATTTCTCATGTTTTGGCACTTTATTAGTTAGCTAAAAGCTGAATTATTATGTAAAGTGCTGAATTTTGTACTTAGAGCATGTTTTAGGCACATCCAGTCATTGTAACTTATTCCTAGAGACGCAGTTCTACAACCCTTGTATCCCTACACTCACCACTAGTGTAGCAAAATATTCCTGGCTCATACAGGCCTTAGAGGCAATGTCTGCCTGATGCTAGCTTTATCAGCATGTTCAATAGGTTATCCGTTTATAGTGCTACTGTGCTTTTGTGCATCATGTTTGTCACTAAGGTTCAGCATGTAAATAATGTAGTGACAGTAAGTAAAGTATGATGCAAGTAAGTACATGTATCAGTATTCACGTAGCAGTTTATTCACAAGTTCAAGCAAGCACAGTAATTAAGCAGTAATTAATTATTAATTAAGTCGTACGGATACCTGGTCTAGTGAGGGTTGTCACAATTTCAAAGAGTTTTCTTATGTTGACGAATCGGGACGACCCAATACCATCATGGCTTGGGTCCCACATTCTAACTAAATTTTCTTGTTGGGGAGTGTAGGAGCAGTTGGAGAGGGCTATCTATATTTGGTATATCGATAGTGGTTGTTCCAGACACATGACAGGCAATAAAGAGTTATTGAGTAATTTCAAACAAATTCGAGGTGGTTATGTTAACTTTGCCAGTGAGAAGGGTGGATACATCACCGGTGAAGGTTCGGTGTCAAACGGAAAAATTACGCTGCATAAAGTGAACTATGTTGAAGAACTGAAGCATATCTTGATGTCGGTTTCTCAAATCTGTGATAACAAGTACACGATTTTGTTCACTGATAAAGCTTGCATTGTTTTGCGTCCGGGATTTGCTGTTCTGAAGATTGGATCGTTATGAGGGCTCCAAGGGTGAATAACACATATGTCATCGACATGCGCCCGTTGGTTAACTCGCCTGCTCTAGTGAGATGTTTACTTTCGAAGGTGACTGAAGATCAATCGTATCTCTGGCATAGGAGAATGGGCCACGTGCATCTACGAAAAATGAACCACTTAGTGAAAAACAACTTAGTGTTGGGGGTTCCTTTACGTAGTTTCAATATGCACTACAAATGTGAATCATGTGAAAAAGGAAAAATCAAACGAAAGCCTCACAAACCAAAAACTGTTAACTCAATCCAAAAACCACTTGAATTGCTTCACATGGATCTTTCGGGCCCAATCCATGTTGCTAGCATTGGTGGGATGTCCTATTGCCTAGTTGTCACTGATGATTTCTCACGATACTCGTGGGTATTTTTCTTAAAAACAAAGGACCAAACTGCTGGTATTTTAAGAGACTTGTTCAAACAACTTGAGAAAAATTATTCACTTCCTGTTAATAAAATCCGAAGTGACAACGGCACTGAGTTTAAAATCATTATATGGATGAGTTATGTCGGGAAATGGGAATAGTTCATCAGTTCAGCGCTCCATATGTTCCTCAACAGAACGGAGTTGCAGAACGGAAGAATCGTACCCTAATTGAGGCGGCCCGAACTATGCTTTCTGAATCAAAATTGCCAATTTTCTTCTAGGCCGAGGCGGTAAACACTTCATGTTATGTGTTAAATCATGTGCTTACGGTCAAAGGAGAAGATAAAACGTGTTATGAATTGCTTGAAAACAAAAAATCGAACTTATCTGGTTTTCAACCTTTTGGGATCAAGTGTGTTATCAAACGCACCAAAGATACTCCTAAAATGGGGAAAGTTGGAGAAGTTGGGTTCTTTTTGGGTTATGCCAATGGAACTCCAAACAAACGCGTTTATAATGTTAAGAAGCGTACAGTGGAGATCGTGTTTGATATAACTCCTTTGAGTTACGATCCTCCACCGTCCGAATTCGGTCCTAAAAGCGTTTATGATTATGATAAATTATTTGATTCATTTGATCTTCCTGATGTTTCAGAAGAAGATTCAGAGGTTGTCTACACACATCTTGTGAACAAAGATGAAGTGGATGCGAGCTGGAGAGCAAGTATTCCTACTAATGTGTCTCCAAATGTTCCAGTCGCTGATTCTTCGATCGTAAACGAAGTTGTTGCTGAGTAGATCCCTAATGCAGCTGCTCAAACTATAAGTGGTGATCTTTACGTTGATTTTTCAGCATATCCAAATGTTAATGCATCTTCGGGAAATGATCAAGCTTCTAGTAGTAATGCAAATGTTGAGGGGGAGATTCAATTGAATTTGGGAAACAATCTTCAAGCTCTGGCAATCCCAGTTCCAAGAACAAATATTCATCATCCTGTTGATAATATTATTGGGAATCCAAATGCGGGAGTGCAAACGCGAAGGAGTATTTCAGAGATGTAGTGTCTGTTCTCTGCTATCAAGAAGGAAGAAATTAACAATCTTAGCCTACATGAATGTTTTATCTCTCAGATAGAGCCGAAGAACTATCAGATGGCTCTGAAGGATAATTCTTGGTATGAGGCGATGCAAGAAGAGTTAGCTCAGTTCGACAAGTTAAAGGTGTGGAATTTGGTTGATCTTCCAAAGGGCCAACATGCAATCAGCACGAAGTGGGTTTTCAAGTGCAAGAAAGACGATAAGGGTGTTGTCGTCAGAAACAAAGCACGGTTGGTTGTTCAAGGCTTCGATCAAGAGGAAGGGATTGATTATACAGAAGTTTATGCACCGGTGGCAAGACTGGAAGCCATTCGTCTGTTTCTAGCTTTTGTTGCACACATGCATTTCAAAGTCTATCAGTTGGATGTGAAAAGCGCGTTCCTTTACAGGAAATTGCATGATACTGTGTATGTATCCCAACCACCGGGTTTCGAAGCTCCAGGGTCTGAGAACAAAGTCTATCTGTTGGATAAAGCTCTCTACGGTCTCCATCAAGCTCCTCGGGCGTGGTACGAGACTTTATCAAGACATCTATTGGAGCACGGGTTCTCGCGTGGCACGATCGACTCTACACTGTTCATATTGAAGAAAGGGGGAGATTTTCTGATTGTGCAAATTTACGTTGATGACATAATTTTTGGTTCTTCAAATGAAGAATTTGTCGTGAGTTCGAAGCGGTGATGAAGTCAAAATTTGAAATGAGCACGATGGGCGAGTTATCGTTCTTTCTAGGTCTTCAAGTGAGTCAAGAAAACACCGGGACGTACGTGCATCAGACGAAGTATGTCCATGATATTCTCAAAAAATTTGGATTGGAAGAGAGCTTACCCTATGACACGCCTCTGCCGACAAATCACAAGCTTTCACCCGATAAGGAGAAAGATCCTGAAGTGGATCCGACTCTATATCAAGCAATGATAGGTTCGCTAATTTATCTTACTGCTTCACGACCAGATATTATGTTTTCTGTTTGTTTGTGTGCCAGGTTCGAATCAACTCCGAAAGAGTCTCACATGAAAGTGGTCAAGCGTATCTTCAGATACCTGAAAGGGACGCCTAAGCTTGGATTGTGGTATCCAGCTGAAGGTGGTCTGGATTTGCTGGCGTATGCTGACGTAGACTTCGGAGGGTGCCCGGTGAACAGAAAGTCAATCTCTGGCGGCGCACAACTTCTTGGGAACCGCCTTGTCTCTTCGCAATGCAAAAAGTAAGTTCCTGTTTCTTTATCCACGTGCGAGGCCGAGTACATTGCTGCATCAAGCTGTTGTGCTCAGGTCTTGTGGATTCAGCAGCAAATGAGGGACTACGGTTTGAATTTTACTCGAACACCTATTCTTGTCGATAACAACTCTGCCATTTCCATAACTAACAATCCAGTTAATCACTCACGCACTAAGCACATAAATGTTAGGCATCACTTCATTCGCGACTGTGCTGAGAAGGGTTTAATAGAAGTGGTTAGGGTAGATACCTTGGATAATCTTGCCGACCTGTTTAGAAGACATTCGATCGGGCTAGATTTGAAAATCCGGTCCGAATGATCGGCATGATCAACCCCGAGTAAAATGCTTTTCAAAACTCGCGTAGAAACTTTATTTTATGTTTACTGTACAGTTCTTACCGCTTTTCAAAAATTGAAAAACTCCAAAAATATTTTACTTAGTTGTAGGATATATTTTAAGAAAAAATACAAAAACATTTGAAAAATATAAAATGAAGTCGTGTTGAGATATAAGGTAAATGATAGTACATCGGTTAGTCGTATCTGGTGCAGGATTATAGTAATATATAAAATTAACCGTTAACTGTAACAGCTTCTTTATATGTTGCTTCGGTAGGTTTTACGCGTAAATAAGAACCTGTTTTTGGTATATAAACATAATGAACTGTGTAACTTGTGTGGTAAATCTCTCGGATATATGGTCTTGGTACCGTAATTTCGTTTGATAAGTTGCCAAACTTCTGAGATACTAAGTCTTTATGTTTGTTAAATCTCTGGGGTATTATACTTGGTCTTCTGATATTGCGTGAGCAATGGCCTAGACCTCGTATAATGCTTTGCTAAGCGCTTAGTTTGTGCGCAAACCCTCTTGGTGGATTTTTTTCTGCCACAACAATCATCACCGGATGATCTGTTCAAAATTGTCATCACCGGATGTACAAACTACAATTCTATGTTACCACCGGGTACATAGCAAAAAAAAAGAAAAAAAAGAAAAAAAAAACTGCAAAATTATGCGGAAAAAGATACCAAACGATGGTACACCACCTTTAAAGTCGAGCCTTCATCTCTTTGTCTATGCGGTGGCACTAACCTGAGCTCTCAAGGCATCGCATTTTAGCCGGATACAGAGATTTTTCAGATATACTCACCTGTAAGATGTAATGTTTGGTAGTCTTGATACGGAAGTATATTCTGAGGTGGTTAAACATAGTTACAATCAGTTATTAATACACTTAATCGCCTATCACGAAAACAGTGTTCGAAAGCGTGCTAAATCTTAAGTGGACCACAATACCGTTGAGCGTCTTGAACTGTTAACATCATTCTAAAAGCTTAAACTGAAAAACTATGCTTCTTGTGTTGGATTTTGATAGAAAAACCGGTATGATCCCTTTGCTCCGATTTCACAAAAAAATAATTAGTGTAAATACGTTCTCAGGTTTAATTCCTTTAATTTAGTCTAAATTGAAAAACAACAAAAAGATTTTGCTTTCTTGTTTCTATGAGCAAGTTATAATTCTGAAAATTCTCTAAGGGTTGTGAACATTCTTTAATAAGGTGTTAAACACTAGATTCGGTAACTTAAAAAAATAAGTCTTTCATAAAAATTGGTCGTGCAAGATACACCTAAGTGTGTGTGGGTAATTACATCATTTTAAGGTGTTTTGGTAAATCTGGTTCCAAGTTGTGATATTTTTCCAAAAGTATAAGTTTTGAAGTAACTTGTTCTGAATAATCGTGTTTTGAAATACAAATTATTAAGTGTTGGTTGTTTAATATTTCAATTTTTAATTCTGGGGTATTGAAATTTATTTTTGGGATCCAGGTTTGGGCTGAGTGTCTCCGGGGTTAAGATTCTTAATACGGTGTTAAGTGTTTCAGGACTGGATCTTTCATCTCAAGATGGAAGATTTGAAGAAGCTGTGTGGGTCTAGATCATTCATCTCAAGAGGGAAGGTTTGAAGAAGCTAAGACCTCTACCGTTGCATTCCTTTGAAGAAGATCAACTGTTAGCTGATCAATACATCAAGGTCGTGCAGTTCTGTGTGAAAAACCAGGTAGCAAGTACTCAAGCATTAACGAAGAGAAGATTTCAAGCTTTGCATTGAGGATCCTACACTGATCAAGGGGGAGTCTGTAAATGCACTTTGGGTGATAAGTTCAAGCTCTCAGTTTTACGTAATTTGTTAAAACTATTATGTTGGTCAGGGTTTTCATGGTCAGGACTTAGGAATTCAACTTAGTCCGAATTTTAGTTGTTTGTTTAGTCAAGGTTTGCTTTGTCTTGGGCTTTGGGCCCATGTCCTGACTTTAGTAGTCAGGACTTCCCTTTGTATATAAACTCTTAGTGATATGTTATACAGGGCGATTTCTTTTGTGGAAAGTTTGTTCTTCAAGAAACCCTAATCATTGTCACTGTGTGTGAATTGACGGCTACTGTGTGTGACGTCATTCATCATTTTCATCATTTTTGTTCTACACTTTCTTGATCCAATACCATACAGTAGTGATTGCTAGGTGGATTCCGCACACCTGGTGATTGTTGTCTAAGTGAGATCCTTGGGTAGGAGACCTTACAATTAGCTGCCAAACAAGATGCAAGACTGGTAGCATACTAAATGTGTTTGGCCAGCAGTCCACTTGGCATGAAACATTCTTGCAGCATAAATATCTTGTTGAACAATGAAGCTATAACCTCAACATGATAATTCGGTAAGGATGTCGCTTCCTCAAGTACGTATCAAGTTCATGTAGAAGTTGCCATTAACCAAATAACTATTAGCAAGCCAAAGAGTTAAAAAAACATAAAACAAAATAAAACAAAATAAAACATAAGCATTTTAAAATTAAGAACTTGCATCTAAACAATAATCTTTTTGCTTCCTTGAGCTGGCATAGAAGTCTAGAATTAAGAACTTGCATCTAAACAATAATCTTTTTGCTTCCTTGAGCTCGCATAGAAGTCTAGTACATTCTCACTTTTAAAAAACAAATAAACGTTGGAAAGAAAATAAAAAAGAAAAACAAGCTTTTAAGTATTTACACCTAAACCAATTCTAATTTTGTCTCTAAGTAAGTCTAGTACATTCTCACTTTTAAAAAACAAATAAACGTTGGAAAGAAAATAAAAAAGAAAAACAAGCTTTTAAGTATTTACACCTAAACCAATTCTAATTTTGTCTCTAAGTGTTTTCCTTCCATATAGATTACTAGGTTATTTACCCGTATGATACACGGGTTGAACAATTTATTTTGATAACAAATAAAAATTCTAACGATATACACAAATTATTATTTGTGGTAGTAATTGATTTTTGAAATGATTTTGACTGATCATAAAAGTAGTTGTGTAAGGCGGTGCGTGCGCGCAAGTTTTTCTTCTTCTAGCTTGAGTTCTTAGTCCTTGAATAGACTCTATATTTAAATAAATTCGTTACATAAAGAGTTCTCAAATAATTTATGAAAATTTTAATGATTATAAACTGTTTAATCAATTATGCATACACATTATTTAATCATATTTTAGAGGATTAATATAAGCAAATATAGTTAACTATTTAAACATAACCAATGTTTAGGCAGTGTTTATTTTCATAGAAACTAAAGTTCTAAAATATATTAAATGAGTCATTTGTTAGACCACCCGTAGTGGTGAAGAAAAATAATGCCCCCACCATGGGGCATTATCCGACACGTGTCATCCTAATTAGCATTGGGCGTTATAGAAAAAGTGGTGTAGTGGGGCATTATTCCAATAATGCCCATTCCAATAATTAAAAAGGATTAAAAAAAAATAAGAAACTTTTTTAAAAACCTTTTTGGTCAGACATGTCAGCCCACTATACTCCTTCCCATTGGCCACACACAAAACTATGTCAGAAAAGTGGGGCGTTATTCAAAGATGGGGCATTATTCAAAATTGTTTTGAGCGTTTTAAATATAACGCGAGAGCAAAATTTTTTCAAAAAAAAAACGCCCGGTAACGCCCTATGTAGTGGAGGTCTAGGCGTTTTCCGACGTTTTTTTTGAAATTTTTTTTAAAAAAACGCCCCATTAGGGGGGACTTAGGAGGAAAGGGTATTTATATGGATGGTCCAGTTAAATTATTGAATTAAAAGATTTGAATAGCCATAAATAGGTGGAACTGAATAAAATTGTATTAATCATTATATGAAGAAAATGGTTACGTGGGACGAAAAAGAATGTCGATAAATTTTCAAACAGAAGCAATCAGATAAAGAATGCATTAACAAATAACATAAATTAAAAAAAAAATTAAATAAACCATTGACCAATTTAGAATGTCAAACAACCACATATTTTCTAAATGAAATTACAAAACATAAATTTAAAAGAAACCACAAAGTTTAGAATTATTCAAAAGAACGACATCAAACAAATAAGGGGAATTTACGAAAGCCAAGAATAACTTTGACTTACCAACTTAGCCATCTCATGCGTTGGTGGAGCAGGGCATCACCGATTACGAGACATCATGCGCCTGCAGGGCTTATTCATACGTCCGCCAATGTAGAAGTGACACATGTCTCAATGACATCCATGCGTCCGTGACTCATCCCATGCGTTGCCGACGCATCCCATGCGTCCGTGACTCGTAAAATTTACTTTTAACGAGATTTGAGGCATCCCATGCGTTAGTGACTCATCCTATGCGTCCGTGACTCATCGAATGGACCCATGCGTCCGTGACTCATCTCATGCGTTGCCGACTCATCCCATGCGTTGTCGTCTCATCCCATGTGTCCGTTACTCATCTCATGCGTCCGTGACTCATTAAACGGCATGAAGACGCATCCCTTTAAGACACGTGTCACTTCTACATTGGTGGACGCATGAATGAGCCCTGCATATGCATAAGGTGTCTCGTAATCGGTGATGCCCTGCTCCACCGACACATGAGATGGCCAAATTAGTAAGTCAAAGTTATTCTTGGCCATTTTCGTAAATTCCCCAACAAATAATTGTTCATGGACGAATTATTTTTCATGCTTTAGCACCAATAACTTATGGACAACAGTTGCAGCGGCTTCAGCCTTGTCGTTCACGGTACGTGGCTTAGTAGAAGATAACGTTGAGTCACTATTGCATCTTCAACATCATAAAGCTCTTCAAGATTACCCTTAAGATCCCCAGACAATGACTTTGCAACAACTTCATCAGCATTGGACATTGGAGGTAGCGTTTTCTCCGGAATAGGAAACCGTAGACTATGGGGTATGGGGCGGGGGTTGGTGCGTGGGTTGGCTAAAAACGCCCAAGCCACCACCCCGGGTGTGCTTGGGTTTGGGCGTGGCCCAAGGGGCGGGAGTTTAAAGCCGGGCGTGGGGCAGGGCTACGAGACTGACTTGCGGGATGAGATTGGCCAACAAAACTAGCCGTTTGGGCTAGGGTGTTCATCTAATCGAATATCTAAGTTTTGAATTATTCGAATAATTTTTATTTTCCCTTGAATTCGAATTCGATTCGAATTCGATTAAAACTTACCGAATACGATTCGAATTCGAATAAAAAACCCAATTCGTATTCGATTAAAATTCGAATTCGAATAAATTGGTTTTGATTCAGATTCTTTAAAAACATGTAAATAACTATCAAAATGAAACATAAATTTTAAAGCAGCCATAACACGATATCACATTAAAAAGTTTCAAATAAAGTACTATAAGTCTAAAATTCAAAATGAGAAGTCAGAAATAACCACTTCACATTACAAGTTAATATTTTTAGGGTTAGAAATCTATTGATAGATTTGTTACTTAGGTTTTAGTTATGAGTCATGTAGTGGGTTTGGTAATGGGTAATTTTAATACTTGAATAAATTTTGAAAATAATTTATAGAATAGCCTAATAAAGTTATATATGTATTATATATAAAAATAATAAATAAAAATGTATAATTTTTATTCGAATTTCGAATCGAATCGAATTTGAAATTATAAATTCGTATTCGATTTATTTGACTCGAATTGAATCGAATTCGAATTCGAATTCTTATAATCGAAACGAACTCTTGATAATCGAATCGAATTTAAACGAATTTCGAATTTTTCGAATTCGTTTGGAATTCTGAACACCCCTAGTTTGGGCTAGCCGTTGGGCATTATTTAAAAAAAAAACTTTTTTTCCTTTATAAATACCTTACCATATTTAACATTTTTCTCACACAATATCAAACACATAAAACACAATCTTGCCATGAGTTCTTCAAGTTCAAGTGAATCGTCATCATCATCTGACGATGGTGCGGAAATATTTCTACAAATGATGGTGACGGTGGTGAAAGCTATCGTGGAAGACGATGAGGAAGAGACTTCGCAACCTAAACGGAGGAGGTACGTCGCTCGTGAACGACACACCGCTAACAATTTGTTGGTAAACGATTACTTCTCAGCGAAACCTAAGTATGATGAAAAAATGTTTAGGCGTCGTTTTCGTATGAGTAGAAACTTATTTTTAAGGATATCTAGAGATCTTGAGGAGAAGTATGTTTATTTCCAACAAAAACCGGATGTAACCGGGCAATTAGGATTTGGTACGTGGCAAAAGGTCATGGCCGCACATAGACAGTTAGTGTACGGCAATAGTTCGGACATTATGGATGACTATTTAAAAATGTCTGCACGTGTAGCTAGAGAAAGTCTTCACAACTTTTGTTCGTGTATTTTAGAACTTTATAGGAAAATATTTTTGAGAAAGCCCTCGTTCAGTGACATGCAACAAATATTTGCACATCACGCCGATTATTATGGGCTCCCCGGGGTGCTAGGTAGTTTAGATTGTATGAAATGGCCTTGGGAACTTTGTCCAACCGCATGGAAAGGCGCTCACACGAGTGGATTTCACGGGATGCCAGCCATCATGCTTGAAGCGGTTGCGTCCCAAGATCTTTGGATATGGCACGCGTTCTTCGGTATGCCAGGTTCACATAATGATATTACCATCATAAACCACTCGCCCCTTTTCAATGATCGGGTAAATGGTATAGGACCCAAAGGAACTTTCTTTGTAAACGGGGTTGAGTACGTGTATGGGTGCTACCTAGTTGATGGGATTTACCCATAGTGGGGGGTTTTCGTAAAATCGTTCACAAGACCCGGTACCATAGATCCAAAGAGATTAAGGTTTAACAGGGTCCAAATGGCTGCACGTAAAGACGTCGAGCGAGCATTCGGTGTTTTGAAGAAAAGGTGGCAAATATTGGCAATGCGTTGTCGACTTTGGGACAAGGATCAGATTGGAAACGTGATGTACGCATGTATCATTCTTCACAACATGATTTTGGAGGATGAAGGTAGAGCGGTCGTTACCTACTATGATGACGATGACCCCCAACCAGGTAACGTAACAGTTACAGACGAAGATAAAGCGTCAAATGAATTTTTGATCAAGTCAAGGGATATACATCACAACCTTCGATCTGATTTGGTGGATCATGTTTCAATGATTCCTGGGTTCGAAACTGACGAAGACGACGAAGAATGATTGTTTTTTATTTTGATACTATGTTTTTTTGTAATTATTATGTATGTTTATGTAGTTTTTAATGGTTATAAATATATATATATATATATATATACATATATATATATATATATATATATTAAAAAACTGATGTGGCTTGGCAACGCCAGCCCAGCCACGCCCACCATACCCCTACAACTTGGGTTTGTGTATTGAGTGCCCCCATAATCCACGTGTCAACCCATGGCCTAAACCCCCGCCCCACCATACCCCACGGTCGTATCCTAATTAAAAGAAAAATATTTACATACTATAAATTTCCAACATGTATATGTATTGGGGTGTGGTACTCAAAGCTTAGGGGTATTTTCAAAAAAAAAAAAAGTTAATATTCAACTTTTAGTATAAATTTTATTTGATTTTTCATTTTTAACCCAAAAGTTTTCATCTTTTTCAGAAAGGGGTGGCGGCGCAGCTTGTTGCCCGTCTACCTTCTGTTTTGATGTAACTTGACAAGTATGAATGAAAGCTAAATTATTCCTTAAAAAAAAAAAAAAATTAATCTCATATTTTTTTACTTTCAACTTTGGTCCATATACTTATCATATTTCACAAATTTTTTGTTTAACGTTTCATTCTAAATTTTGCGAGTTAACACGGTGCAACGTTAACGTGCGTGTGTGGTTTAACGTTATTATGTTTCGTTTAACACTTCGTTCTAATTTGCGAGATAATACCACGCAACGTACATGTATGGTTCAACGTTTTTACGTTTTTTTTCCGGTTTAACATAACAGGTTGGTCCCAACGAGCGGGTAGTAAGTCGACTTAGTTATTATTTTCTCTGTTTTACGTTACGATCTAATTTCTTCATATTAATACGTGTTGGTTGTTGGCGGTGGTATGACATAGGTACTATTTGAAACAGTTTTACACCCCCACCGCAACGCGGTGGGGCTTAATACTAGTTAAAAATCAGTTAAGATTAGGGCTGCAAACAAACCGAACGACCTTGTTCGTGTTCGTTTGTTAAGAAATATTCATGTTTACGAACTGTTCATGAATACTTACCGAACGAGATTTTATGTTCGTGTTTGTTTGTTAAGGAAATGAAGTTTTGTGTTTGTTAATTTTAGGTAATGAACGTTGAGAACACAAATAAGCACAAACTAATGCCCATAAACACAAATGAAAACAAACGAACACAAACAATTGTTCGTGAACATAATATATAATACACCGACACTTATTAAATATTTTATTTATCGAAATTTGAAGTATTTGTATAAAATACAAAAACTAGAAACACTAATGAACTATCGAACACGTTATCAAACGTTCACAATACATAAATGAATGAACGCGATCTCTGTTCATATTCGTTCATTTATTTAATAAACAAACGAACACAAATAAATTGTTCGCCGAGCGTTTGGTTCATTTGCGACCCTAGTTAAGATTATGTAATCATAGTAAAAATGACATAAATAAAAATAATTAAATACAACCTTCAAACCAATAGTATTGTTTGATTCTTTCTCAGATATAGAAGCACCAATTGAGTAAATGAAAACAAACGAACACAAACAAATGTTCGTGAACATAATATATAATACACCGACACTTATTAAATATCTTATTTATCAAAATTTGAAGTATTTGTATAAAATACAAAAACTAGAAACACTAATGAACTATCGAACACGTTATCAAACGTTCACAATACATAAATGAACCAACGCGATCTCTGTTCATGTTCGTTCATTTGTTTAATAAACAAACGAACACAAACGAATTGTTCGCCGAGCGTTTGGTTCATTTGCGACCCTAGTTAAGATTATGTAATCATAGTAAAAATGACATAAATAAAATAATTAAATACAACCTTCAAACCAATAGTATTGTTTGATTCTTTCTCAGATATAGAAGCACCAATTGAGTCAGAATCATCAAGCTGTATTTTGTAGGAAAAAATGTTAAATTGTATTGTTTTTTATACAGTAGAAAAAAATAACACTTTTAGAAACAATAAAAAAATGTTATATTACAAAGACAAACCATTACCTGCCTGACCAATGTTATACTTCTTCCCAAGTTTGAAAAGTATTACTTAGAAACAATCATTGGTTAGCTTGTTAATGCCATAACACCGTAATTTTTTGTGCTAAACATTTAAATGCAAAGGTCATTTCAATCACATTATTAAAGTCACCAGGATTTTCTTCAAACTCAGTTGACTCTTTTTAAACGAGTAAAATTCTTATAAGCTTAGATATTTGGTTTAAAGAACAAATTAGAGCTTTTCCAAGAGCTTGCCCCTATCATAAAATAAGGTCTAATATGTTAACCTTCAATAAACTAATAAACTATCAAAGATATAACATAGTGAACTCTCTTGGATTGCCCAGGTGAAAGGTCTAATATGTTCACCTTCCATTAGTGCCATGAGTCCATCAACCAGAAATCATGAAGAGCAAACTTGTCATTTATTTGTCACCATTTCACTATAAAGTTTAATAACAATTATAAAATAGCATACCGATTCAGAGACATATTTAAAACTTTGTGTTTGTTTTCCATTACCATAAACTGTGAGTGCTTGTTAGCGAATGACCTGGAAAAACATAGCTATATTACTAATGATATGTAACAAACAGATGCAACCCTTTCATACGAGATTAATGTTAGTAACAACAGTTACACCAATTAAGTGCACAATTTCTAGTAACGTAATAAGCAGACCTCATAATCAAAAGAGGAAAAATACTTAGTTCTATGGATACTATGAACCCTAACATGCAAAGAAAACCCCCAATTGAAAAAAAAAATACTTAGTTTTGTGCATTTGCCTGAATCGGAACATCAATGAAATTGACAAACTTCATATGAATAACACATCAAAGACATATATAATCTCTTAAAATACTTATGTTTGAATCAAACAAACAAACAACAACAACAACAACAACAACAACAACAACAACAACAACAACAACAACAATAATAATAATAATAATAAATTCGAGTAGAGAGAATGCATATACTTCAACTTTTATCCAATTTGAGATAACATAAAGCAAAATTAACACACCAAAAGTAAAACTCAAATAAATTAGAGATACACTCCAAAGTAGGTTACAAGTATGCTATTCACCTGATGTAAGTTGCAAAACTCATTGTTGATAAAACTCAACTCTAAAGCAGGTTAGAGATATACTCCAAAGTAGATTATGTTGGAAATTTATGAAAATAACATTTTTCACAAATACAGGAAGGAGTAACTTTGTAGAATAGTAACCAAATTTTTAGAGTTTCCTAATTAGGTCACTCAAGTTTCAAATGTGTTCCAATCAGGTCACTCAAGTTTCAAATGTGTTCCAATCAGGTCACTCAACATTTTTTTCATTAAAATTAAGGGTCTTTTCATCAATTTCATAGCTAACCGTGGTGACGCGGATTTTTGTTTATTTTTTCTCTTTTATTTGATGCTAACGTCGAGGGATGACGTGGATTGTAACCTGTTTTTTTTTTTAATGTAATTAAAGTGTTTTTATTTTTATTAAATTTAATTTAATATATTAAAATAATCCGACCACGGTATCTTATGCTTATTTTTTTGTTGACACATGGAAAAAAGGACATGGCTCGATTTGAATGTTAACTTATCTAATTGAGGCAAAAATGATATGAGTGACCTAATTAGAACAGTTTTAAAACTTAATACCTATTCTTGCGCGTGCGCACAGAATCTTCTAGCAATTAATGAGAGAGCTTCCAGCAATTAATGACAGAGCAGTTTCATTTCAGCATGGAAACAGACGAGTCAAACGGTTTTGACTGAGAATTAAATGATGAATTAAAGTGCATTGAAGACGTTTAATGCAATTTAATTCTCCCATTTAATTTATTTTTCTATTTCGTCCAAGACCTGCAGTATATATAAGCAGGAGACCTGTTGCAGAAGACACCGAAATTTTCAACACATGCAAATTTCTCTCTGCAAAATCATCTTCTTCTTCTTCTTCTATCTTGCTTCAAGGTAAACCTTCGGGTTTTAGTCAAGACCGGCAGTACTACGGCTTGGGCTGTTGTATACCGGAAACAAACGAGTTCTCCTGAGAGACTTGAAATTTGTTTTAAGGGACCTGTGTCTAACGCGATCGTCAGCCAAGAACCGTTTTTCTGTTTCTTGTTTATCTATTTTTCAGTTGTAACTTGTATTGTAAATTCATAGCTTTCCTTATTTCAGTTTGTATTTCAAGTTAATAAAATATTTATTTATTTTTACACGAACGAATTCCTACAATCTTAAAAAAAAATTTAAAACACCGTTCGTGTAGAATCACAAACAATTCTACTGTGATTTTCAAACCAGTTTTGACTTCACGCAGTTTGTGTTTTAAAAACAATTTTTTTTTCTATTTTGGTTCAAAGCAACAACTTTGACAAAACATATTCTATTTTCATCTTTTTAGTTCTGTAACTGAGTTATAAAACTTACTGTTGTAGTCTTCAAAGTTGGACTTGGAAGCTGCACAGTGGTTTCAAAACTCACTTTGCTTCTGTTTAGTTTGAAACAATAATAAATTAGCACATTTATTATTTCTAAACAATTTTATTAACTTGGTTTTGTGGATTTTTGTTGATGCATTATTTTGATGTCTGTAATGTTGGTGCATTACATCTGTCAACTTCGTCTTGGATCGAGTCTTACATTGTATTGTATTGTATTGTATTGTATAGATTAGGGCACATTTTACGAGAATATAGGAGATTGTATGTGTTTAGTGAGCAGGTTTCGCTCATAGGGTCAATTGGTAGAGGTTTTGCTTATGTGAATATGTAGGTTTCGCTTATTTGTACACATAAGGTTTCGCTTATGTGTCATGTCCCTTGGAGCGAAACCTTCAGCCTATATATAGGTGTTCATTTGAGCGAAACCACATAGAGTTGTTGTCTTGTAGGATCGTGTTCTGACCCAAACGAGTCGTTCAGAGGTGTTCAACTTCGTTTCAGGTGCGGAAAACAAGAAACGGAGGTAGTTATAGCTGATTCTTCACTAATATCACTGATTGAATTGATATGACAAACGTTTACAGCTCGATCTTCACCCCGGCAGAGCTTCGGCGTGGAATACAAGACAACAACTCTATGTGGTTTCGCTCAAATGAACACCTATATATAGGCTGAAGGTTTCGCTCCAAGGGACATGACACATAAGCGAAACCTTATGTGTACAAATAAGCGAAACCTACATGTTCACATAAGCTAAACCTCTACCAATTGACCCTATGAGCGAAACCTGCTCACTAAACACATACAATCTCCTATATTCTCGTAAAACGTGCCCTAATCTATACAATACAATGTAAGACTCGATCCAAGACGAAGTTGACAGATGTAATGTATAGATTAGGGCACGTTTTACGAGAATATAGGAGATTGTATATCTTAGGTAGAGGTTTCGCTCATATGGACTTAGACATGAGGTTTAGCTTATTCATACATGGAGAGGTTTAGCTTATTCGTACATTAAGAGGTTCCGCTCCAAATTACCTTGGTAGTTCCGCTCTTTTGTCATCCTAATAGAGGTTCTGCTCCAAATTACCTTGGTAGTTCCGCTCTTTTGTCACTTGTAGGATCGTGTTCTGACCCAAACGAGTCGTTCAGAGGTGTTCAACTTCGTTTCAGGTGCGGAAAACAAGAAACGGAGGTAGAAATAGCTGATTCTTCACTAATATCACTGATTGAATTGATATGACAAACGTTTACAGCTCGATCTTCACACCGGCAGAGCTTCGGTGTGGAATACAAGACAACAACTCTATGTGGTTTCGCTCAAATGAACACCTATATATAGGCTGAAGGTTTCGCTCCAAGGGACATGACACATAAGCGAAACCTTATGTGTACAAATAAGCGAAACCTACATGTTCACATAAGCTAAACCTCTACCAATTGACCCTATGAGCGAAACCTGCTCACTAAACACATACAATCTCCTATATTCTCGTAAAATGTGCCCTAATCTATACAATACAATGTAAGACTCGATCCAAGACGAAGTTGACAGATGTAATGCACCAACAGACTCCCCCTCAGATGTTGACGAGTCGACTATCGAGTCACAACAATGCTGTGTCTTCACTTCTTTAGTCTTGATCAGTCTCTGGGCTTTTCTCTCTCTTTATCTTCATCAACAGACTCCTCTTTAATATTATCTGCTTGAATATCATCAGACTCCCCCTCTCGATTTGCTTACATTTCTTTGTTCTTCATCAATATCTGATTCAAACTACAGAGTCTTCAATTTCCAGGATAGAAACTTGGCTTTCCTCAATCAGAGACATCAGATATCGTAACCTAGCACTCTATCTTCAAGTTCAAGATCGAAACCTAGCTAAACCTGCACATTCTTAACCCAGAAATAAATTTTCTAAATTTAACAATTTGTATGCACCAACATTGACATAATCAGATGACTCACTCTAATAAACATATGCATCAACAATCACTCTCTCTCAGATCACATACTCATGATGAACCACTTGTTGATTTAGAAAACACATTTGATTTTTCAAATACACTCCCCCTCACAGCAATGTCATCATGTTTAGCACTCGGAACTTTGAAAATCAGCTTTCTAACATCAGTTGTCGAAAATCTTTTTGACTTTTTCAAAAATTTAAGCTAAAACACACTCAAAATCTTTTTGTATTTTAGAATGTAAAGAAATGCAATAAAGAAATATTTACCGACAATATTTTTGTAAGTTTTGTGTAAGAGGATCATATCAGTTTTTGACAAGTCACGAGTATCGTTGAGCTTAGTTACACATTAAGAATTAAACAATTCACTTAGATTGCCAATAAACTGATCCACTTAAATTTTCACACAAATTTCAACTAATTCAGGATATGAGTTAGATGTTTTAAGAACTTAAACTCATTCATGTGTCCCACCTCTTGAATATACTCCCATATCCAGATCTCAATATTCAGTCTTACAGGTGAGTATACCACGGATGATATCTGTAAGGGGTTAATAAATTATGAAGAATCATGAGAGCTCAGGTCAGAACTACCGTTCAGCAGAGAGATCATGACTCAACTATTGGGAATGTCCCCTTTAGAGGATCTTTTGTATTACAACAACAATGACTATCAATTTTATTGTTTCATCAATTTGCTGAGGGCAGCGCTATTTTTCAAGCATGCGAAAAGTATTATACGGGGACTAGGTCAGAATTTCCATTCAGCAGAAGTCCCTGGATAATACCCCAGATATCACTGAGCATAAAGACCTAGTATCTCAGAAAAAGGAACCTTTCAAACGAGATTTCAGGGGTTACCTATATATCCAAGTAGTGTTCCCCACGAAATAAGCAAGTTTGAATTTTAGTTTATATCCCGAAAAAGCTTACTAAATGTGTAAAAACCTATCGGCATATCATCAGTGAGACTGTTTAACACTATTTAAACATTACATTTCTTTAGCATACTGTAACTGTCTACTGATGTACTATCATTTCCTCTTCTTTGACACAAAAACTCATTTTTGATTTTATCATGTTTTTGTCTTTTTCTAATTTTCAAATGTTTTTGGATTTTCTGAAAATTTCTACTCCCCCTAAAATGCAAACACATTAAAGGAAATTTGAAAGTAAACTGTACTCCCCCTAAAATGCAAACACAACCGATATCAAATCGCTTCAAATCGCCATCCACTTGGCATAAACAATCAGAACTCCCCCTTTCACAAAACTCTTTTCTCATTATGATTTCAAAACACTTAAGTTTGTTTTAACCAAAATGATTTTTCCGGAAAATAAGGTTTGTTAAGTTTACCACTTGTAGATTAGGGGTATGGTTCATCATTTTGTTCATTCAAACTCTTGTATCAGGATTACATCAAGTTCAAACTAATGACCTTGAGTAATCACTTTGTCAGAATCAACCTCTCACCACTTGTAAGAATATCCAAAACATATAACCACATGTAGGAATAAAACATCTACACAAACCATTTTACTAATCAAGATGCCGATTCCTGCTTAACTCTTACCAACCTGGAAGCTCCGGCAATTCACACTTATCCTGTAAAATTTAACTTTTATAAGAATCAATCACATTATTAATTACTAAGAAAGATGTCGATTCCTGATCCGCGATTACAAACTTGGGATCTCCGGCATAGTCCTAAGACTTTACGGGAAACAAACTTCCATCCAAGTCTTCTGAGACTTGATGGCTTTCAATTCTTGCTCAGTAGGGTTGTAAGTTGCCTTTTTAGTTGCATAAAAATCTTTAACCCCCTTAGCTTTTCCATTCAACATTTTCCCAAAAATTTTCTTAACACTTCCATTGAATGTTTTCTCGACATCAAACTTAGTTTTCTTTGTGTAAAACTGATTCGAGATATCAACCTTACCAACTTTCTGTTTAACTTCTTCAAATTTCAGTGATGGAAACTCATCATCATTCACTGAAATTTTCATCTCAACCTGTGGCTCTTCTGGCTTTGTGGAACCAGATTCATCGCCGACTTTCTCATCAACTTTCTTAACAACCCACACTTGGTTGTCATTCTCTTTCTTTTTATAAAAATTCTTTTTAGAACACTCACCAACCTCATAAGTTGAGTTTTCAAAAATTTTAAATTTTTCGATTGGTGGTTCAATATCAACAACTTTTCCTTTCAACTTGTTAGAAACTCCCTGTTTTGACTTGGCATTTTTCGGACAGTTCCATGCAATATGACCAGTTTCATTGCACTTGTAACAAGTACGAGTCTCTCTTTGATAAAACATTTCAGTTCCATTCTTCTTCTTTTCAGCAAGAAATTCTTGATTTGACTGTCTCCAGAATGGTTTCTTTTGTTCCTCTTCTGCACTTCCACCTGACACAAATTCTGTTTTTGTTTTAGAATTTTTCATATTTTTATGATTTTCTGGTGGAATAAATCCTAATCCTTTCTTTTTGTAGCTACGATTTTGGTTAGATTTCTTTTGAAAACCAGAACCAAAATTGTAACCCTTTTTCTTGTTTAGACGTTGTTGCACTCTTGAGGTGTAAGGTCTTGGATTTTCAGAAAGATTAATATCTTTTATTTCAGAAATGTTGATTTCTGTTAGTTTGAAAACCTTTTTAATCATTTCAGTTTTAACACCTCTTATTGGAAACTCTTTGTCATAGTATAATTTGTCCGAATCATTTAAAGTGTATGCAACTTCAAATGTTTCATCATCCAAATTTGCTTTCGATAACAAAAATTCTTTACTATAAGACCGTTTAACCGACGACTGTGAACTGTTGACCGACGAACTCGAACTTTTGACTGACGAACTTGAACACCCAGACTCGGATTTTGACTCAGACTCCTCCTCAGTATCCAACACCTGATCGACCACCTTTTTTATTAACTCAGACTCATGATCAGTATCGGATGAGGTAAACGTGACATCAATGTTATCTGGTAAAACGTCAGTTGTGTCGGTTTTTAGCTTTATATTGACTGCTTTTTCAAGTTGCTCCTCGTTTGGTTTTCTAGGAGAATACCCTTCCCAAATTGGAGGCGGACACTTGTTATATCTAACAGTCAGTTTCTTACCACTATCTTTCTTCTTTGGCTTCTCATCCTGAAAAGCTTCCATACCTGCAACAGTTGGGTAAATACGATCAACGAGATAATCAGAACTAGAATAACTTTGCAATAAACGTCTAATTCTCTCATTCTCGATCTTTTCTGTCTCCAACTCTTGCTTCCATTTAGCACTCTCTTCGATGTAAAATTTGATGGCTTTCTGTTTTGTCATCATCACAGCATTCATCATCGTAAGTGCTTGTTCTCTTTCTGAATTTGTCTTTTGGAGACCAGTTACTGTTTTGTTCAAGACATCATAAGATTCTTTCACATAGTTGAGATTGAACAGTAACTGCTCTTTCTTCTTTTCATACTCAACAATTATCTCATCTTTTGCTGCACAACCCTTGCATACTTCCAAACACTTCTCGCAAGGCTTTACAACTTCAACAATCTTCTCAATCTCGATTGTCTTTATTACTTCACTCACCTTTTCTGCTTCAATCACCTTTTCTTTTTCCTTCACTTGCTCAGTTTCAATCATCTCCTCAGCAACTCTTTCAACATTCTCTTTCTGAATAACATCTTCAGATTTCTTTAGTTGTTGTTCTTTAGCAGCTCGTTTCTCCTTCAGTTTCTCCATGCGATCTGCAAAATAGAAATGAAAACTTTCAGGAGAAAGATGAGATTTTGCAACATTTATATGTTTTTCTTCCTCATCATCACTGCTACTATCAACTGGTGACTGATCAAACTGTACAGATTTTTCAGAATCAGCATCTGATAAACCAGAATCTGACGGTGTTTGATCAAATACAACTTCCTTTTCTGAAATAACAACATTTTGTACACTCTCATCAGAACTTTGTAGACTTTCATTAGCACTTTCTGAACTTTCAACAGAAACAACAGACTCTTCATCCACACTCTTTACAGTCACTCCAATAGACTTCATCCATGTGGTAAACATGTCTGGTTCTCTGACAATCTTAGCAATGAAAGCTTTAAAATTCCCATTCTCATCTGCAAACATATTCCAGCTGAAACCTTCAGGTAGCCTCTCATCATCTTGATCGACTATGCATGCTTTGCTATCAGGAGAGATATAATTGTTCCAGTCAAAATCCACCACACACGCTCTTTTTGAATCCTCGATTCTTCTACCATGAGCCATTTATGAGTCTTGTGATTGACCAACTTGCTGATAAATGGCTTTCCGGTAACAATCATCTTTTCCGAACAGATTCTGAGCACCACTAGCTTCCCTGTTCTTGCACTCCCGCTTGAAATGACCTTTCTCCCTGCAACGAAAACAAGTAACTTTAGATTTATCAAAACCTAAAGTAGATACATGAGCATCAAGAAAGTCATTTCTCCCGGTAATCGTTTTGAACTTTTCAGCACGTCTAAGAACACTCGCAAGACACCATTTGATATCCATCAGTTCCATCTCTTCTGCGTCTATTTGATCGTAATCCTCTTTGGTGAGCATGGGATTTTCGATTCGACCAGCCACTAGACCCTCATAAGATAACAATACGGAACCAAGTAGAGCCATGTGATCTTTAGCAGTGTCTTCTGAAAAATTTTGACCTTCTGGAAGATTTAGAGCGATGTTGCACTGAATCACATAACCATTTCCTGTCTTGGTGCTTTGAGACTGAAAGCTTTCTGATGAACTCTTTGGATTGACACTCGGATATAATGAGAAACCACTACTGCTTTTGTTTGAACTTTGATCAGCTTTTTCCGATGAATCTTCAGCACTAAAAGCAGTCTGGATTTTCGGACTTCTCTCAGCTTCTGGAACCGGAACACTACATTTGTAATACATTTTTACATCCTGTTGACCACTTGGACTATTCATCCTCGCGATCTTCTGCTGTTCCAAATCTTGACCCTCAATCTTTTCGATAAACTGACCAATTGTTAACCCATCATAAACCCCTGTATTTTTCAGGATCATCAAATAAGTTCCCCACTCTTTTTGCGGTAACGCATCAGCTAATTTGTCTACCCACTCTTCAGGATCCTTTTTTATACTAAGCATTGACATAGATCGCACAAGTTGACAGTATCTTTCAATCAGCTTCTTTGTGTCTTCACCCGGTAGACTGCTGAACAGATCAAACTCTTTCTTAAGCAACGCCTTTTTGCTCTTTATCATGTTCTCACTACCCTCAAATTTGACTTTAAGAGCATCCCAGATTGACTTTGCAGTTTTGTCATGCTGTAGCAGAATGAAAATCTCTTCCTTGATAGCTTGTTGAAGCAGACTAATCATCATCTTTTCAGCTCTATACATATCACGTTCTTGATTACTAAATTCAGATATTCTTTTATCAACTTGCATATCAGTCTGTGGTAATACATATTTCTTCAGAATACACTCCCATGATCTCAGATGGTTAGCCTGAACCCAGTTCTCGAATCTATCTTTCCACCCGTAGTATTCTTCGATACTCATCAATTTCAGGGGCTTTTGGGTGGTTCCCGTCTCGTTTTCTAAAGTCATAGCTTGAGCAACAGCAGCTGGACCAGACGGTGTCGCAAATGCGTTATAGAACTCGGTATCCATGATGACTTAGCACGTTTTTCAAAATCAATGACTAATAAGCGAAATAAGGTGTCTGTGCACTATAAGCGAAAACTCAAATAACCAAATAAGCGAACTCAGATGATCCTTAAAAGCGAAACCTCTAAGTTCAAATCAGCGAAACCTTGATTGTTCGAATGAGCGAAACTAATGATGTTCGAATGAGCGAAACCTTGATGTGCACTTGGAGCGAAATACTGATGTTGTACACAAGAGCGAAACCTTAGAAATCCACAAAAGCGAAACTAAAGTTTGTCCGTAAAAGCGAAACCCCTGATGTGTCTTATGAGCGAAACTGCTGATGTCTTTTGAGCGAAACTACTGATGTAACTTTGAGCGAAACCTTGATGAACCTGATTGTTCGTTTGAACGAAACTCTGATGTACTTATAAGCGAAATCCCTGATGTCTGAATGAGCAGAACCTTAATATTTCTTTGGAGCGAAACCTAAGATGTTCTGTGACAACTCGAGTTTCCAAGATTTTATCTTCGCATTTAGTGCACGTTAAATTTTTTTTTATTATTTTAGTTGTTTGTTAATACGACTCGTTGTTTCACAACGCTTACCTTTGTAATACGTTATATCGTATTTCGATTAATATTTTATACTTGTGATCCATATATATTTTTATACGTGATTGTATGTTATAAGGTGTTATTATTTAAACATATGTTAAATAAAGTTGGAACTTACTGAAATCAAATACTCATGAAATCACCCAAGTGGTGAAAACACTTTAAGTGTTTTCGTCCACTATGACCAACGAAATCACAGATGGGCTTGGCCCAGTGTCCAATCTCGAGATATTTTATATATATAATCATTTTATAAACAAACTTCTCTGAGAAGTTTCACACTTATCAAATCTGATCCTATCACATTGTTTTTCTCTCTATCTTTGAAAACCCACAAAGAGTTCCTCATTTGAAGCAAAACCTCTGTTTAATACTTGGTTAGTGATTTCATGATTCAAATTGTTTCTTGTTGCATATCGTATGATTTTGGATGTTTATTCATGATGTATGTATACATTTATATATGTGATTATGTGATTGATCATTGTGTGATTGTTAGATAATTATTATACATGAACTGTGTGTATATTTGAAGTTTTGATCAACAGTGGTTGTTTGTTAATGAATGATAAACTGATTCAAGTATGTTCTTGATCTCACAAAGTTTTGGTAGAGTATTTGTTTTATATCAATGATTGATTTAAATGACTTGTAGATGATTAAACCTGTAACTGTGATAAGATTTAGTTGCTGGGTTTAAGTTACAGTGAGTTTTGGAGAAGATGATGTTGATCACGAAAACACCCCCACATTAATCAACTGGACGAAATCACATGAAGTGATTTCGGCCCAAACAGTTCCGGCCCAAAGGGATTTCGGCCCACATGTTGATTTCGGCTATAAGGGTGTTTTCGGCCCAATAGTGTTTTCGGCAACCTTAGGTGATTTCGGCTCTTAAGGGGTTTTCGGCCATAAGGGATTTCGTCCACTTTTGTTTGTTTGGCAACAAGCTACTGTTAATAATTAATGTTATTAATTATGTTATTTAGCTTAACTAATCATTGGAATAACTTAGTTTATTTAACCTTGTTAAATATGTAAGTTGATAACTTTATTGTTTGAGTAACTCTGTTAGTGGACTAATTCTGTTAAGTTGATTAACTGGGTTAACTGACTTACTCTGATTAATTATTATTCCAAATTAAGTGGATTAATTCTGTTATTCCATTGAACTCCGTTAACTTTATTCACTCAGTTAATTTGCTAGATTTGCTAGATGCCAACTCTGTTACATGTATAGATGCAATTAACTGCTTGTGTTGCATGTTATGAACTGTCAAACACTCTGTGATATTACTGTGACACTAGTTCCATGTGAAACTTTACAAACAATGTGAACTGATTGAGTATACGTGCACTATAGGACTTGACTGATTTATTGTGGGCACTTAGCTTAGCTTAGCATACCGAGCAAACAAGGTGAGTTCATACTTCTACAAAGGCATGGGATTCCCGGGGTTGGGAATGGGTTGATTGATTATTTATGCTTAAGAGTTAACGGAATTACATACCATAGGCCTCGTGAGAGGAAGGTCAATGGTAGATACTACTAGACTAGTGATACTTATACATCTCTTCGCAAACATGCCGGGATCGGCCGCGATACTAGAACAATCTTCGCAAACATGCCTGGAAGGGCCGCGAACTATACTTTAATCTTCGCAAACATGCCTGGAGGGCCGCGATACAAATATACCTAGTCTAGTGAACATATGGGAAACCCCACTAAACTTCGCAAACATGCCTAGAGGGCCGCGATATCATTACATATGATACATGATTTCTAAACAAACATACGATTTACAATACGAACATTATAACTAAATAACCTATTGTGAACTCGCTCAACTAGTTGTTGACTCTCTGTTACATGCCTCGCAGGACCTTAGGTACTTTTGGAGCTTGCACGGGAGGCACGGTCGTTGTGGACAAGGATCGTGAATGTGTTGTTAAACATTATGACATTTTGTACTTAAACTTATGTTGGGTTTTACATTAAATGCTTCCGCTACACACTTGTTTATGTTTGGTTTTGGAAACACCTATCATATTGATGAATGACTTTTACTATATACTTATGTTCAATATGATTGGTGGCTTGATCCTGGTCATGTCACGCCTCCAAGCGGTGGTTTTCCGCGTGTAGATTTTGGGGGTGTGACATGTTCAGATAAGCGAAACCTTGATGTGTCTTTAGAGCGGAACCTTGATATGTCTTTTGGAGCGGAACCTCTCAATAAGATGACACAAGAGCGAAATATGCTCTTCAGATAAGCGGAACTACTCTAAGTCCGGATAAGAAGAACCAAGTCCGAAGGTAATTTCAACCATTTTTAGTCCGTAATTTGGTCCAAAACTTTCAAGGGTTTGTCTATGTTCAATTGCACACAGTCTGTGAAATTTTGAACGAATTCTGACCAGTAAAATTTTCTGAATTGATGAAAGAAGGTGTAGAAACAAGAAAACAAGATAAATTCCAGCTATTCTCTGCAGAACTCCTCCTCCTGAGCTTTGATACCACTTGTAGGATCGTGTTCTGACCCAAACGAGTCGTTTAGAGGTGTTCAACTTCGTTTCAGGTGCGGAAAACAAGAAACGGAGGTAGAAATAGCTGATTCTTCACTAATATTACTGATTGAATTGATATGACAAACGTTTACAGCTCGATCTTCACACCGGCAGAGCTTCGGCGTGGAATACAAGACAACAACTCTATGTGGTTTCGCTCAAATGAACACCTATATATAGGCTGAAGGTTTCGCTCCAAGGGACATGACACATAAGCGAAACCTTATGTGTACAAATAAGCGAAACCTACATGTTCACATAAGCTAAACCTCTACCAATTGACCCTATGAGCAAAACCTGCTCACTAAACACATACAATCTCCTATATTCTCGTAAAACGTGCCCTAATCTATACAATACAATGTAAGACTCGATCCAAGACGAAGTTGACAGATGTAATGCACCAACATGTAACTTGTCTTTATTAACGTGGTAATTTACATGGTCTTTTATATTATCGAGTCTGTAATTCGCCGTCGACCAAGTCGGATATCCTCCTACCCTACTTGTGTCCGACAAGTTTGTCTCATTTGAAATGTAATGGTTAAATGAACAATGCATGTTGCATAGTTAGTTTGTAATGTTGTTTGTGTGTTTATAACATGTTTGCTGCAAACTGTTAGTTTGCATCATAACACTTTGTGCAGCCCTCGACGAAACTCTAGGTTTCGTCGAGATCAGGCATGACGAAACTCCCAATGGTCATAAACTGTCACACCCTGGCTTTGCGGAAGCGTGGTTAATTTGGTGTGACTTCTTAATACCATAGCTTAATCATAACAAAGCTATATGAATTAAAAACATGCAAGATCATCCATTAAGTTTTGAAAACCAAATACAGTACCATTGTTTTAACGGGATCATACCCTAACAACCATAACCTTGTTCAACAGACATTACAATCTTGAAACATAACATAAACATGATTTAAGGGTTGTGTCTTGTCCAGGAAAGAGACACATCCCCTAAACCCCGGATGACCTCGAAAACTAGTGCAGCGGAAAACATGCCATACCGTGCCAGATCTCGTTAATTTCCTGAAATACATGTAAGTTGAAAAATCAACAATAATGTTGAGCGAGTTCATGTGTAAGTGAGTAAGTAAACCTTTGTGAGTATAAAAATAGTCGTGGTATGTAGCCAATAGGGGGACTTGTGATCACCAATGGTTTGCAAGGCCACTGATATATGTGAAGTGCAAATAGGGAGACTCAAACCTAGCAGATTTCGCCACGGCAATAGTATGTGGACAAAGTCACCCCAAGGTCCGTTTCTAGTTTGGCCTGGGGCTGGGCTCGCTACACCCAGATAGATCTACCGCTCCTGTCCCTCGGTCCCGACATGAGGACTAATGGCCTCATATTGCTCCTACCCACTCACATGATCTGAGTAATAAACCTCCTTACGCTAACCATACCGTGTATAAAGTACTCGTAATCATAGTAACATGTATTTCACCCCCGCAGTTAAGAAAACTGAAAACAGTTAGAGAAAAGGGGGACATGAACTCACAGTGAAGCATCTCTACCAAGTATCTCCAAATCAGAAAGCTGTGCGACGACCTACAAGTGCTAATTCTGTTAGACGGACGGCCGTGCCTTAGCTTTATAGTTTAAGTTTTTGGGAAATAGTTAGACAACTATTTCGTGTTTATGTTCTGTATATACTTGGTAGTTATTTTCCTTCCCAAGGATGGGGGATTCAATACATGTGCGTTCATAAATATTTCCGTAAGTGCGTAAGTTACGTTTAACAATCGAGTGGTAATATAATTACCGGTGTAACTTATATATTTATGGTGCAAGCGTTCGTATTATTTTGGAATCGTTAACGTTCGTAAATATTATTTTTACTCTAAAAATAATATCTATGCATTTTCACAAAATAATCATAAACAGTGTGTGAAAAATATATGTTTATCACGTTAAATTTTGTGAAAATCCCACCTCCGAATATTTAGTAAATAAAGTCATGGCGAAATTTATATTTTGAAAACATGTCCAAAAATAATTCTAACACTTGTAGTGTAAATAGTTCTAAGTGTTAGGTTTTCAGAAAAATTTCGCCAGAGTTTCCTCTGTAACTGGAGGTGGCCACGCTTTCAAGCGTATCATTTTCTTTTACAAAATCAATTTCAACAACTTCCTTATTCAATCAAACAATTTCCGACACATCAAACTAGTCGACAAGTATGTAAATCGCATAATCGCATGAACTTGTAGTTTTTCCGAAACTATAGTGTAAATCCCAATATATTTGTGGATCTTTATATAAATTAATTTTGATCTCGTAAAAACCTCGTTTTTAGAGAAATCCGTCTTTACAACTTCTCGTCATCTTTTACAAAGTTTGTTATTTTGTCGAAACTTTTCATTTCACAAGTGTTTACACACTTGTGGTTTATAAAAATCATACTTGTTAGTGTAAGATCCGTCTCTTAGAAAACATGATTTCTTTAACGTGTGGTTCTTTGAAAATACCACTTGCAGATGCGTAGATCTGCTAGTTTTAAACATAACTTCACAAGTAAAACTCTTTTACACAAGTTCATGATTCGCGTGTGGTAGAGTTTCACCTTTTAACCCTTGTATTATTCAAAAAAAAGCTTATGTTAAGATCCATGATCTTACTAAACCGGGTTAAACGATGATCCGAGCTACCACAACATAGATCGGGTCTAAATAATCATACATTTCAAATACTACATCATTTACACAACATATAAGCTATTAACCACCATTTTAAGTGTTTTAGTAGACTTTTGTGCATCATTTTGCATTTTAACGAGATTTAACCGATACAAATCCTTTTAACCACTCTAAAATAGTTCAAGAAGGTGTTCTAAGTAACATACCACTAGCTCGGGGCTAGGGAAGAATCTAGACGAAAATGGCGTGGATAAAAGCAAGGTAAAGAGGTCCTTCGCGTTCCGTTTGCTCCAAGCTTCCTAATACGAGACCCTTAACACTTGTAGATGCTTGAAGTATGAAGATCAAGATCGAAAATATGATGGATGGAATAGGGGTGTTTGGCCGTGAGCTTTCTAGAGAGAAGAGGGAGAGTGTGTTGTTGAGTGTTGAGTGTGAATGATCTCATGTGTAAACTCTTGTTCTTATAGGCCATTAGCAAGGTTATTACCCAAAGGATCATGTGTCCACTAGATATTAGACAATAGAGATTATAAAAATCTACAAAGTACAAGTGTGTCCCCCCTACATGGGGACGGTTTGCAATGGGGGGGGGGGGGGGTTCTAGTCCAAGACCAACTAAGTGTTAAGTATATTAGTTAGGTTAATATAGTTAAGTTTAGGGATTAACCCGGTTAGTGGTGTGTCACGCGTTACAATGGGTGTTAGGGTGTTCAGGGACCCTCAAAAAAAATAAATAATGAAAATGACAATATTTTCATGTCCCGGGTATAGTCCGGTTGTTCGGTTGGATAGTAATCCGTTAAAGCGCTTAATAAAGCTTTAAAGTGTCGTTATTGTTACTTTTAGTGACACAACTTATTTCCGACACTTTGGAAAGTGTCTAGTAATATTTTTCTCATGTTTTGGCACTTTATTAGTTAGCTAAAAGCTGAATTATTTTGTAAAGTGCTGAGTTTTGTACTTTGAGTACGTTTTAGGCACATCCAGTCATAGTGACTTATCCCTAGAGACGCAGTTCCACAACCCTTATATCCCTACACTCACTACTAGTGTAGCAAAATATCTCAGGCTCTTATAGGCCTTGGAGGCAGTGTTTGCCTGATGCTGGCTTTATCAGCATGTTCAATAGGTTATCCGCTGTTGTGCTACTGTGCTTTTTGTGCATCATGTTTGTCACTAAGGTGCCGTATGTAAATAATGTAGTGACGATAAGTAAAGTATGATGCAAGTAAGTACATGTATCAGATATCAAGTAGCAGTTCATCAGCTAGTTCAAACAAGCACAGTAATTAAGCAGTAATTAATCATTAGTTAAGTCGTACGGATACCTGGTTTAGTGAGGGTTGTCACATTCTCCCCTCGTTAAATAAATTTCGTCCCGAAATTTAAGTTCTGCTTGTAGATGCAGGGTTCTTAGGAAAAAGGTGGGGGTATTTCTCTTTCATCCGGTCCTCACGTTCCCAGGTGAACTCAGGACCATGTCTGGCATTCCAACGAACTTTGACGAGTTTGACACTGCTCCGGCGGGTCTTGTTAACTTTCCAATCCGTGACCTCGACAGGTTCTTCAACGAAGTGGAGCGTGTCGTCAACATGAATCTCGTCGATGGGAATGGCAACGTCAACTTGAGTTGGACTTTTCTTTAGATTGGATACATGAAATGTATCGTGAACACCCTTCAGTTCAGCAGGTAGGTCCAACTTGTATGCTACTAGTCCTATTCTTTCCAGAATTCTGAAGGGACCAATGTAGCACGGATTTAACTTCCCACGCTTTCCAAAGCGTGCCACCCCCTTCCAGGGTTAAACTTTCAATAACACCATTTCTCCAACTTGGAAATCCACATGTTTCCGGTTTGGATCCGCATAGGCCTTTTGTCTGTGGCGAGCTGCTTCGATGCGTTTAAGAATTTGCGCAATCTTGTCTGTCGTCTCTTGGACGATTTCGGGACCAGCAAGCTGCCTATCACCTGCGTCAGACCAACATAGGGGTGATCGGCACTTGCGTCCGTAAAGGGCTTCAAATGGCGCGACACCAATACTGGTGTGGTAGCTGTTGTTGTATGAAAATTCGACCAAAGGTAAATGTTTATCCCAGCTACCGCCCAAATCCATAACACATGCCCTCAGCATGTCTTCCAAAGTCTGTATCATTCGCTCGCTCTGGCCGTCAGTTTGCGGATGAAACGCAGTGCTCAGATTCAATTGTGAGCCAAAAGCTTCTTGGAAGGATTGCCATATCCTTGACACAAACCTTCCGTCTCTATCAGAGATGATCGAGAGAGGCACTCCATGACGTGCGACGATCTCTCTCATGTAAATTTCCGCAAGTTTACTAGTGCTGTCTTTCTCTTTGATTGGCAGAAAGTGTGCGGACTTTGTTAGGCGGTCAACTATTACCCAAATCATATCATGGCCTCTTGGCGTTCTTGGCAATTTTGTAACAAAATCCATTGAGATTTGTTCCCATTTCCACTTGGGAATCTCAGGTTGTTGCAGCAGCCCTGAAGGCTTCTGGTATTCCGCTTTAACCTTAGCGCATGTTAAACATTTGCTCACGTAAACAGCAACATCGCCTTTCATCCTAGGCCACCAATAATAATCTTTGAGATCTTGGTACATCTTATCCGCTCCAGGATGGATAGAGTACCGTGATTTGTGAGCTTCATCGAAAATAACCTTCCTCAAATCACCAAACAGAGGAACCCAAATCCTTTTCTCAAAACATAACGTTCCTTCCTCGTTTGGTACCAAAAGCTTCTCCATCCCACGGAGATATTCCTCTTCAAGATTCCTTTCCTTGAGAGCTTCCTTTTGTGCGGCACGAATGCACAAGGAAAGATCGGTTCGTATAATCATTTCCAAAGCTCTAACCCTTATGGGCTTGATTCTCTCTTTACGACTTAGGGCATCGGCGACTACATTCGCCTTCCCTGGATGATACTTTATCTCGCAGTCGTAGTCGTTCAACAACTCAACCCATCGTCTTTGCCTCATATTCAACTCCTTCTGGTTAAATATATGCTGTAGGCTCTTGTGATCTGTGAAGATTGTACACTTCGTACCATAAAGGTAGTGTCTCCAGATCTTTAAAGCAAAAACCACTGCACCGAGCTCCAAATCGTGTGTGGTATAGTTCTTTTCGTGCACTTTCAGTTGACGCGATGCGTAAGCAATAACTTTTTGGCGTTGCATCAACACACAACTCAATCCTTGACGCGATGCGTCGCAGTATACCACAAAATCATCAGTACCTTCCGGTAGAGCTAAGATTGGCGCATTGCAGAGCTTATCTTTCAATATCTGAAACGCTTCATCCTGTTTGATTCCCCAATCAAACTTCTTATCTTTCTGGGTGAGGAGCGTCAATGGTTGAGCGATTTTTGAAAAATCCTCAATGAACCTTCGATAGTAGCCAGCCAAACCCAAGAATTGTCGAATCTCGGTTGGCGTCTTTGGCGTTTCCCAATTCTTGATCGCTTCGATCTTTGTGGGATCAACATGGATTCCATTTCCATTAACCACATGTCCAAGAAACTGGACTTCACGTAGCAAAAATTCGCACTTGGAGAATTTGGCGTGCAGCTGTTCCTTCTTCAGTAGCTCTAGAATGGCTCTAAGATGCTGCTCGTGCTCAGCCTTTGTCTTTGAATAAATCAAGATGTCGTCGATAAACACAATCACGAACTTATCCAAGTACGGTTTGCAAACTCTATTCATTAGATCCATGAATACCGCAGGTGCGTTTGTCAAACCAAATGGCATAACGAGGAACTCGTAGTGTCCATAACGAGTTCTGAAGGCTGTTTTCAGAATGCTTTCATCTTGTATCCTTAACTGATGGTATCCAGATCAAAGATCGATCTTTGAATAATAGTTCGAGCCTTGCAGTTGATCAAACAGATCATCGATTCTTGGCAGAGGGTACCTATTCTTGATCGTCAGCTTGTTCAGCTCCCGGTAGTCGATGCACATACGAAAACTACCGTCCTTCTTTTTGACAAACAGGACCGGAGCTCCCCAAGGCGAGAAGCTTGGTCGGATAAAACCCTTGTCTAACAACTCTTGAAGTTGTGTCGACAGTTCTTGCATCTCAGATGGAGCAAGTCTATAAGGTGCCTTAGCCACAGGCGCGGCGCCTGGAACTAAATCAATGTGGAACTCTACTTGTCTCTGAGGTGGTAGTCCAGGCAAGTCTTCTGGGAAGACTTCTGGATACTCCCTTACGACAGGGATGTCTTCGATTCTTGGCTCAGCAGCCTTCTTATCCACAATGTGTGCCAGAAAAGCAACACATCCTTTCTGCAAACACTTTCTTGCTTTCAAGCAGCTGATAATCCTTAGCGGCGTGTCACGCTTCTCTCCGTGTACCATAATTGTCTCACCATCATCGGTTGGGATACGAACAACTTTCTCGTGACATACTATCTCAGCCTTGTTGCCTGATAACCAATCCATTCCTACCACCACGTCGAAGCTTCCCAACTGGACTGGTAGTAGATCCAGAGCAAACTCACGTTCTCCTAATTCAATCACACAACCTCTGATAACTTCGTTGGCTTCTACTAACTTTCCATTGGCTAATTCGATCGAGTAGGGAATATCTAACTTATTAGCGGCTAGACCAAGCATACTCTTAAACTCTAACGATATGAAGCTATAATCGGCACCAGTATCAAATAAAACGGATGCATAGCGTTGATTGACAGGGAACGTACCAGTAACAACATTGGGGTCCTGGCGCGCTTCCCTAGCTTCGATTTGGAACACCCTTCCACGGGCTTGGTTTAACTCTGGGCAGTTCTTCTTAAAATGCCCGATATCACCGCAGTTATAGCATCCAAGTCTTTGCCCGTTTCCACCAGCTTGATCATTCCTCTGATTACGATTCACAGCGCCCGCTTGGTTAGCATTGTTGCCTCGATTTCCGTCTCCTCCATTGTTCCCCTGTGGGCGATTTCCAATACCACCACGGTTATTATTTCTATTCCCAAATCCTCCCTGGCCTCCCCAGCCAGCACTAGCCCAACAAGAATCTTTCGAGTGGCCCAGCTTTCCACATGCTTCACATATTTTCACATTACAATGCCCAGTATGGTGGCGTTGGCAGGTATTACACTTGGGCTGGGTGCCCTGGTATCCTTTTCGTTTCTTTCCATTACCAGCTAATCCTCCTTTCTTAACCGCCACACTGGCGCCCTGCTTGAAGTTTGAGAACTTCCGTTTGCTACCTCCTGATGACTCGACGTGAGTCTCTTTCTTCTTATGCTCAGCATCATCAAACTTGTTCAGACGAATGGCCTCCTCTATGAGAGCCACGCTCAAATCAATCGCCTCAGTAATGGTTGCAGGCTTGGATGAGGTTACCATGCTTATGATTTGAGGAGCTAATCCCCAAATGAAGCGTTCAATTCTCTTGAACTCAGGAGTGACCATGTAGGGTACCACATGTGATAAGTCATGGAACCTTTGAACGTATTCTGCTATCTTTGGACCGTCCATTTTCAAGTGCCAGAATTCGGTCTCCAATCGCTGGATTTCTGTGCGGGAACAGTACTTTTTGCGCATAAGTTCTTTTAGTTCGGTCCAGGTCAGCGCGTAGGCAGCAGCTTCGCCTAGTGTCTGTACTTGTAGATTCCACCAGGATAGGGCTCCATCTAGAAACAGCCCCGAGATATAGGTGACTTGCTGATCCAGCGCGCACTTGCTCATGCGAAGAACAGACTCGGTTTTCTCAGCCCAACGAACAAAGGCGACAGCACCACCTGTGCCATCAAAGTTTACGGGCTTGCAGTCTAAGAACTGCTTGTAGGTGCATCCATGAGGTGGATTATTGTTGTTGCCAGTTTTGCCAGAGTTGCTTCCACTAGTCCCTCCTTGAGAGGCGGCGTATGGTGCAATGGCAGCAGCGATAATTTGCTGGAGTTCTGCCTCATTAGTAGGCATGTGTGTCTCACGTCTCGGCGGCATCTTCTAAAAGATGGTTTAAGTTGGTCAGGTCATAATAAGTAGTGTGTAAGTATATAACAATGTCGACACATGACATCTCATGTTATCAATCACATAACATCTCATGTTATAAATAGATCACCCATATTGATAGCTTCTGCAATGGTTGAGGGCTTTGAGGTAGTAACCATACCCCTGATCTGGGGTGCAAGTGTCCAAATGAATCGTTCAATCCTTTTGAGCTCCGGTTTGACTAAGTAGGGGGGGCGACCCTAGATAAGTCGTGCGATCGCTGGATAAGTTCAGGAATTTCTGGTTCGTCCATTTTCAAATTCCTGAACTCCACCTCAAGCTTCTAAATTCCAGTCCTAAAACAACATTTCTTCTCAATCGTTTCCTTGAGCTCGTCCCAGCTCAGTGCATAAACAGCGTCTGTGCCAAGGGTCGGAACCTGGAGGTTCCATTAAGAGAGTGTGCCATCTAGAAATATCCCCGAGATATAGGTAACACTCTGTTGGGGCGAACAGTTACTCATTCTTAGAATGGAGTCGGTCTTTTCGGACCAACGAACAAATGCAACGGTGCCTCCTGTTCCGTCGAAGTTCAAAGGCTTGCAGTTTAGGAACTGTTTATAGGTGCAGCCAGTTGGAGGGTTATTTCCAGTAATGCCATCGTTGTACTTAGAGCGGAGGGCTTCATGTCGTGCATTTATTTGTGAGATGCGTTCTTGCAGCTCGGCTTCTGTCCTTGGCAACGTACTGGTGTTTGTGTCACGTCTGGGTGACATTCCCTTTTGTCGAAGTGGTGTGAAGCGGGTTAGACAACGTTTCAATTGTCTATGAGGTGTATATAGCAACATAAGCCATCATGTAATCACCCAATTTCACACGCAAATATACCCAATGTATGAGTGGGGAAATAAATTTCTGAGCCTTCACATAGGCTTGCCAATTTGGCTTGTTGCTTGTAATGGAATGAACTCGAGGTTACATCGCCTTGGTCATTCGTGTTTAAGTTATCTCCTGCTGCATTGGTTATCATTAGCTTGACCCGCAGAGTCCACCAGGATTCCTGTGCACTACAAATTGTTATTACGTGGGCCCCCGTAATAATAAATTGTCTTGCACAGTTACCCCAAATTTTCTCTCGTCCAAGCAGATGATCAATCAAGGAGCAACAGTAGGTGCATTGGTATGAACAGGGTCATGCTCCAATGCGGGGTCAGGAGCAACGCCTGGCTCAGGGGCCACGGCTGGCTCCGGATCAAAAACTCCATCTCAAGATCAGCTGGATCAACAAACACAGGGGGTTACAGGATCCTCCAAGGGCTGGTCCACGTGCATGAACTCAATGTCATGGTCTGGATCAAAACCAGGTGGAAAAAGCAGGATCAACCTCAATATCGCGATCAAACTCAAAGCTGTGGGCGGGATCCGGTGCAGCTGATGATGCCATATCAGGGTCGGCGTCGTGTGAGTGGTGCTGCATTCCCTGTATGTGCGAAGATGCGGATGTCAGAAACTCAAATGAGTCTGGGATAGGGGAATGGACATGAGTTTCCCCTGTAGAAGCGTCCGCATGCAGTAGTCTAATACCAGCAGCAATAGGGCCTTGCCCTTAAGTGGGTCCTCCTCTAATAGATTGACATCGTCGTCAGAGACAACGTCGGGGGGCATATCAACAACGGGATAAGCGGCAAGGGGCACAGGAGCAGGGATCACCGCCAGTGGTAAATTCCCAACAAGATGGCCATCAGTAGGCTCTGCTACGACTTCAGGCAGTGCAAAAGGGCTGAAAATCGTCGTTGTCTGTGCCGGTAGTATCGGAAATGTACACCTCGTGCTTCGATGAAACTATGTCGTCTGATACTATGGCCATGGGATTCGTAGTGTCCATCTTTCTAGTACTTGATGAAAGCATGACGTTTGTAACACAAACACATATACGTATAATAATCAATCATATAGTCATATAAACATGTAGTCACCACGTAAACATTCAAATCATTCTCCTAGTCTCACTAGCCAATTTCTCCCAGTCTCTAAGACTGCTCTATCCTCCACCTCGACCTCTTAGATCGAGCCTCGGTCCCCTTGACCAAGCCTCAGCCTTCATGACTGAGCCTACTCGTCCTAGCCTTGCTAGCCCACTACCTCGGTCACCTAGACCGAGCCTCGATCCTCCAGACCGAGCCTCAGCCCTCCAGGCTGAGCCTATTCTTCCTAGCCTCACTAGCCAACTACCTCGGTCACCTAGACCGAGCCTCGATCCTCCAGACCGAGCCTCAGCCCTCCAGGCTGAGCCTATAATAAATCAACGTGCTCAACTACCTCGGTCACCTAGACCGAGCCTCGATCCTCCAGACCGAGCCTCAGCCCTCCAGGCTGAGCCTATAAATAATAAAATGTGCTCAACATTTGTTTGTAAAAAGTTTTGGATCTGGACTTAAGTGGTATGCAGTAAAATGTTTTCGTGAGAGCCCTAGTGATCATAGTCTAGACTCGAGAAAGAATCCTAGTTCGCTATGATCAGAGCTCTGATACCAAGCTGTCACACCCTGGCTTTGCGGAAGCGTGGTTAATTTGGTGTGACTTCTTAATACCATAGCTTAATCATAACAAAGCTATATGAATTAAAAACATGCAAGATCATCCATTAAGTTTTGAAAACCAAATACAGTACCATTGTTTTAACGGGATCATACCCTAACAACCATAACCTTGTTCAACAGACATTACAATCTTGAAACATAACATAAACATGATTTAAGGGTTGTGTCTTGTCCAGGAAAGAGACACATCCCCTAAACCCCGGATGACCTCGAAAACTAGTGCAGCGGAAAACATGCCATACCGTGCCAGATCTCGTTAATTTCCTGAAATACATGTAAGTTGAAAAATCAACAATAATGTTGAGCGAGTTCATGTGTAAGTGAGTAAGTAAACCTTTGTGAGTATAAAAATAGTCGTGGTATGTAGCCAATAGGGGGACTTGTGATCACCAATGGTTTGCAAGGCCACTGATATATGTGAAGTGCAAATAGGGAGACTCAAACCTAGCAGATTTCGCCACGGCAATAGTATGTGGACAAAGTCACCCCAAGGTCCGTTTCTAGTTTGGCCTGGGGCTGGGCTCGCTACACCCAGATAGATCTACCGCTCCTGTCCCTCGGTCCCGACATGAGGACTAATGGCCTCATATTGCTCCTACCCACTCACATGATCTGAGTAACAAACCTCCTTACGCTAACCATACCGTGTATAAAGTACTCGTAATCATAGTAACATGTATTTCACCCCCGCAGTTAAGAAAACTGAAAACAGTTAGAGAAAAGGGGGACATGAACTCACAGTGAAGCGTCTCTACCAAGTATCTCCAAATCAGAAAGCTGTGCGACGACCTACAAGTGCTAATTCTATTAGACGGACGGCCGTGCCTTAGCTTTATAGTTTAAGTTTTTGAGAAATAGTTAGACAGTTGGGTAAATACGATCAACGAGATAATCAGAACTAGAATAACTTTGCAATAAACGTCTAATTCTCTCATTCTCGATCTTTTCTATCTCCAACTCTTGCTTCCATTTAGCACTCTCTTCGATGTAAAATTTGATGGCTTTCTGTTTTGTCATCATCACAGCATTCATCATCGTAAGTGCTTGTTCTCTTTCTGAATTTGTCTTTTGGAGACCAGTTACTGTTTTGTTCAAGACATCATAAGATTCTTTCACATAGTTGAGATTGAACAGTAACTGCTCTTTCTTCTTTTCATACTCAACAATTATCTCATCTTTTGCTGCACAACCCTTGCATACTTCCAAACACTTCTTGCAAGGCTTTACAACTTCAACAATCTTCTCAATCTCGATTATCTTTATCACTTCACTCACCTTTTCTGCTTCAATCACCTTTTCTTTTTCCTTCACTTGCTCAGTTTCAATCATCTCCTCAGCAACTCTTTCAACATTCTCTTTCTGAATAACATCTTCAGATTTCTTTAGTTGTTGTTCTTTAGCAGCTCGTTTCTCCTTCAGTTTCTCCATGCGATCTGCAAAATAGAAGTGAAAACTTTCAGGAGAAAGATGAGATTTTGCAACATTTATATGTTTTTCTTCCTCATCATCACTGCTACTATCAACTGGTGACTGATCAAACTGTACAGATTTTTCAGAATCAGCATCTGATAAACCAGAATCTGACGGTGTTTGATCAAATACAACTTCCTTTTCTGAAATAACAACATTTTGTACACTCTCATCAGAACTTTGTAGACTTTCATTAGCACTTTCTGAACTTTCAACAGAAACAACAGACTCTTCATCCACACTCTTTACAGTCACTCCAATAGACTTCATCCATGTGGTAAACATGTCTGGTTCTCTGACAATCTTAGCAATGAAAGCTTTAAAATTCCCATTCTCATCTGCAAACATATTCCAGCTGAAACCTTCAGGTAGCCTCTCATCATCTTGATCGACTATGCATGCTTTGCTATCAGGAGAGATATAATTGTTCCAGTCAAAATCCACCACACACGCTCTTTTTGAATCCTCGATTCTTCTACCATGAGCCATTTATGAGTCTTGTGATTGACCAACTTGCTGATAAATGGCTTTCCGGTAACAATCATCTTTTCCGAACAGATTCTGAGCACCACTAGCTTCCCTGTTCTTGCACTCCCGCTTGAAATGAACTTTCTCCCTGCATCGAAAACAAGTAACTTTAGATTTATCAAAACCTAAAGTAGATACATGAGCATCAAGAAAGTCATTTCTCCCGGTAATCGTTTTGAACTTTTCAGCACGTCTAAGAACACTCGCAAGACACCATTTGATATCCATCAGTTCCATCTCTTCTACGTCCATTTGATCGTAATCCTCTTTGGTGAGCATGGGATTTTCGATTCGACCAGCCACTAGACCCTCATAAGATAACAATACGGAATCAAGTAGAGCCATGTGATCTTTAGCAGTGTCTTCTGAAAAATTTTGACCTTTTGGAAGATTTAGAGCGATGTTGCACTGAATCACATAACCATTTCCTGTCTTGGTGCTTTGAGACTGAAAGCTTTCTGATGAACTCTTTGGATTGACACTCGGATATAATGAGAAACCACTACTGCTTTTGTTTGAACTTTGATCAGCTTTTTCCGATGAATCTTCAGCACTAAAAGCAGTCTGGATTTTCGGACTTCTCTCAGCTTCTGGAACCGGAACACTACATTTGTAATACATTTTTACATCCTGTTGACCACTTGGACTGTTCATCCTCGCGATCTTCTGCTGTTCCAAATCTTGACCCTCAATCTTTTCGATAAACTGACCAATTGTTAACCCATCATAAACCCCTGTATTTTTCAGGATCATCAAATAAGTTCCCCACTCTTTTTGCGGTAACGCATCAGCTAATTTGTCTACCCACTCTTCAGGATCCTTTTTTATACTAAGCATTGACATAGATCGCACAAGGTGACAGTATCTTTCAATCAGCTTCTTTGTGTCTTCACCCGGTAGACTGCTGAACAGATCAAACTCTTTCTTAAGCAACGCCTTTTTGCTCTTTATCATGTTCTCACTACCCTCAAATTTGACTTTAAGAGCATCCCAGATTGACTTTGCAGTTTTGTCATGCTGTAGCATAATGAAAATCTCTTCCTTGATAGCTTGTTGAAGCAGACTAATCATCATCTTTTCAGCTCTATACATATCACGTTCTTGATTACTAAATTCAGATATTCTTTTATCAACTTGCATATCAGTCTGTGGTAATACATATTTCTTCAGAATACACTCCCATGATCTCAGATGGTTAGCCTGAACCCAGTTCTCGAATCTATCTTTCCACCCGTAGTATTCTTCGATACTCATCAATTTCAGGGGCTTTTGGGTGGTTCCCATCTCGTTTTCTAAAGTCATAGCTTGAGCAACAGCAGCTGGACCAGACGGTGTCGCAAATGCGTTATAGAACTCGGTATCCATGATGACTTAGCACGTTTTTCAAAATCAATGACTAATAAGCGAAATAAGGTGTCTGTGCACTATAAGCGAAAACTCAAATAACCAAATAAGCGAACTCAGATGATCCTTAAAAGCGAAACCTCTAAGTTCAAATCAGCGAAACCTTGATTGTTCGAATGAGCGAAACTAATGATGTTCGAATGAGCGAAACCTTGATGTGCACTTGGAGCGAAATACTGATGTTGTACACAAGAGCGAAACCTTAGAAATCCACAAAAGCGAAACTAAAGTTTGTCCGTAAAAGCGAAACCCCTGATGTGTCTTATGAGCGAAACTGCTGATGTCTTTTGAGCGAAACTACTGATGTAACTTTGAGCGAAACCTTGATGAACCTGATTGTTCGTTTGAACGAAACTCTGATGTACTTATAAGCGAAATCCCTGATGTCTGAATGAGCGGAACCTTAATATTTCTTTGGAGCGAAACCTAAGATGTTCAGATAAGCGAAACCTTGATGTGTCTTTAGAGCGGAACCTTGATATGTCTTTTGGAGCGGAACCTCTCAATAAGATGACACAAGAGCGAAATATGCTCTTCAGATAAGCGGAACTACTCTAAGTCCGGATAAGAGGAACCAAGTCCGAAGGTAATTTCAACCATTTTTAGTCCGTAATTTGGTCCAAAACTTTCAAGGGTTTGTCTATGT